>KK502468.1:669893-687044 GCA_000688735.1 Glossina austeni | reverse complement strand
TCATCATCGTGATCCTAGCAAAAAAGGAGAAGAATTTAATTTTCATACTTTATAATATTGGGTGGGCACGGGTGATTTCTTCTGTTGTCAAACCAAAAAAAATGTGCAAGTGTTGCGCAGTTTATAAGTAAAAAGCAAAAAATACGGAGAGCAATGGTTTTCACAGTTCTTTTTACACAGGTGTGCGGCGCCGTTTTGGGGCAAAGTAATGTTATGGTATGCAAATGGTATTTTAGAGCCGACATAATCCTTAGAAAGAACTAAAGTTTTATATTAGACTAGACTACGACCATCGCCTCTTATTGAGCTGGCGGTTCGAACGTTTTCGTGACGACCTAATTAGTGACGTAGTTTTGGCAGAGAATATTTCCTTTTCTTACTTACATTTCTTACTGTACCGATATAGGAAGACTTTCAGTGCAATATGTCTTTTTTTAACTGTCAACCTACAATTGTGATGGCGATGACATGTGACAAAAACAGAAGCCGACTGGTTTTCAGATACTTTCGCTGATTGGTTACTGCATATGCATTAACACGATCGTAATTTTTTAAGTGAAATGATTCTAAGCAATAAGTTTCCTTTCTATTTATTTAAGGAGGAAAACAATTAAATCTGCATCTCCCGAAACCTCAATAAAATAGCCGAACAAATCTTCTCATATTCAGTGAGTAGCAGTTTGCTGCAGTTTTTTTTTTTTTTTTTTTTTATTTCAGCGCGATTGCTCAAAGTTTTTTCAAAACTGTTGTGTTGTTCAGTTTCTACGATGAATGAGTTGATTCCCTTCCTTATCTCCTTTTTTTGACCTAATAGCCCGAAATTTTAAATTCAAATAAAGTTTATTTCAAATGGCATATCTTTTTGAAAGACCTATAAACTATCCATTGCGCATAGGTTTCACATTTCATTTGCACTGATGGAAGAGATTAACTTTACCTTTGGAAAGAAGAAAAGCCGGCAAACACTGCCCAACTGATATGATGTGTTATTTACACACCCAACGCATTTAATTAAGTGTCGCAAGGATAATTTAAAGGTTGTAATTTGTTTTGTGATCTGCATTGATTTGATCTGTTTACTAAGGTGTCCTCCCACTATAAGACAGGAGTACTCAGAGTACGCAAACATAAGGACACAAAGTGCTCGTGTTGGTTGTTGTTTTAACATTTTCAATAATGTCCTATCGACCTGGACGAGGCATTTAGTAAATGCTTTCTGACAAATTTTACATCAATTCATTTTTTATGGCATTAAACTTCTCTGACTCACACAATCGCAAGTTTTCTGTTTCCTGTTGATACACTAACAGTCAATTTTATAGAAATTGTTCTTTTATGCGACAACAGCGAAAAAGAACAATAACAACAGCAGCAGCAACAATATTGACAAAAACTATGATTGAAACTTTATAGATGATGAAAACAAAGGAAAACAACATACAAGTAAGTGAGTAACACCTCAGCATTTCAAGTACACAAAAAGGTATCATATTTGACTTGGCACATTTCACGTGAATACCGAGAGAATTTGGGGGGGGGGAAAAAACACAAAACCGTTGTAGCTCTCTCTCAATTATATATTTCAGAAAATCAGATAGATTTATATAAGCGGGAAAAAGAGTTAGTTTCGTTAAGAACAAGGCCATTATCCTTATGTTCTATTTAATTTGGATTCTTTTTCAAGTCCCCAAAGCCTTTCCCATTGCGATTATTTATATACATTTTTTGGAAAAGAATTCGAAATTAAAATCTTTTGTGGTTATTATAAAAGTATATAAAAAT
The DNA here is from genome assembly GCA_000688735.1 of Glossina austeni. Lineage (NCBI taxonomy): Eukaryota > Metazoa > Arthropoda > Insecta > Diptera > Glossinidae > Glossina > Glossina austeni. The sequence continues at coordinate 685,262 of KK502468.1, read as the reverse complement.
TAATTGTACAATTTTCCAGGATTGCTTTTACTTCCCCAATAAGTAGGATGCGATCGTATTACTAATCACATTGTAGTCTATTTTCAAAACTTCAAAGTTCTCATACATCTCAACAAATAAGGAAAGTGAACGCATCTGATTGATTTTGATATTGCAAAAGGCCTAATAAATTCAATGTATTTACGTAGTGTATGTCGTAATGAATATGAAAATGTTTCGCGGTTCTTGACGGTGATTCATGACAACAGGTCTCATAACTTTAATTCGAAAAATGAAAGAGAAGAAAAAAAGACAAAAAACATTCGAAAATATATCAAAATATTACAAAACAACACACGTATCGTACAGTTTAGAATTTGTTTATGAAATTCGGTAAACATTTTATGTAAATTAATTTACCGTGAGAGGAAAAAAATATTAATAAACAAATGAAACAAAAAAACAAATTTGGCAAATAATAGCAATTGTGTCATAGACGCATTCAAAATTTGTGCCAATTATGTTTTGTTTTATTTATTTATTTTTATTCTTTTTTTTTTTTTTTTTTGTTCCATTTTGAACAAACACTTGCAATACATGACAAATCAATTGCAAAATTTTCGTTTACAAATTTTGTTTGTTTTTTGCTTTTTAGTTTCTTAATATTATAGGATAACCGGACAATGGAATAAATTATTGGCGAGCGATCAATCTCATGATTGTTACTTTTGAAATCATGTCATCCTTGAGGATGTTCAATACTTGTCAACCTTTTCTTTTTATCCATTTAAGCGAGGAAACAAAAGGCGTGTAGTATACACAGATATTAGCGTAAGATTCTTAGACCGTTTAGCCAGATGAGATTAATTGGTCATTAGTCTGCACGTAATGCGAATTTCCAAAATTTTAAATATTAGTTTCTTGCATTATTTTAAGCCGCGATTCCTTCAGGTCAAACTGATAAAGCAATATGGGGCAACTGCCCCAATACCAAGCGCAAAAAGTCATGCGTTAATTCGAAGCGGACTTCTCATGGCCATAACGTTTTGCGGTGCATATGGTGGCATCAGGAAGCTGTTGTGTGTTATGAGTCGCTAAAATTGAATGAAACTGTTACTGCAGATGCCTACTGACTTCAAATTAAACGAAGTACTGTTGCAGAAAAGACCAGCCACAGCGGCTACAATGGCTACCACATGAATTCACTGGAAATCACACATTTTGGTTATTTGGTGCAGCATGGCATGACTGGCACGCATCCTCACAAAGTTGAAGAAATACGTAATTGGTTCGACGAATGGATCACTGCCTGACTAATATAAGTTCTTTCGACACGGTATCATCACCATGTTGCTAGAAGGATCAGTAAAAGTTGTAGAAAATGAAGAAAAATATTTTAATTGCTACGTATATCGCACCAATTTGTCTCGATAAATGGCTTTTTTCAAGTGACAAAATGATCAAAAAATTAATGCAAGCCCTAAAAAGGTTCTCCTAACAAGAATCAACTAATTTACGGAAATATTATTATCAACATAACTCAATGACCTTTTTATTTTAGTTAAATTCCATTCAATTAGGATCTTAGATACGCAAAATCCTTACTAAAAGGTGTTCATCATGGGGTAACCTTGAAGATATTTTATTTCCTTAATTGTCAAGACTATATTTTGATTAGATCCTGGAAATATCCAACAGAAAAATGTATTCAAAACAATTTAATTCTTCCGCCTTTCAAAAGGGCTAACGTACAGACGAACATAATTAAAACGAATCTGAATACTTTATATATGGTATCAAAGAGATTTTTTCTTTCTTTGGCGGCTTAAAAAGGAAAATTAAAATTAGTGCCATCACATCCTTCGTCTTTTGTTAATTGAAATAATGCCCATTCGAACTTTCTGATTGAACTTTCTGCCTAATCTGCAAATCGTGTTTGCCTAAGCATTATATAGGCAAATTTATTAGCTCATGTAATTTTATGTAATTAATAAAATTTTTTCCGGTTGTTGTACATAGAATGATAACAAATTAAAGGTGGTGATGATTAAAGTTTCAAAAAAAAAAAAAAAACAAAAAGCAAAAATAATTTTAAAAATTTGTCATAAATTTAATGTAAGCGATGAAAAAATTGTTGTCACATTTCGATAAAAGATTAAAAGATAAAAGACATTTTTTATTTATATATGTAAACAAAGCGCGCGTCTTTGGAATTAAACCAGAAAAAAAAAATCGTTTCAATCTTTCGTTGCTTTCGGTTTGAAGTAATCTTTCAACGTTAAACGAGTGACATTTTCGTTACAAATTCAAGTCACTTAAATTGTTGGCAACAACAAGTTACCATAACTTGTTTAACTTGGCCGATAGCGCCAATTAATCAGTTACATTAATATTAGAGTGAAAATAAAACAAAATTCAAATGCAAAATGGTTGCCGAAAATCAGATCACACGATGCCAGTATGCCACCTCCAACCAGTTTTTAAAACTATATTTTTCATTAAAATTTCCTCAAGTAAAAAAAAAAACTGCAAACAAAAAATGATTGTGCTTCGCGATCAAAACGGATTTCATGACTTTCATTATTCATAATAACAAAAAACAAAAAAAAAAAAACTGCAAACAAAAATGAAAATAAAAATTTTGTAAAAGCTTTACGAAAAACATTTTCTTTTTTAAAAACATACACACGCCACTTGCTTTAAGCAACTCCCGACACATTACGATTTCAAATTTTGAAATGTTTATAAAGAAAGAAAATCGTTTTTGTTGTTATTTTATGAACTCTTTCCCTTCTTCTCTCTCTAAAAGTAATGAGACTCCTGGTATCAGCCTTCTTGTCCAAGTTGTGGAATATTCCTCAGGTTATGACGTTAGATGATTTTAAGCCCCTTTTTGATTTCATTCCCGCATTTCACTCTGTGGTTTGCATCCATTTAAGAATGTGGCGGCCATCCTCCACAAATTATTGGGATTTATTTCTTTATGCCTGATTAATTTACATTATTTTTGTCTCATTTTTATCTTTTTTTTACCATTTTATCCTTATTCCTTGGGTCCGCAATGATCTATATATGGCGGCAAAAAGCCACTTTACGTTATTCCTTTCTTCGCTGGCGTACAGGTTGACACATTTGTGAGCAAAGGTTTAGCATGCGGTTTTGGTTTCGTTCCTGTTTTTTTACTACAAAAACTACTGCCGCTTCTTTTGATTAAAATTTTGTATTAGAAACAGGAAATATCAGCGTAGATAAGGGAAGACACTTCGATGGTTTCGACCTTCCCGTGCATAAAATAACAAATTTCCATTTAATATTATTTATTTAATCAGCTCTTCATTGAGTGCTCAAAACTTTTCTTCTTCAAAATTCATTACTTTTGTTGTTTATTTGAAGAAATCTGCTGCCGAGGTCCACCAAACACTTTAGAGGCTTATGGCGATGCTGCTCCATCATATCCCAATTGTCGGTTTTGGGTTCAACGGATTAAAAATGGCGACGCAAATTGACTGAAAATTCCATTTTTCGGCCACTTGTTGCAAGAGTTGTCCAGGATATGGGGTTGCATCTCGAATAAGAAGTTCTGCCACACTCAGCATACTCGCCAGACATGGCGCCTCCTGATTACCATTTTTTGCAGATCAGTGCAGCGTGGCTTGGCTGGTACGCGGGTCCTCAAAGTTGAAGAAGCGAGTAAATGAGTCGGTGGGTGGATCGCTGCCAAACCAATATAGGTTAACCAAAATTTTAGGTTAACCTGATTTAAAGCTTGCTTAGGTTAAAGATCGAAAAATTACATCATGAAATATTTGTTATATATATCGCGGCATTACTCGCGGAATGAAAGAATTAATAGATTGATTGATAAAAGATTTAAACTAAGAGAAAATTGCTTCAGCGTTCAATGCATTCAATGATTGAAAAGACATGCGGCAGATGGAAACCACATTGAAGCAGAAAGTATAAGTATAAGTGCCAAGCATTGCATGACTCAAGTGTTTGAAGAACACTTAATATTTCAGAAAATTTCTAACCTAAAGGTCGTTTGTATCCTTTAGAACATTTAGAACATTTCTTAAAGTTACGTTTCAAGGTTTACTAAGTCAACCAAAAAATGAGATAAGAACTTACTTGCCTGGCGCTTATTCAAGGCTTGGCCTAATTTCATAGAGAGAAAAGAAAAGAAATTAAAAAATTTTTTTTTTTTTTTTGGTTTCTTCAAATTTTCTAAATTAATAAATAATAATTTAACACTTTTGCGCTGAATCACATGTAATCTCGTGGTCAAAGTGAAAAAATGCTATGTACGCTTATATGTTTTTCCGTTGCGCATTGGATAAATCTTTCTTCAAGAGTGAAATAAAAAATTTGACTGACATACATGGCAATTAACATGTGTGTACGGGCACACAAATATCCGTTGACCTTCAACTGGCAAAAGTTTACAACGTTGACGGTTGAAATACATTAAGCAGCCAGTGAAGCGCGATAACGCATATAAAACCATCACATTGATATGTAATATGCAAATTTTATAGTTTTATCACAACAAGCAACAAATGGCAAATTTCATCAAGTTATAGCTATAGCTATGAGGACGCATATATATATATATATATACATAAAGATATTATTGTAAACTGTAACAAATACACCATAGAAGCGTAGAAATAACACTTAGCTTAGCTTGTGCTTTATGCACGTAAACAGTAGCGCGTATGTATAATAAAAGTATTAAAAACAATACCACCCAGAGGGTTTTTTAAACATAAAATTAGTTTAAGCTGATTGAAGGAATGAAGCAAAGAAAACAAAAAAAAAAAAAAGAATACAAAAAGCTATAGAAAGTTTGAAAAAAAAAAAAAACGTTTCCAACAAAGCCATTATATTATACTTTTTTAGTTTAGTTTAGTAGTTTAATTGTCAAGAAATAAAGACACCAACACCTACATTAAGGTAAACATATTTCATCGTCTTACAACAACCATAAATATATATATAAATATATATTTTTATATTTTGGTTTTTCTTACGGTATCTAAATACGTAAATATTTTTTCTTTTGATAATTTCATGCTTCACTTCTTGTGCCGCATTATTATTATTATTATTGTTACTATTATTTTCAACATATATTTTTCATATTATCGTCAATTTTATCTTTGTGCAATATGTTTAGTGTAAGCTTAGATACGTATGTGAATATGTATAGCACATAGCCAGCCAGCCAGCCAGCCAGTCAGCCAGTCAGTCAGGCAGCCAGTCAGCCACAGCGTGACATAGTGCATTGGGTGATTATTTTGATCAAAGCCTAGGCGACTTTATAGACACTACAAGAGATCATACATTATTACATGGATTATTATTATGTTTGTTTAAAATTTTTGTGTATATACATCGCCATTACCAATATCATCGCTACTACTCCATTTCCATTCACACATTCTGTATATATAGTGCAATGATGATCATCATAAAAAATTTAGGTCAAGCCAATTACTACTGCAGCACAAAAAAAAAAAAAACAACAACCAACGATCATCACACTGCATATTAGTTTTGCTTCTTTTTTGTTTGCCGTTCTGTATGTTTTGTATTATTTGTTGCATCTTTGCAATAGAGAGAAGCACATATAAAAAAAAATACATACGACTATCCATACATAAATGCATAGGAACATGTGTAAACAAATATATGCCTGCCTCTAGTATTTATTTATAACTGTGTACAACATAATTCGACATAATGTTGCTTTAATTTTTCTGTCCATTCAACCATAACTTATCTATGACCGATAAATGTGTGCTTATGTGAAAAAAAAAAAATAAATGGCGAAAACTCTGCTTTGTGAGATTATTTTTTCGCACCAACAAATTGTGGCGAATTACTGATAGCGTAGAAATCACACGGGGTTATTCATTAGTTTAAATTTTTTAAATTGGGGAAAAAAAAAAAAAAATTAGAAAAATGGAAAAAAGTTAGGCGGGCACGCGGGCTGGTTGTAAGCATTGAATTAAAATTCGTGTTGAACAACGGCAAAGAAAAGTCTTCTCGCCAGCGCTAAAAACCAGAAGAGCATACATTTTTGTATCCACCACCAAGAAGATGGTAATCTATTAAATTTGTCATTGTAACAACGAAAACCGTTACAGCAGTTAAGCAGTAAAATGCAGGCAGAAACAAGGCTGACTTAAAAACGTGACATTTATTTGAATTTTTTGTAAGCAGAAGCTCCAATAAAGAATTTTTATTCATTTACTTTTAAGAAATTTACTCATTTCTGATTATTGTAATCGTGTGTATTTATTATTTATCAACACTTACATCACTTGTCATACAATGCTAGGTACACTAAGTTTGCGCGGATATATGCAACAGTCAGAATGATTGGAGATTTGAGACCCACCTTTTATTATACCGATCGATTCGGAGTTCCCTTCTCAATCAATTTATGCTTGTCTGTTCATCCGTCCGTCCGTCCGTCCGTTTTGTTTTCTTGTGTTCAATCGCAATGTGTGGTCGCAATTTTGCGAAAAGCCTCATTTTTTCGACATATAACGTCTCATTTTGAAGTCGTTGTATCTCAAGCGCGGTAGAGCCTTCAATAAAGCCGATATCTTTATATGCTTGTGCTTTAACATTTTAGTCTTAGAATTTATTTCTTTGGCTAAATAAACAAGAATAATAATATTTCTGTGGCTAAATTAATAGCAATAATAATTACTTTTTTATTTATGTGCATTTTTTTTAACTATGTATTTCTAATTTTTTGATTTATTTATTTATTATGTTATATTGTTATGACTTTTATATATATTTATTTATTTTTATGTATAATGTTTTTCTTAAATGACTTCCTACCTAAAGTCGTTAAAACTTTTTTATATTTTTTCTTTTGTCTGAACCACTTTTATGTTTAAACAAGTAAAAACATTATAGTAGTGCAAAGATGGCTATTGAACACCTTACAACACAGCGTCTAATAAAACTCTTCATTTATTTACGTGAAAATATATTAAAAAGCATATTTTGTTCTCCAACGCACGAGTAGTCGACTAAGTAAGAACCGGGGCTACCAAGTCAGTGTTCGCGGTTTCAAATCTCAAATTTGGTAGATCGGCTTTGGTCGTACCTATAGCGTGAGATTAGCGGGTTAAGGCATTCACCTTTTGGTCTGGCACAAGCATTATTCCATTTCTTTCTCCTTCATGTTTTCTTTCTGACCTTCACCGTGTTGTACGAATGTGGGATATGCCCTGAGTGATTGGTGTTATTAAAAACAGCAAAAACCTAAAGATAAGTTTATTATGGATAGTAGCAGAAGGAGCCAAACTCGCGGCCTACATCTAGCAAAAGCATTTTTCTTCGCAAAGGTCAAGTGTTTTGACATTATAGTACCAAAATATCAGTATTTGTTGCTATGCAAAAAGTTACTTTTCGTAGGAATGGTCACATGGGAGGTCCTTCAAACAGTATGATCCTATCTTTTCACATCGACTTAATCTGCCAAAACATTGTTACTCAGCGATGTTTTGTCGACAAATTTTAAAGATTGCATTTTGTTCACGACTTGTTCAAAATAAGGCATTACATGCAGAATCATCATAAAAATCGTTGGATTCAATCCATTTTAAATATGCTTTATATAGTCCGGCCAAAGCTTCTCTGTGTACCAAATTTCGTCACAATGACTCAAAAGTTGGAATATGTACGTTGAAGATAAAAATAGAGGAGAACATCAGACAGACATAAGGACAGATAAGCTTAACTCGATTTAGAAAATAATTCTGGGTCGAGTCGATCGGCATAATAAAAACTCAAACAAACTTAATATTACCTATACTCTAAGTGTAATGTGCCATAGGACAATTCTGGTTGGTGTTGCCATAAATACCTTTTACTATACGCTACCTTTGTAATTATTCAATTGTCATAAATGTAACTATGCAGTATTCAGCTCCATGAAGTGTTCGCAACGCTCAGAAAGAAGCTTCTGCGGCACTATAAGGCGTATACATATTTTCTTGATCAGTATCAAATTTTGAATCAAACATGTCCGCCTATCCCGTTGTTAAAAATATTAAAATAATTGTTTCAAGCTTGACCAAAAAAAAAAAATATAGAAAGATCTTGCTCTGCCAGGTTGACCAAAAAAAAAATATAAGAAAGATCTTGCTCTGCCAGGTTCGTAACGAAAATGGGCGAAATCAGTCACAGAACACGCTTGCAACAGCTACTATCAAAAGGATCTTTTTTGCCTTTTGCCCACAAGTAGAGTACAAGTAGAGTAATCCTGCAGCACTTGGTACAGCTCCAGCCTATGTTGCCGAATATTACCGTAATTTCGCTTTTCTCCACTTCCTACGAAAAAGAAAAAGTGAAAAAGGACCGGCTTGTCGGCCAGGCAATGAAATAATGAGGTCAACGTATGGAACCGATTTCACTACTATCGACAAAGCGATTCATCGGAAGCCTGTACGCGCTTAGTCAGATGTTTCAAAGCTTTATAAGGTATAATCCTGCACTAGAAAAATGATTTCTCTCATTGTTCTACTATAAGTTTTAAAAAAGGCATCATTAACGAACAAAATATTTGATAAACAGCTCTTTCTCTCCCTCTCTCTGTCTCTCTAAACGAAGCATCCCGTTATTACGTATAATTAAGTAGACATAAAAAAAGTGTTTATAAAATGTGCTAATAATTAAGAGAAAAGTGTTTTACTAATTCACACAATGATCACGTGCTAGTGCTAACTAGAATGCTTAGAAACTAACAAAGCGATCCGCCAGCAATAAAATATTTAGAAAACATAGAAATAAAAAATTACTATTATATAAATTTTTACCGGTAGCCAGAAAGTTTTAGTTTAATACAAACAAACTCGTTTCTTCTACTCTGCTCTTTAACACCATTCATTCTATATGTATATATGTATATATATATATATATATATATATTTATATATATACATGTATATAAGGTGTTTTTACTGTTGCAGCTCTTGTTGTTGATATGCTATTGAAATTCAATTTTTTAAAAACAAAATTAATGATGCTTAACTTGATATTGCATTCATATACATACTCGAAAAGTTAACGGTTTAATAACTAACAATAGTTAATAGTTATAAAAATGAAAGGAAATGTTTATAGATTTTTATTTGAATAGCAAAATTTATACAAAATGGAAAAGCGATTGCTGCCAATAATAAGCGACCACTTGCATAGTTAATTGTTCAATGTGCAACAGTTAAAAGCAATAAATTCATAGTAGGCGTAACTAGGCTTAAATAGGCTTTTCAAACGCTTGTAAATCCATACAACTCAGCGAGCGGGCAACTTATTTAAATAAAAGAAACGATGGGTCACATTATCTATTTGCTGCGTTCTTAATATCCCATCTGCGCAACTTGACATTGACCTTTTACTCGAAATCCTGGCGGGATAAAACTAGAAATTAGTTTTTATCGATTTTCCCGACTTCCCTGGTAAATAATTGGAAATAATTTACGATTTAATCGAAATGTTTCCGATACTAATACAACAATTTTTGTACTTATCCTTTAAATAGGGTTAATGAACATTTGTGACAAACTTTCTCAGAAATATTTTCTCGGTTTCTTGCTAAATATTTGCTTCAGTTTTTTGCCTATTGTGAGCATGTAAAGCAGACCGCGCTTATCCAATTAAACCTAATACGTGCACACGCCTATATAACGGTTCATACCACTCCTGGGGAAGGAAGGATAAATCGAGCCAAAACTTGAAGCAGAGATGCGCTGAGAAACCATACCATTACCATACCATACAGGACACTAATCGCAATATCACCTTTGACAATATCTTAACGGGCTATAATATGAATTAAACCAAAGTTTATACATCAAATAAGTTTTTGTTAATAAGTCTTTTGAAGGTTTCGTTATTTAAATTAAAAGCTTGAGATCTTTGTTATTTTTTAAATATCGTCAAATCTTTAAACAAATCATTCGCCTTCAAGTGAACCTTTCCAATGGAATTGCGTATATGAGATTCTTGCAAATTTATGAAACAAGAGTGATTTGTAAAAAAAGAGACATTAAAAATATATAACAGTTTTAAATGAGGATTGTGAACTGATTGAAGTCTCGTATTGCTCTGATCGAATGTTAATGCCATTCAACGAGTGTTATATCAACAATAATAACTATAACAATGGTGTGCTAAAAATCGTCAAGTTAAAGGAATATATCTCCAAGCTCTCAATATACCATATATATTATATCAGTTGATTTTTTAAGCGAAAAGCATCACTCTAGCAGCTTCAAAGAAAGTGCATTATATTTGACAATTCTTCTCGGATAGAAAGAAAGGTAATAAAGTAAAAATACTCAAAGGCTAAGGAGGAGGTTATTGTGTTTAAAAATCAAGACGAAAGACATGCTAGCGAAGCTAGGACCCTGTGACCTTCCATGTACCTAGTACAAATTTGTCTACGTGTCTGTAGCTGGTATAGTTGGTCTTATTTTCCTTAAGTAACAAGTCTCGTCAACATTGTAAACCTATAGTAGCAGAAGCCTTGTCACTCCTCTCTCATCTTATTCTAAAAAAAATTTATTTTCTTTCCGTATTCTTCTGACTAATAATTCAACGAATCTTATCGACTAACTGCGATGTTCGCCGAAAGTGGTTCTTCCTCCTAACAATCAAACCATTGCGCTTCATGGAAAAAGCATAATTTCAAGCCGATTGCAGTAAGTGCCTGTGAAAAGCGGTTCAGCCTCGTTTGCGGGAAAAAAAGTACAACATTTTTCAATTTGTGCAAAAAAATGTTTTAAGTTTCTATGCAATAAATGATAATATAGTCGCCAATATTCGTTGCCAACTATTACTGACAATGAAATAAAAATTTCGACTGCATACGAAATGATAAAAACAATGCATAACCACATGATGTGCCAAAATGATTATGTCATAGATAAAGAGAAGTTTTATGTAAGAGAAGTTTGTATGTACTATGAATACGGGCTCATACGGTTACTAATAATACAAAAGCAAAGCCTGGATTGCAATCCTTACACAAACCGATGTGTAATAGTGTTCTAGTCTCATCCTCAGAATTATGATACGATTAGATAATCTTTTTGCGAGGCGTCCACCAATCAAGTCTAGCCATCTACCTCTTCGACAACTTATGTCATGTGTATAAGATGAACACATAACGACATTCACATAACTTCGGGCATTTATAACTTATGTCTATGCGAGAAATTTCCTGTAAAAATCTCAATTAACCGCAATAACGTTACAAAAAAGCCATCAACAATAACCGCACCATCATGATCACCAGCAGCATCATAGCTTTAAGTGTCAACACAACAAAAAGATATTTATTCGACATTCCAGAGCAATCGACTTGCCACCTAAAACGATCGCTGACAGGCAGGCAGCCAGGCAGGCAGTCAGTCAGGTTATAACACAATTCATGCATATCGATATAGGAATACCGTAAAGTAAAAGGGGGAGCTGTCCCCGGTATCGACGTGCACGCAATAATTCTTTTATAGTTCAGAAAATTACGCACAACCTTCAGAGTGCGTCAAAAATGCAATGAATGTCATATTGACGTTTAGGAGACTTTAAGTTGAAAACTTGCCTAAACGTTAAATAATCCGCTTCATTTGTCAATACGTATATATATATATATATATATACATATTTTTTTTCTATTATATTTTCTTTATAGTTTTGTGTTTTATGTTTTCATAAATGTTTTTACATAGACGCCAAAATGGCGGATTGTAAAAGCGGCCAAGTTTTATTTTCAGTAAATCTTATTTTTAGAAAAGATATCGTAACGCAAATCATTCAAAATCATAGTCAACCAATTGTTTTTTTTTCTTTTTTTTTTTTGTATATTCAAAGACTTTTTTTTAAACATGTGAGTTGCTGAATATTGATTAAGTTAATTGCTTTGAAATATTTTAATGTTTATAATTCATGAAATTGCGGGGAAATAGGTCTGAAGTTAGAAGATTAGACATCGCCTAAAAAAATTTACAATTTCACTCCTTTTGAGAAAATATACGCAGGCAATGCGAGAAACACATAAACTGCTTATTTATTATTATTATTTACTATATATAATACATCGCTTGCGATGCAAGGACATATAAAGTTTGTGCGAATTTATGCAACACACAAAAGGACTTCAACTAGACCCAACTTTTATTATACCGATCGATTCAGAATCACTTTTGCAATTTTTATCGAATTTTGTAGAGAGCGAAACAAATTGTAGTCGAATGGACGAAGGTCTGAGCTATTTGAAAGATGCTGTCTCATCGAAATATATATACATATACATATCTATATATATATACATATACATATCTATATATATATACATATATATATCTATATATATACCTATACATATCTATACATATATATCTATATATATATATATACATATATATCTATATATATATATATATATATATACATATATATGAATAGACAGACTGCATTACACGGGAAGCACGGTTTATTTCTAATTCCATTAAAAACGAACCATCACTTTACCTGTCCTCAATGCAACATTTTCTGCCGTCTCAGTAACTTCATATCCATCTTGAACCCTTCCTTTTCTTTTTGACTCAGTACGTGCTTAATTCAATTTTCATCCTCCATTAGCATCCCTTAGAAAATAGGTCGAAATGGTTTGATTTTAGCAGCGCTTCACAGATGAAACAGTCAGTTTTCAAAACTTTCAGCTAAAAAATATTTAGAAGCTTCCTACTTTTGCTATAGTTTCGAATTTTCGCACTGATTAGGCCTGGATTAGTTTTCTTACTGAATAGTATACGATGAAGGCGTCACTCAACTTTAAAAAACTCAATAAAAAATGAATCGCTAAAGTTGTGTTATCAACACGTTAGACAGCACAGCTTGATCGTGTTAAAAACTTCAGCTATCAAATCATCATCAAAGAGCGTAGATTGATTGCTTTTGGACTGTTCCATTTAGGGGCTGTTTAATGTCGTTGGCTCACAACAAAGAATACCAGATTCTTGGTACGTTTTAAAAAAAAACCAGTGGGGTTTTCCAGCTTGTTTCTATAGTAGAAGCTGCGATGGTGAACATTTGAGCGATGCTGTATTCAAGACGTAATTGCATCGAATATATCTTTTCAACTTCTTTTGCGCTTTCTTCCCAATTCTCTTAGCATCTGCTTAAAATAGTTATTATATATCATTTATACTGATGCAGACGGATCTCTATTGTTATTATTATTTAATTATTTTTTTTTTTCAAAAAAATTATTTTGCTGACGACATCACCCTACTGTCCCTAACACAGTGCAACCTAGAAAATATACTAAAGCTTCGGATAATAAGTACCTTAATATATGGGATTTTTAGCACAAAACGTGTGTTTCCTTTGTGTTGAGTACAAGAGATGATTAACGTATCTACCTATGGACTTTCACTTTTGTGAATATAAAAAAAATTCAACGTTCGGACAGAGCAAAATATGTATGCTTTCCTATAAAAATAGGAAACTTTTAACAAAACTACTAATAATAGTAATAGTAATAATAACTAATAATAATTTGGCACAAACAGGTAATTAAACGTAACCCACGGGTCAATATGGGATAAACGTCTATCAACTATCACCTTAAGAGATTGTATGTTAGCTTAATTTATACTTGGCGCACTTCATTGTGCGCACGTTCTTTTATATGAAGTCTAAGAGGAATTTGACATTAACTTGTTGCCGTTGAATGTGAATTTTGTTATGGCATTTTTGAAATTCTTTCCGCAAAACATTGCTATTCTTAATCGTGAAATACAGTTAACCGAAACCCATAAATGCTGTATTATCTTAATAAGCTCTTAAATAAATAATAAAAAAAAATGCGTAGAGAATGCTTTTCCATTTTTAATTAAATGGGACACTGATAAGTCACAAATAAATAAAATATTTTATGAAATAAATGGCACGCAAAATATTACTTATTACGTGAAATTAACGTCAGAAGTTCTTTTATTGCTATGTACTTGCATTGCAATCAAGGCTAACATATTACAGTATAAGTAGAACGATAACTATAAGACATCTTTGTCGATTACAAATCATTTCGAGATGGAAGGAAACAAGTTACTCTACATATTTACTGGAAATAAAGGAAAGCGCATTTTTATGCCTAAAGGATGCAAATTGTTTGCTACTTGGTTTGCAACATCCAAAACGAAACTTAGGAAGTCGCATAGACTACGTCTTCTTGGCGAATATTAAATTCTGAACCCATTAGTCCGTCCATACGCTTGTGCAATGTCTGTGTGTGACCACAAAGATGTGAAATCATCTGATTTAAATTTGCCAGGGATTTGCCAGAAGTTTTTCAAGCAGTTCTCCTACAAAAGGTGATAAGAATAAGTTCGGGTGCAAATCCATCTCTGTAGATTAAGCTTAAAGATATTAGGCAGAGAGTCGCATGTCGCTAGTTATAATATAAGTTTATATATTTTATTATCTTTAGGATACACATTTTTACACGTTATTAATATTTGACAAACTAATATATCTGGAGATGTTTGCCCCTTCAGGTCCTTGAAAGCAAAGTTAAAGACCGTAAGTCGAAAACTTAAAAAAATAGATTAAATACTGACCAATATGCGCCCGCTTAAAATATGAAAAACTAGCAAATTATTCCTATGTATTAACACACCAAACCTTTGATATCGTTCTGAGATTAGAACTTACTAACTCTTCCTTTACAGAACAATGCGTAGACAAGAAAAAAGGTCCCTTTCAATGTAAGTTATTGCATGCTTCTATTAACTGTCTGTCAATACGTCTGGCTATGTCTGTCTGTCTGTTTGTTTGTCTGTCTGTCTGTCTGTCTGTCTGTCTGTCTGTCTGTCTGTCTGTCTGTCTGTCTATTTTCACGGCTGTTTCCGCGGAAATTTGGCCATTTGTTCCAAATTTGAAAAACAAATTTTGTCGACTACTGAACACAACCGAACAGCTAAAAATGTTAATAATGTTTTTTTGTTTAATTTATTGAAAAAACGAACGAAACGTCTATCAATCCAGAGACAAATTGGCAATCATTATGATGTGGCTGGATATGGAGAAAATTTGCATAAAAAAAGCTCGTTACCGAACTGTTCTATCTATTATTTTACATCAATTTTGTAAAATTTCAATTAATTTCGTTAACAAAATGAAAAAAATTAAAGCAGATTGCTATTATACCGGCTTGGCTGCTGGCTAATCGTTTCTGTTATTTATAAACTGGCATTACAACAATTTCAATGGATGTACGTCAACAGATAAATGCGTGCGTGTGCACACAATTAAGGCATTGTGTAAGTTAAACTTATAAAGTTATATATATATAAC
>KK502468.1:640477-660446 GCA_000688735.1 Glossina austeni | reverse complement strand
TTCGAAAAAAAAAAAGTTTTTCTTCCCAGCGTACTCATCAGACATAGCCCTTCCTGATTACCGCTTGTTCAGATCGATGCAGCATAGCTTGGATGGCAGGCGGGTCCGCAAAGTTGAATAAGTGCGAAAATGAGTCGAAAAATGAACTTGCAAGATATGGCTGATATCGTGATAGATATCAAAACGCGATACGAGAGAAAGTGGTTTTCCAATTGGGTGTAGCGTTCACAAAAGCACCTTAAGGCAATTTGCATGGTTGCGATTGTAAAATTACACGAACTGAATTTCAAATTCCAAACATAGTTTACCACGACCATTATTTCCCTGCACATCGCAAAAGCATTCTCTAGGAGAAAAAATTTGAATCACGTAATGAGGTGATTGCGAAAAGTGGAACGCAATTTGAGTCTTTTGAGAAATCGTTGTATAGAAAAAGCATCGAAATTGTAAACAAGAAGGATTAAACTGATAACGTCACTACTGAATAAAACCACATTGATGATGAAACGAATTTTGCAAAAAAAAATATTTTCTTATTTAGTCTCGGAAATTATTGACCTACGCATTACTCGGAACTGTGTTATGATACCAGCTGAAAATTAAAAATAAGTCACAATTTAAGAGGATATGAAGACAAAATATTTCTTCACTCTTCACTGCGGTAATTGAAAAGTGAATTGCGTAAAAAAATGATTTTATGAAATTTAATGAATTGTTTTAAAAATTAAGTAATTTTTATACTTATTTACTTTATGACGCATAAAAAATATCTATATTTAGTTATGTGATAGTAATTTAATTAATTAAATAAATTTCACATGTTTACCTTAATATATTTGGATGCGATAATTTATTTAGAAGTTGCACTTCTCGTAACATATTTGGTCGATTTGCTCGTAGTTGATTCATTTTTAAAACCATAACTTGTCCAGTAGTACGATGTGTAACCTAAAAATAGAGAAAACAACATTATTTAAGAAATATGTACCAACCGCTTAGAGAAGTTGTATAATATATTAGTAATAATATGAAATAAACAATTAAATAAAAAGGCAAAAATAAATGCCAATGTCGAGGTCATGTTAGAGAAAATGTTGAACAAAAAAATTTCTGTAAAAATATATATAAAAAAGAAAAGTAAGTACAAATCTAGTTATATTTAGTAGAAGCTGAAATATGAATATGAAATTTGGATATAGTGCGAATGAGAGCAAAAACATATTATAATAATCGGATAAGCGATTGCCTAAACTAATTATACGCTGATTATTTGTTAACACAAATGTTCAGCTTCAGTTAAGTGCTGGAAGTGGTTTCAAAAGTGAGATTTTTAAAATAAGTTTAGCTGCACTACTGTCGAGAAGCGACTCGACTAACTCTTGTTAACTAGGAGAGACAAAAAGCAACAATAAATCGCGAGCTTTGGAAATACTATGCTCAGTTAACATAAGAGAAACTTTGTTTTGTATTTTTATAGATAAAACCAATAACAACACTAGGCGGCAACTATTAATGCTTTAGCTATGTACAAAATTATCCCTGAAAAAAAATTTAATGAAATAACTGTTTAAAAATTGTCACTTAAAATAATTAAATCCGCATCCAAGATATACATTAAACTAGTTGTGGAGTCTGCAAAAATTTCATCGGATATTAGCTTTGTTGAGTATTCGAGACTAAAGCCGTTCTAATTCATTAACGAAACTACTTTTGAAGCTAGTTTAAGGTAGAAATACTGGGCTTTAACTTTTGAAATTAATATAAAATTCAAAACCTGATAAGGGAAGGAGGGCAAACGGACATTGCTACATCGATTTAAGATCTGATGCTCATCCAAGGCGTACGTTCAGATGTGGCAATCGGTTGTAGATTTGTAGATAAATTCATATTCGGAGCTAAGCACGGACGGCCGGACGTGACTAATTCGACAAAGTTGTCCGCATTACTCAACCCTGCATATTTTGGGGATATAAGGCGTTTTGGCTTCGTAGGTAAATTTTTGCGAGCTTCCAAATTCTAAAAAGATATAAAGAGTAGCGTGGATCCGACTAATCCGATGTAAAATTTTTGACAGGATTGTAAATAATGATGAATTTTTCCAATGTTACCAATGATTTATATTTTCGAGATCAGTCTATGAAACATCTTAAAGCCTGAGAAGAAACACAAGACAGTATAAAGGATTAAGGTGGCACCGCGTTAGTGTTACGTGAAGTTCAGGTCTTTCTATCTGACTTAACACTATAGGATAGAATTCGCGAGATTCCAAAATCTGAAAATACAGCAACACTAAGAATTGGACATAACTGCTATACATAACTAATTTGATGAACACAATGCGTGTTGTGACGAGTCTCTTGCAAACTGTATAAAAAACTTAATATAACCCCTTGCTTCGAAGGTGAATATAAAAAATAGCCATTAAAGTTTATTCCTGTTTTTCAAGGTTAAAGTTAATGCTTTTTGTTTTTGTAAACAGTTAACCTTTTGATTTAAAAATATATTTTGAAATTATTACGTCGTGCATTACATTAAATCAATAATATTTTTGAGAAAGAAAAGTGAAACATATGTTTAATGTTATTTAAAAAAAAAAAAAAAAAAAAAACTTGCTTGCACACACAGGCAACAACTTTCTAAAATTTTCACAAAGAAAGAAATTTCATTTTTCCAAAGACATTTATTATGCAATGCCAGTGTGTATGTGTGTGTGTATGTGTATGTGTATGTGTGTGTGCATGTGTGCGTATGTTAAAAACAAATCAGAGATTTTACAGTCTGTCTAGCAATTATTCATTATTATTTTATAGTCATGAATTAAATGTAAATTGTTTGTTGAGATTTTATAGAGAAATAATTGAAAAGGATCTTATTATGAGCTTTGAAAAAAAATAACTCGCTTAACAGTAATGAAAAAAAAAAAATTAATGATTTATAAAATCATTAAAACACCAGACAATAAATAATTGAATTTACGTTGTGTATGTGTGTATATGTACGGCTTTTAGTACACATACTTTGCACAGAAGCAAAACTTTTGAAAATAATAACTGTAATGGCACAGCCTTAACATTGATTGTTTTAGTCAACAATAAAAGATTAAAAAAAAATAAATAAATAAAAATAAAGAAATGAAAATAAACGAAATAAAAAAAATTAAAAAGTAAACTAATTTTTTCTTTTTTTTTTTGTCATTTGTAACTCGTTAAAAGAGGTTTCAATAAATCGTCAGAGTTAATGGTTGGTTAACCAAGCATTTGATCAAAAACTAACGAGAATCTTTTGCAAAATATAGTCATCCATTAAAAAATAGCCATCCTTTGAGAAACGTGCTAATGGAACTGATGATTTCACCTTCACGACTTTGTAAATTTATAAAAGAACGAGTTGTGGGGACAACGATAGGTCCGTCATCACAATGGTGTTACGTTCATGTAAAAAGTTTTGCTAAATCCAACAATTGCCGGACAAGTTCTGCTACTACAGGTTTAGGACCCTTTCCAGATCCTTATAAAAATAGTTTTGCATGATGTTGAAATTCCTGTTCTCCCAGCAATGGCTGTGATAGTGAGGAGTTTATTTTCTCTATGTAGACCTTTAGAGCAATTAGTTGATAAATAGACGAAAATGCTTGGCGAACTAATGGACAGACGAAAAGGAACGGAGAGGCAAAAAGAAAATCTATTCACTATCCCAGTTTAATTCTGGATATTAACAAAATCTGTGTATATCCCATCCATCCACGTATCTGACGATAGGGGCGAACGACTGTGTTCGCCTTGAACCTGTTTTTAAGTAAATCTGACTTTTTATTTATTTTTGTTTTTTTTTCATTTATTTATCACATCTGAATGATGTTTTGATGATAAACACTGAACACATTACAATCATTAAAAATTGCTGTTATTTTGAAAATGATGTCAATTAAAATTGTTTTTCATGCACATGTTGAAGAAAAATTAGTTACAAAGTGAGTTTATCATTGAAATTGCTTGTCTATCGTAGATAGTGATTACAAAAAGGAGAAGAAAAGAAAGCAAAAGAAATAGCAAGATAGAGACGACGAAAGCACAAGCAGCAACCAGAACTACAAACTACAGTCCCTGAGAAAGATTAAATGTTGCAGACCGACATTTGTTTGACGACCGCCAAAAGTTCATGGTATATAGACAAAATGGAGCCATGGCAGTCAGTTGGCCGGCAAAAATCAACTTTCCGTCATGTCAAGTCAACTGAAATGCATTCCCAACAGTGTACACAAAGTCGAGAAAAAGAAAAAGAAAAAGAAAAAAAAAGAAACAAAACTGCAGTCTGTGCGAAATTTGTTTTTCCCGTTTTTTGTTATCCTTTTTTTTTGTTTCTATGAGACAAGGCTAAGTGGCCATCTTGTTGTCCGCAAACTGACAACTTAGCGAGACTTGTTAGGTTGAGATTCTCTTTAAAAGGTGTACTGCAGGGATTTATTTTCAATTTCTTCAATTTCTGTTATTTCGAATGTTTTTAACGGAGCGTAAAAGCAAAGTCGACAACAAGAGCAACAGCAAGAAAAAAGATTTTTGGACGGATTTTCTTGAATGCCTTTTTGAAACTTTTTTTCTTATCTGTATTTTTTTTAAAAACTTTCCACCATTGTAGAGAATTTGCTTCAAAAACTACTCTAAACTTTGTTTTTAAAGTAAACCGTTTTGTGATAAGGAATTCTTTAACTTATTACGCACTATAGCTATCCCCGCTTTACACACTCACTGCTCTTTTTGTGTAAAACAATTTGTTGACTATGACCACGCCGCTGTGCCCCCACTGACTGTGAATACTCAACGTCCGCGAGAATAATTATTCCTGCAACGAATAGTGAGATTCACGCCCGTTTAACTAAATTTTAAATTTCAATGGTAAATATTGCGGCCGGCCGCAATCGAGCAAAAGACGAATGAATGAATGGCTAAATTCACTGAAGCACTGAATTGCTTGCGATGTACTGTTATTGGTACACGTCCGAAAGCTGTAACGCGCAGTAGATAGCATGAAATAGCGTTGCCAACAACTAATTGTTAGCTTGTAATAGTTTGATTTCAACAATGAAGGACTGACGTCTATTGGCGTGTACTGAAAATGGTGCATATGACATAGGTAAGTTTTGCGTAGAAAGTGTTGAGACGAAGCTTTTCGCGATTATCACATCGTATAGCATTTTGAACTTGTTCTGCCAAGCAAAGCTAATAACGTTATGCACCAAAACTATTCATGGGAACTGCAAGCGGACGCCACATCATTTTTGCCTTACTGCTAGCATTGCATGCATTGGTTCTTCGAGATTTTTTTATAAGAAATTCGGCTCCAAATCTTTTCGCCATATTCATCTAATATGCTGGGGGGTTGACTTTCATTTTCAAACCGCGAAAACAAGAGCGATAAAAATCGCATTGGAAAGCTTACTTCTTAGTTAAAGTAGACAAGCGCATCTCACTGGAGGATATATTCGTCCTTTTTATGACAAACCATTCAGGCGATGTCCCTTGCATGCACGGGCACCGTGATGGTCGCGAAGGGTTGTAAGAAGAGAGGGATGTGGAGAAAGGGAGTAGCGTTTGTGAACACTCCATCCACTTGAAAGTGGAGACAGTAAGTACTATATGAAAGATCACGTGCGATTAGAAAAGAACGAGCCGCGATTGGGTATTGATGTGCAGTGTACAGATAACTTAGGGACCGGGGGAGAACGCTGAAAAAGCCGTGTAGTCTTGTTCAAAGACCTAAAGTTAAAGTCAGTTGGGGTACTGTCACTGCGTGGGGAAATGGAAGAACTACCCGCTTGTGAAATTTAAATGAAAGTTAGTGGAAGTTAGTAACTACTTGAGATCAGAACTACTTGAAACCAGAATAAAAAAAATGGATTCACTCTTCTTAGGTACGTATAAAATCTGACACTTGCCTTAGGTGGTTAATATATAGCATAAACAACATCGTAGTATATCACCAAAGCATTTCATAAATAACATGAAACTCATTAGTTCTTCACATACTTTAAACATACTTTAAACCATATTACTACTGATACCCTCAATATTTGTTTATTTATATGCTGAGTGCTATCTATATATGCAAGTACTTCTGATAATATTGATTTTGTATAAATACTTATGTCAACAGCAAAACGTTTCGCAAATGCCTTTATGCCGCATATTTGACGGCTAAATAAATGAAAATGTAGGTGGTTATGGCATAGTGTGGGGGGTAAAATTTTTGAATTCGTATGGTGTAAGTTTGTTTTCTTGCATTAAAGTTTTTATTTTTTTTAATTTTTTTCTTCGGCCTTTGCGCACTCCTTCAACAACTCATGTCTGGCGCCAGTGTTATTTAACGTTTGCGAGTGTTAGTATAAATGGCTTAGCTCACAATATTGCAAGTAATTGAAGTCATAGTAGTAGTGACATGCATGCATGCATGCATGCATGCATATATATATATATATATATGGACATATGCTTAAGTTTAAGAAAAACAATATTATGTTTATAGCCGGCGGGTTTCTTAAAAGGAGGAGGCTTGTTTTCGTTTTTCTCGTTTTTCTTATATCGGTTATATAAAGGTTTTAACGATTTGATAATAACATTGTGGTATAAAATGCTACAAAAAAAAAAAAAAAAAAAAAAAAAATTTTTTTTTTTAAAAAAAAAAAAAAAAAAAAAACAAAAAAAAAAAAAAAAAAAAAAAAAAAAAAATTTTTTTTTTTAAAAAAAAAAAAAAAAAAAAAACCGAAAAAGACAACAAGAAAAAAAAGAAACAAGTTTTGTTTTTTTTTATCACTTTACTTTTGGAAGGAATTTTATTACCAAACATCTACATAAACCATTTCATTTTAGCATGAATTTATAATTGATTTGTGCATAGCGCGGAGGTGCTACACCGATCCAACTGGTTCATTCTCTTCTCTACTCTTCTTCTTGGTCTAACTCTCTTTCTCTGTTTCTCTACATGTTTTACTTGTCTGTCTGTCTGTCTGTCTGTCTGTCTGTCTCTATGTCATGTTTAGCTAATGGCAACAAATTAAGCTTTCTGTACAAGTACATGTAAATGGTTAAGTTGAAGACCACATTTACACATCAATTATACATGCATACCTACGCGCATACATACTTAGGTCTCCATATAAATTTTATGCAATTTTATATGTCAGTCTAAAAATAAATTCTGGAATTCACGTATAAAAGCAAATTTATCTTAAATTCCAAATCTATGCTGTATGTGCGACGTGTTGTATTTAAGATATTTCTAATGTGCTGATTGTTTTTCATTATTTATTTTAATAACTTTATTTTTTTGTTTTCAAGTTTTATGCGCAAAGCAAAAAATTTCCTGATCTTCAGACAACAAACAATTTTTGTATAAATATTTGCATTCTCGTTTTTTTTTTAATGTCTTCTTCCTTAACAATATTTTTTCACTATTACTTTTTAACGATAATTATGTAAAGTACATGAATTCCGACAACTCATAAACACAAAAAATCATTTAATTGCTTGTATAATATCTGTAGTCTTTGCTTAAATACAAAATAAAAAAGAGAAAAAACTAAAAAGCAAAAAAAAAAAGGAAGAACAACAGATATAAAAAAAGCAAGTAATAAAAATGATTGACAATCTGTCAAAACAATCTGTTTAATGATGGCGTGCTTTATTAAAGAATCTTGGGTTGTCATCAAGGTCGCGACGCAGGCTAGCCTAAGTGCTACTCGAGTAATATCTTCTGCTTGAATTTGACGGCACGACACCTACCACATTTATTGTTGTTTCTTTCTTTTTATTAATATTTCTTAAATAATTATACCCTACATTGCTTGTGGTATAGGAGAGTATTAAGTTTGTGCGGATGTATGCAATACCTAGAAGGACTTGATAGAGAAATACCTTTTATTATACCGGATCAATTCAGAATATCTTTCTGATTTCATTTAAGTGTGTCTGTCTGTTCGTCCAGCTTTCTTTTGCTCAAACTAGAGGGCATAATTTTCGAGATAATATGACGAACTGACTGAATTTTGAATTTGGAGGTGAGGGTGTTAAAAATGGTTCTGATCGGACCACTTTTCCTACCGCTTCCTACGTATTTAAAATTCATTTCACGTATTGGGTCATGCGTCAATAAAGCCAAATCGATGGTCAATAGATTTCTCTAAGCCTTATGTTATCAACCGGTTATATAATGCTCTTGCTCGACCAATTTTAGAATATTCATCTGCAGTGTCTACATACCACATACTAAGTTCAGATGTCAAATTGAGCTAATCGAACTGATACAATAAAATTGTTATACTCCATGTGTACGCTATGGAACTTACGTTGGCAAGCTCATATGGAGCTTCTACTTTATGAAACTAGATTAATGCTCAATGACTCTTCTACACTGGAAAGAAGATCGAGTTGTTGGCCACTGTCTTAATTGTTTAACTGATTAAAATCGTAAAATCTTCTCCGTCTTTACATCGGGGAATATTTATTTAATGTGCTTGTTAGATTTACTAGGCACTTTGAAGGAATTCACTTGTCACTTGTACCATCTCCAGAATCTTTTCAGGGTGCTCTGTATGATGTATAATACTCTCTCTCTCTCTCTCTCTATTTGTTTGATCCCTGACTGAATTCTTTACAGCAAAGATGGTGTTCTACGCATAGGCTGTTAGCATCCTTACTACTTCGTAATTATATTTGACATTTGATTTGAGGAAATGGAAAGGTTGTTATCTCAATAATTCTAGGGTGGTGTTGGGGATTTAATAGTTAACCTTCAAGCTTTTTTTTATTCCTAAACGAACAGTTTGATCATCCAAGTACAGCTGTTGGGACAAATTATTCTGTCAATAGTTTTCTTATTACCCAAAGCATTTGAGAAAATGCGAGAGCCTTGCTCCATCTTTTGTCAATAAGAAAAGAAAAAATAAATGACCCCCTATCTTATATTAAAATAAATATAAACAATTCGTTGCAACATACGTCCTGTCTGCACCATACCATGTTAACGTGGGTGCAGTGAAGCTTATAGTAATGTCTACGTTCCTTAAACTACTTTTCAATTCATTAGCCGACGGCAGATGTGGAATTTCATATGCTTACGAAGTAGAAGAAGAACTAGTTCGAGAAAATGAAAATTTTGGCGCCAGCCTACAGCATAAAAAAAAAAAAACCTTTAAACAAAAGATCTTCTAATTTCATATGAACCACAACATGTGCGATGCCAGTGATGAATATTGTGCTTTGTGTAACATATAAAATTGTGAATTTTTCTTGAAATTATTGCTTAATACAAAATCCGCTTATATTGATCAGTCCAATGTCAGACTACTACTATTTATGTCATGATGTTGTGCAGTTGTGTTGTGTAGTTCAAAAACATCAAATTTCATTTAATTTATGTCACTTTTTAATTGCGCATAAACTTGATCACAAAAATAATTGCAACATTTTTAATGCCGAAATAAACGTGCAAAAGCTGCTCCCATAGTATATAAATCATAGGCACCTATCTCGATAAAATTAACGAACGTGTTCACTATCGACTGACTTTAATTTAAAGTTTTGCAGCAACAACAAAACATTTTAGGCAATTTTTTTTAATATTGTTTTTGGAGTTAATGTATTTTTTTGTTTTTTGTTTTTGTTTTTTATAATGAAATTTATTAATGTAAGTAAACACAATTTTGCTGGATTGGCCCTGGTTTGATTATTTTGATGTGATTTGAGGTTAAACATGAAAGGTCAGAATTGAATTATTTACTAAAAATATTATTTATTTTTTTTTGTTCTTTTTCTTTATGAGAAACAGTTTTCAAAAATGTTTATGCACTTACTTACGCCAAGCAATTAAATTAAGATTAGACGTTTCGCTTTGATTAACATCAGCCGCATTAATAAATTGATTGCAAATATTAACTTGATACCGAACGATGTTAAAATGATATTAAATTTAATGGTTATTATTTTCTTTATATATTTAATTTATTATAATTTATGAGAATGCGTTTCTCTTAACATTTCTTTATACAATGTTATGCGAAAGTAAACAACAACAAAAAAAAAAGTTGTATTCGGTTTGGGTCGAATTTTTTAGTACCAACTGTTAACTGCTAATGTTTACAACAACTAGAGCAAAGACTATTTTATTTCACTTAAGATATATATTGTCCGGCATATCCGATATTTCAAATTATAATTTTTTACACTTTAGCTTAGCAGACAGCATTCCCAAGTTAATTGGGCAAACTGAAAACAGTGTTCGCCTACTCCAGCGTAAGTGAACAGTGTTTTTTGGAGTTCTCAGCCGATGCCTTTGACTTTCTGATTTGAATTGTAAAATTTGAAGGAGGGGTTTTTCTATTCAACTGATTCTTGGACTTCGTGTTTAAAGAATAATAGTAACAGCCAATAATTTTAACGATCTAATCAAAGTTTTAAATAGAGTAAATTTAATTTATCTAAATGGATTCCATTTGCCACGTTATTTAACAATGGACGCATTATTATGGAATCTCTGAAGCTTACTTCTGCATTACACACAAGTTTGACGAATCGAATGCACTCCCCGTCGTGAAAATGAAGGTAAATAAAAAATATATAATGAATTTTAACGACTAAATAATGTTAATGAAGTGAAAATATTTAAAAAAAAAAAATGTTTTTTTTAATAGTTTCTTTTACGATATTAAAGAAAAAAAAAAAAAATGTAAATTACTATGCGAATCAGCTATTTGCGATTATTTATATAATTTATTGCTTTTTTTTTTGAAAAAATTAATTGGTGAAAAGCAAAAGACTAGAAAACGTAAATGAAAAGAAATAACTTGAAAAATAATGCGGTTTTCTCATACTTTGCCTGAAAATCATGGAAAATAATCTCCCACGCAAGCCTAACGGACTCAAATGCTTTGTTGTAATCAAAAGTTTTATATGTTGCTACTATAGAGCCGACATTTAATGGATCTGTTCAGAAATACTATCATGTAAAGTGGTTAAATTCCAAGTGATTTGAGCGAAGTGATGAAGGTTTCGATTTGATGAAACGATCGCGTAGTACGAAGAGCACCCAAGCTAAGGATTCCTTAAATTATATCTGGCAAGCCTGACCCAAAAGCTTTTGAGAATCTGTGATTTTTGTTTTTACTTTGTTAAATTCATTGAGTGCTTACTAAACAACGCAAAACGTAATAGAGTTGCGTCATAAGTTACTACATAGGAAAATATTGAAACGCATCTCACAGAACTGTTTATCAAGATTTGAGTGCACTGTTCAGACAACAACAAATAAGACATGTAAATGTGAAAGACCAACTCCGAGTGGCATTTAACCTAGAGGCAGTGCTTGCTATTAATTTTCTTTAAGTCAAACGTATCATCATACGTAAATTGACATATGTACCTTTGTGACACCAACAAATTAATAAATCCTTTGCATCGTTCAGGTAGAATTATCTCTTCGAAAGATACGATCAGTTACAGGCACATAGCTATAATAAACTATATAATTATTACATTAAAGGTAAAATGTAAAGGGCTATGCAAAATGGGTTCTTTTTTTGAATTTTAACAAACCCAAGTAGGCTGTACAGACATTATAATATAAATAATAAATTCTGTACGCCAGTGATGAATTTTGGAGCCATGCTAACTATACATGTTGTTCAGTCTGACCGTCCGTCCGTGCTATTGAGCGAAAAAGACGAAATTTGTTGCATAAAATTGTGCTGACGGACTCCAATCTAGTAAAACTGATATCGAATAACATGCACAGCATCGTTCATTCCTTTTTAAAGTATGCAATAGGACGATGATCAAAAAGGACATTAAATAAGTCCACAATTGAGGAAAAACTTGTATAATTATTAAAGTGATATATATATATATATATATATATATATATAGATATGTATATTTCTTTATATAATTCTTAAATATCTTATTATCTTCTTTATTTGATGTTAAGCCTTCAGCTGAGAAATACAACTGACTAACAAAATGGTTAGTCACTCACTGCACTATAAAATATTATTATTTATAACACTTGAATGATTATAATCAATTTTAGCGTACAAAACGCATTTACATATAACATGTAACAATTATAATTATCTGACATGGATTTCTATGGAGCAACGGTCAAAAAGAAAAGAAAAAAGTGGTTATGTCAACAATATATGCGACGCATTTTTTTTGGATTTTCTTCTTCTTTGTCGTTTTTCATTTTTTTTTTTTTATAACATTTCACTTTCAAATATTTGTCGTTTTTTTAACAAAACCCCAAAACGAATACGAGCAACAACAAGAGTACATCGTCATTAAAGATATAAGAGATGCACCATCTTAACCGCAACCATAATCATCACACATTGAAGCAGTCGAACATTGTGTTTAATGGAAAACAAAAGTTGTTATGTGGTCACACGAAAAAAGAGTTACATCCTTTCTTTTTAAAGATAATCAGCAAAACTAACAACAACAATAACAACAACAACAGCAACAACAACAGCAATAACAATGTCAACGGCCAATCAGCCAAGTTTCGGCATCACATGTAAACACATGTCTTCAAGAAAGAGACGCGACCTGTGCAGCGGCAACACAACTACCATTTCTCTATAAAACCGGTTTTTTTGCTTTTTTTTTTTTGGTTTTTTTTTTGGTAACAAGTCTTACACAGTCTTGGAAAGCATATTTTGGTGAATAAATCCCACATGAATTTCTCGATTGTAATGACTTTGGTTAATAGTTTATACCTGTTTGCCTTCCTATCTATCTCTCTCTGTCACTCTTTTTCCCCTTTGTATGTCTATCTGTCCGTCTGTCTCTTAGGCATCAATCATTTTTAAACTCGACGCTATATTAGCTTGTCATAAACAAATCTTCAATTTCCACACGCAATATATTGAGGGAGAATAATAAGTAACAACTTAAAGCAGACGTCGCTTCTTTTGATAAGAAATTTTCTCATTTTCTTTACGTGAATTTTTTTTTGCTTTATCGCAACACCCGACAAGAATATTACTTACCGTTACCCTACATGTTAATGCATACACACAACTCTTATATATACGAATAATCTGAATTCATGTCTAATCGATTTTATATGCTGTTGTTACATATATTTACGCAAACGGTTGTAAAGCTGTTGCACACATTCCACGCAGTGACAATAAATGGCAGAGAATGTGATATTTATGTGAGCGCGGCGGACTCCTTTCAAAAGTGGTCAATCCTCCTTGGCAACAAGTTATTGCTTACGGTATTTCTTCTGCCAAACGCATGCACTCGAACATACCATAGCACTTGCCTGACTTGCCGTTTAAAAAAAAAAAAAAAAAATGAAAAAAAAATACATTTTTACACTACAATCACTTTTACACGGTTTGTTTGTCATCATCAATTTTTCCTTTGCAGAGCGAGAGAAGAAAAGTTAAACCGTGCACACACACACATATATGTAACAGAGACATGTGCATAAATTTCTATCGATTCTCGTATACTGGATCAACTGTTGCTTGAATGTTTGATTTGTTGTCTCCATGCAAACAATTCAGCACATGTTGTATATATTGATTTTTTGTTTGTATAACAATTATCTAGCATTGCTTTGCTTACTTACTGACTTGTTTCGCTATTATAAATTTTAAACATTTTTAGACTTCGATGATATCTATGATTGTTGTTGTTGTTGTTGTTGTTGTTGTCGTAATATAAAAAACAGTAAAATTTTCTTCTATTGGTCTCTTCGCTGCAGATTTCGTCTTTTTCTTTTTTCGCGTAAACAGCTGAAGACAGACAAGAAAAGTAGCATGTGTCGCTTATTGTCACTATGTTGCCATTGCATGTTTCTTCGTTATTTATGTATATATATATACCATGTTGCTCATCAACTTTTAATACGGATTGTTTCGCATTGGTGGTTATTAACCTACATTTCAATAATTTACTTAT
Organism: Glossina austeni; assembly: GCA_000688735.1. Taxonomy (NCBI): domain Eukaryota; kingdom Metazoa; phylum Arthropoda; class Insecta; order Diptera; family Glossinidae; genus Glossina; species Glossina austeni. Next base: position 646,485 of record KK502468.1, on the reverse strand, counting down.
TTTTCTCTTTTTTTTTTTTTTTTTCTCCTCTACTTTAAACATTTTGCGTAACATTTCTTTGGACTACAATTTTAATTTTAAATTTTCTTTTTTAATTTTTCGTACGTCATTGCAAATAAGTTTATTGCCATCGAGTAAAGGTGACCCAACGTTCTAATCTATGAGGCATAGTAGCCCTTCGTGAGACCTGTCCGTTAATAACTGCCAATCGTAAAAATCGATAAAGATATGCATTTTTCTTACTATCGCATTAAATACCGTTCGATCGTACACCTGCTGGCGATCAACGATCCAATTTACTCGGGATCGGCTACTACGCCTAAAAGCCTGTATTTTTTCCATTTCTTTGTGTGAACTTTTTCCGATGAGATTTAAAAATTGATAGTTACGGTTCGGTACCGGCATCGTAATGCATCCTAAAATATAGGCATATATTTTAGATGAGCTCAAATACTTTCGGGATCAAAAAGGTCGCACTCGCAATCGTCGCAAAACGCAATTTTGTCTCTTTGCCTATAATAAATAATAAGAAGGGTTATCTTCTCAGTGAGGGACTGCCCTCCACAGAGGGCAGATCGAAATTGGTTTGGAGATATTCTTTGTGATCTACATGGCTACTGCAGATAATCGAGTTGCTTAAAATTTCAACAACTTCGCGTAAATTCCTAGCGGCAGTGTAGCAGAGAGCAGGGTATTGCTCGAAAGGTGTTATTTTTATATAGTTCTCCGCATATATATGCAAATGGATGACATTTTGAGATGCAAGAAAAGCCTGCAACGTGTATGTCATTAGCAGAAAAAAAAGAAAATTGAATTTGAAAGGAAAAAATGATTGGCGCTCCAGAAAGTATGGCTGATCTAGGCACAAGAGTGGGTTTGCTTCAAGCTCCACATTGCATACTCCCGATCTATATAGTCCGATCTGTTAGAGAGCATGAACGTCAACGACACCAAAATGCCAAATTGCTCCGCCCAGAATAGGTGCACACCGTTTTGTTGCTTGCAGAGAATGAAATCATTTTCTGGTAGCTGTCAACTGCAGCACCACTGACAACATTCAGTAACGAAGTGCAATACGGGTCCCCTTTGCTTTTCTAGACGAGAGAAAATGAGCTACACGCATTTTGGTATTCTATCACTTCAGAACCCAGTAATTTGCAGAATAATCGTGTGGCGCCGATTATTGCTTCATATTTAATTCATGTTCTATCGGGCACTGTGCAAATAATTGGTGTCCATTGCAACATCCACATGTATTATTAAAAAACAATAGAGCCAGAGAGACAACTTTAGATGTATTAGTAAATTCTTAAGACGAGAGTGGACGCGTGGATTTATAAGGACATTGCAGCTGATTTAGTCCTATTTACCCTTAACGAAATGAAAAAAATAATTTTCTCGTAAACTATATGTTTACCAGAAAAACCTCTACATCTACAAATAATAATAATGAGAACGTCTTTTGTAAGGAGAAGGATTATAAATGTTGGTTATAAATTTCAAATTTCAATTCAACCTCAATTAAAAATATTACTGGCCTGGCCTGGCCTGTCAGCCATTGACACACTAAATTTTTAATTATCCTTTGAAGTTTATTCTTGAATTTTTCCTTGGAAGTGACTTTGGATGTATTTACGTAACAATGCGAATAAAAGAAAAGTGACACGTGAAGGTGTTGGGTTAAGCTCGGTTCGACAAATTGGTTTGAAGAACTAATTCATTGTAAAATACCAACAGAAATAGTGTCGAGTTAAATTCGTTCGCAAAAATTACTTTATGAAAATATTGTTTTTGACTTGGAAAAAGAAATTCCAGTTAAACTAATTTTAACTGGCAGTCAACATCTTGATTATTTCAATTGAAAAGCCAATGTTAAGTCAAGAGTAGAAGATTAAGCCATTTATTTAACAATACACTTTTTTTTACCAGTACGATTACTAAACTTATTGCCACTTATTTATTAAATTAAAAACATTTTTTTTTTTTTATTGAGTGGAAGTTTTTGTTGGCATAATAGTATAGTAGAAAGCCCTTTCGAATAAGGGGAGAGAAATCGAAACTAGACCACAGAAGTAGCATTCAGAAAGACAAAAGATAAACGAAAGAGCTCGGTCTTCCAAGATCACCTGATACCTGGATACTCACATCAAAAATAATTTTTTTTTTTTCAATTGCATCGAAATTAATAAAGGGCAACCGCTATTTTTAAAAGAATCCGATGATGAACTAAGGACAGACGTCAACAAATTTTTTGAAGTAAAAGAAGTCCCTTTCCTTAGTAAATTACTTTAAATATTACTTTATATGTGCCGCTACCAGTATGCTACGCTCGAAAATTGTAACGTCACGTGCACCATTGTTGCGAAACTACAAAAGGCATCCTTTTTTTTGCTTTGTTTTTATCTAATAATAGATGTGTGAGTAACATGTCACAATAATTTACGCACAGTTTTAAGTCAATCGGAGTAAAAGTATAAGAGGACATCCCTTGGATGTTCCGGTCATTAGGTTTAACCGATTGGGAGCATAGTTTTCATTTTCGAAGTCTATGGGTCCAATTTCCCAGAAACGAATGCATCGGTATTATTGAAGCTATTCTAAATTGGATCGATTTGATTAGAGCTTGAAAGAGGACTATTTTTTCTTAGATCCCAACTTATTTTGCAAAGCAATACATCGCGCATATCGCACATTTTATCAAATATTGTCCTTTTTTGCACACAGGTGTGCAAACATTCACATTAAAAAAAGATTTTTTTAAATTCCCCCTCCGTCAATGGCAAACAATAACACTTACAGCGACGCTTATTGAGAGCAAATATTTGGTTTTTTGAATTTAGATGAAGCAATCACCACCACAAGAGGAAGAAGAGTCTGTGAAAAATGAAGTTTTAACATTTTTACAAGCGAGTCTGTTACAAAATATTGCTGAAATTGATTGGTCTTTAATATGTTGTTAAGTCTTTAAAAATTGAAAACAAAAGAAAGCCTTTCAAAATGTAAATTGCGACCATATGCTAGTGAAAGCGAATTTTGGCCTTTGTTGCAAGGCTTTGCCACAATCTACCTATTAGCGTAAAATCGAAAAGCTGGGATATGTAAGCAATTTTAAACGACCCTAAATCACTTTTGCCTTTTTTTAAAATTCCTACGCTGTCCCGGAGGCCGGGTGTAAAGGAAACTGTACTATTCTGTAAAGCAAGGTAAAAGGGTGGCTACGTTGTGTAAGGGTTGAATATTGAAAACGTTTAAAAACAGTATTAGAAACGTGATAAAAATAGATAAAAATCTCTTCTTCTTGCTCTCCAATACCCTTTTTGAAGGAAATTTATGTGTTATGTGTCAGAGGATGCAATCAAGAAGTAAAAGTTAATTTTGATGAAGTGTTTAATTGCTATCGCGTCATGCATGGATTAGGCGGTTAATAAAACGAGCACACGTTTCAGAGACAATTAACGAAAAAAAAAAAAACTTGCCTTTGTTACGTGTCTTAACTTTGTAAATAACGTGTAAGGAATAATTGACATTAAGCTGATAAAATACATAAGAATAGTGCCTGACATTGAATTGTTTTACTAATAAATTCCGTTTCCGTATCAGCAAATAATTTAGATTAAAAGACGTAAAAGAGACTCAACAACAAAGAATTGTTTCGTTTATTAAAGGCGGGTCAATGACAAGATCGGGAGGAGAATATTGATTTCATTTGACAAAACTTTTTCCACTAGCAAATTAATTAATTAAAGAAAATACTAAACAGAATATTTTGAATTTATTGATACAAAAGCGATAGATCTTTGGCCATTCTTACCTATCACTCATGGATACGAGAGTAAAAATAAATGTGCTTTACCTTAGTTTTCCACCTTCATACCAAACTCAAGCAAAAAAAATAAAGGACGGATGGACGGACATAGTTAAAAAAGAATCGTGCGATCATTAAGAGTTCTCCTTAAGCGTTTCAGAGATGCTCTGACGTATATATTCCTATGGCGCGATGAACACAATAGTCCTCTATACACTAAACTACGGGCCGATAAAAGTACACACACACAGACACACATATAAAATGGGTACAAAGTTTGAATCATTGGAATCGCTTCTAACAACAACGCTTTCGATGGAATCTTGAATACCGATTATTAAAAATTCACTAAACATACAATAAGCAGAAGATTTCTTATCTGGTTTCCTTCAGTTACGTGGGTAGGTACCTGCAAGTGAACGTAACGTGACATATGAGAAACAGGAATTGAAAATTGAAATCTCGTGAAGATGACTGCAAATTTTGCTCAAAGCTTAACGAAGGAGACAACCGGTGGCATATCAATCTGCCGACATCGCATGTAAAAAAAGACTCCAGTTCGAGTTATAGAAAAATCGGTTGAAATAATATATCGCTACTTTACTTTCTTCGGCAACGTACTTCCCAATATCGCAAACGAAACAAAGAACTTAAGTGATTGTTTTCCCCGAGTAGGTAAATATAATAAAAGTGTTTATGTGTATTTTACCGACAATCGAAATTATTATTTTAATCTCGTGACCATTGTGTTATTATCATACATGTGTGACACTTCCCCCAGAAACAAATAAAGCCTTCATTGGGCACGCAGTTCTATTAAAAATTCTATAAGGGTGCAAATTTAATTACTGCCATCTACCCATGTAAAAGTCAATCTCTTTGGATGACACATGTATAGAATTTTAACATGCATTGAAAGGTTGGGTTTAAATGTCACATTCTATGAAGCGTTCATTACATAACCTTTTTTCCTTTTTTTTCTTTTTTTCTTTTTTTTTTTCTTGTTTGCTTGAATATGAAAAGTATTAAAGAAGGAGAGAACACGAATGTTTTTATAAATATTTTATACGTTTTAAACAAAATGTTTCGGTTGACTTCCGTTATCCGCATAGTTTTCTCAATAGCAATAAAAAGCATTTGTTGTTTCATCTATTGTGTGGTAGAGTGATTCCCAAATTGGAGTTTTTGCAAATTAAACAGGAAGTGAATAACTTGATTTTCTATTTGAATTGGAGAGATCCCAGTACGTAATATATATGTTTGTCTCTCTCGGGAGGGAAGACAATGTTTGAGTGGACAGGAGTATGATTGAAAAATCATTTATACCCCACCGGCTAACACAAATAGGTATATTAGATTTATCATATCGTTTGCGCCGTGTGCAAAGTGGCAGATTTGGATTTAACCATGTCGGGCTGTTCGTCTGTCAGCTTTTGTAACTCCTATTGCCATAAAATTGACAGCTGCTATGAGATAAAATGTGAGAATGCAACTTAAAGCCGTGCATATGCTAAGAGGCACAAAAAAAAACAACTTCGAAAGTTTATATTTCAGAAGACAAATATTAGTCTCTTACAGTCTGTATTAATTAAAACTGTAGACGAACCAATTACCACCGATCAGCCAAGGTACACATGTACACATTACTCACTACGATTGTTTCTAAGTAAACTGCTTTTAATACAGGCCGAAATAAGTAAAGAAATTGTGATCGACTGGCGCCGAATCTTTCATACCCACCACCTTTACCTTGAGCAGAAAAAAAAAAAGGCGAAAATGAATAAATTTCGATCCTCTTTATAATGTACAAGTACTGTGGGATCACATATACCATAGAATATACGTGAAAATCCTCACCACTGTAACTGGTGCACTAATGACTAAAAAAATTCCAAACGGAGAACTTGTACTTTAGACTCTCCTTTGACTGATTTTACAAATTTTCAAAAATTTCCCAATTTGATGGCGATATCTTAATGTTTACCACTGTATAGAAACGGGCAGATGGACAGACAGACAGACATGTTTACGTCGAATCCGAATTTCATATTGATCGAGAATAAATCGCTTGCGTGAATTTTAGCGAAATGTAAACATAGTTGCGCTTAGCACCTTAAGTACTTCGTGATCGCTTCGGATGGTGACGTACTCGAGGTGGTGTTAAGCGAGTGTCCACGAATTCGCTTTAAATCGAATACAATTT
>KK502468.1:627736-638138 GCA_000688735.1 Glossina austeni | reverse complement strand
GCTTGCTTACTTGTTTGCTTGGTTGGTTGCTTGCTTGCTTGCATACAAGTTCCTAGCCTACATAAATATATAGTATTTGTGCTACTCTCGTATACAATTAATTCAATGAATTGTATGTATTTATATATCGATCGAATTGAAGGATAAAATTACCGGCAAACCGTTTGATTGATCATATTCATGACTAAATGAATGAATTCTTAATTTTTTTTTTTTTTTTCATATTGTCTTTCTTGGTACACTTCACTAAACCTTTGAAGAAGAGAAGAGGTGATTAACAATTTGTGGTTGTCACCACCCAGCTAACCAGATGGACGTCAGTGTTTAAATCATCAATAAAAGAAAAGCGGTATTCGCATGTTCTTTTCATAAGAAAACTAATTAAAAAATGTTTTCATACTTTCTGTTCTATACTTTAAAAAACTGAACTGAACGAATTCCCTAAATCAGCACCAAACTAAAGGGCAACGAGAATTTTGTCATTCAAGTGCAATGCATAACACTAAAAACTGCTTCTGACAAGGGAGAGATAGATGGACGTTAGAGCAATTAACACGACCCAATCTACTTAATTGAAGGGTCAAGTTTAAAAACTCAAGTTAAAAACTCTGCCTTGTACGGCATATAAGGAATGGTTACGCCGATCAAAAATATATGTATCGAAAGTTTCCTATTGCGTTATTATAAATAAAGGAACAAATCATTCTCTCCCAACGACAATAGCAGATACAAGCAAGCGTAACTGTATGAAAAGTACGTATTAAAAATGACTTAATATATTAGGGGGACCCATAACTAATCAATTTTGTCTATGAATAAAATTATTATTCATAGACAATATATAGACATATACAGACATAGACATATATTTTATAATATAAAATAATTGATTAGTTATGGGTCCCCCTAATATATATATATATTAAAGCACTAAATATTTGAAATACAAAGTCCTTAACTCAATAATTTATCATTTTGATTCAAATTTTTTCTGTATGTGTGTTTACGACGCCAAAAGAAATTATTTGAACAAAAAATACTTATTTAGTCAAGTAGTATACGTGGCGTTATTATCTATACAAAGAACGTTCGAGTTTAAGAAATTTGTATATTTTGAAAATTCCGCGCTAGATAAGATTAGTTGTGAAATGATTAGATGTAAAAAAATTAAGCAATTTTTTTTTAATTTTATAGGGTAAATAAAATGCGATGATTATTGCAACACATTTAGCGAAAGACTTGAATATCATATAAAAGGTAATCTTATCTCCGAAAAAACAACTGAAAATTGTAACGTGAAAATGAAAAAAAAAAAAGGAAAAAAAAAACAAGGAATGAGCGGAAAGCAAATATTTGGAGAGTTTTTGCTGAAGAAGTTTAGTAGTTTAGTAGTAGTGGCCGTCGCCATTTTAACGGATATGTGTCCAAGGATTTTTCATCGAGAAATAGTAAAAGTGTAAAAATTTTTCTTAGAACTACTTTTGCATAGTAGCCCTTGATGTATTGAGTAGGTATAAAAGCACTTCGTTCCAATCCATTTTCTCTAACATTTCGTCGATATACGAACTTTATTAAAACATCTCCAATACTGCCGTTGCTGTTGGTTGAACACAACAGCACATGAAAAAATATCGAACGGACTGAAATGCTTACAGATTGATTATAGAAATACGTTCCTAGATTGATTGCAATAAGAAGAAGCACCCTTGTCTAATAGGTCTTTCGAACTTTTGAATTCATCCGCATAAAAACTGAATATGTCCTTACCCCAGTTAATGTAAGGTATAAAAATGTCGTCATATTCATATTTGAAAAGAACCATCTCTAGAAGGCATTTGAAACTCACTTTGAATCTCACTTTGAATTAGGTTGCTATACATCTCTTCTCACTTACACTCACTTATACTATTAATTAATTATTTATTATTTATTCCATCATTTTATTAGTTTTCTTAATGCTTACACACTTAACCCGCTCTTAACACGATATGTAGTATTTGTGCAAGAAAAATTTCCGCAAAAACTTCCAACCAGTTTTAAAAGTGAAAACACAACACTATTTCCCCATATTTTACATGTTGCAAGAAATGAAAAACTAAAAAAAAATTTGCATTGTTTTTCACTAAAACATATCAAAAAGTGGTAAACAATTTCTCCGTTAATTGTCTGCAGTTGTGTGTTAATTAAAAGGCGTAAATTTATTATTATTAATTTTTAATTTCCTGTTTAACAAATCTAAACATATGTACAAACAATATACATTGTACTTAAAAGACTTTTCGAACAGACTTATCTGCTAACACATATATATGTTCGAATACATTGTAAAACAATTGAAGAGATTAAGTAATAATAATTTTGTAATAATAAGACGGCATATCCAAACAAACAAACAAACGGACGGACAGACAGACAGACAGGCATGCACGATTTACATAATCCGTGGTTTCCGCTTACAATTACCAGAAAAGAGAGTTTGCGTATGATATGAAATAAATTATTGTTATTATTAATAATAACTATCTACGTACATAAACTTTTGTTCACCTTGTATGAGTACATTAGAGCGTATACGAGAACTATGGACCCAATTCAGGCTTTTTTGGTTCAAAATATGGAAATATTTTTAATGAACTTAATTAAATTTTGATAATATTTTTAACGTTCAGGAAAATCTTTCAAAGGTTCTAGTTCTATTTTAAGCGATTTTTTTGTCTGTCTGTCCATCCGTCCATTAGAATTTTTGCAAATGAAACAATTATTTTAAATTTAAATGAATATAAAGGGAAGAGTTCGAAATCTCCATCCACAGTATCACAAGAATTTACAAAAAAAAGAAAGAAAAGGTAATCAAAAAAGCCGACTTTATAAAAAGCCACGTATTTCAAGAAAGTAGTAGCAAACCATAACCAACTCGTAAGTGAAAATACTACTGTATAGTCTCTACTGTATAGTTCCTTTCACATTTAATGTATTCTGTTAGTGAGTTTCCATTTCATTTACCTTACCACTAAGATAAATGTAACTTTCATTTAACGAAGAATGCTTGCCCGAAGTCTTCTCTCCCGGATTTTCGCATCCAAGTCATACAAAATGTCCTGTATTACGTGTTCGTGTCGGTATTATTTTGCTAATTTGACAGGACATCAATTAGCACGCTCCCTGCAGTATACGCTAAGACTCATTTGGACGTAGAGACAATGTATTTAAATTGAAATATTGGAATTTAAAAATGATTTCTTATTAACACTCATACATTCATACATCGTAATGGCGTTTATAATACTGTTTGAAACGTGTACCGATAACGGTACACACGGTATCTGTTGTCGCAATTCAGGAGCACTCGTCGTTGGTGACAAATCGATATATATTGAAGGCAAACATGAAAACGTTTTCTTCGAATTTTGCTTTTTTATTAGGCAAATGTCACCTCCCGTCTTATGCATAGCTTTACGTTATTCATTAGTGAGTCCCCGTACTAAACGGTTAATTTTTATATTCATCAGTTAACTACAATCCCTTTTTACCCATTCTTTTTATCCTTCAAATTTTTGTGCTGTCAGTCGAACATTATTTCATCCAAACAACCAAAAGAAATGATAAAGTGAATCTATCTTCGACGGGTAGTAAATAAAAAACCGCAAACCCATGGAAAAAAGGAAGGAAGAGGAGAGGAAAAAAATAAAGGCGAAAAAGAAAAAACCAAAAAAAAATAAAATAACATTCAAGTGCAAGTTGAGCGGCGTTAAGGCATTTTGCGCTTTCCATCATTTACACCGGACCAATCGCATTGCATTTGTTAGCTTTTTTATATATTTTGTTTTGTTGTAAAATTCGCAAATGATTGAAATTATTTAGCCGTAGCATTAACAATTACACATACGTAAGTATTTATTGCGAATTGCAAGATTTCATTTACGGCATTAAATCCATAAGTAGTAGGTAAAGTGAAAAAGAAAACAAATTTCATATAAAATTTAAATACTTTTAATTCACAGGAATTTTTTAGGAAATTTCAAACTTTCTTTGAAAAAATTACAAAACGCATTACATGCATAACTTAATGCTTAATGGCTATCAAAGATTGACTTCCTACTTCTTATTGCCTCAAGCACATTGCATCTTAAAACGACTGCGTGTATACGTACATACAATACGTTTTGTATGTACAGAATACAGAATGCAAAGCATTGCTTACATAATTACGAACATTTCTAGAATAACGGAAGTACTGATATATTAAAGAATTCATTTTGCAGTTGCATTTTGGCGCTGCCACCTGTCACAAGTCGTAATAGGTCATATTGCGTATTCTTAGGATAGTACTTTCTGTGTCCTTGCGTCAAATTAGATATTCCGAGGCAACAGTTACTATGGAACTTTTTAACAACAATTTTGTTACAAACAAAAGTTATTGCCTTATTATTGTCTCTCTGATGTAGCTCCAAAAATGATTGTTTTTCCAAAAATTAGTCGAAAGTCTGTATTTGTTTTATAAATTCCTTACATAACTAATAATAATTTTAGAATATTCCAGAAAATAAGTAGTGGGATATATTAGAGAATTCGAATCGTAAGCTGAAAGTAGTGACTTAAATTATTATTGCGCTGTTAATTTATTCATATTGTAGCTTGTAGTAGTTTGAAGACGTTAACGGACAGCAATTTTACTAAAGAAAGATTTTTCGTTCGATTGATAGAAAAATAAACAATGGTTTGCGTTAATTCTACCCACCAATTTTGGTTTATAAAGTGTTAAAAGTTACACCGGAAATATTTAACAAACAGAATACCTTCGTAAGCGAATCTTTTATGCCCATCACCGTCACCAACGAAAAGCCTTAAAAAAATAAATTAATTTTCATACTCTACTACATCGGGGTGGACGCGATTCTATTTTCGAAATAAAAATGGAAATTTGTAGAGCATAAACGTTGTGCTTAATAAGTAACACAGAAGCCAAAGATATTCACATTCTCTGTTGCATATGTATGTGGGCGTGATAGCTGTGTCCTTTATCCAGTTCGGCTCATTTTTATATCCTTTTGCAAATTTGCAAGCGATAGCTTCATTTTTGCGGCCGGGAGAATGTTTACAATAGACTTTACACGGATGGACAGACGAGCAGACCAAGCCCAGGTACGCCGACCTGGTTAGTCACGCTTGTTAACACATTAAAGGATAGTAAAAATTTCAATATCGACCCAAAATTGACGATCAATTTATTTCAAAATTAGTTGAGAGATCCAAAACCTGATTACAAATATTTTGTAAGGGTAAACAACATACAATGAATGCCATATCTACGATGATGATACATCCAATCCAATCCAATTTTTCAACTAATTATTAATAAACATATTAAAGTCAAAATTGAAATTCTGTAACATTGACGTCACTTTGCATCGCAACGAGAACGAATGCTATAGAATTTATGTTTCTCAATATGTTATGTGTGTGTGAGTAACAAGTTTATATATCCAGTCACGGTCCCGGGTGGTAGATCATATTTCACTTGCGATTGGTGCATTGTCGTAGCTATAACGAATGCTCGATCGGGTTAACACTTACCGACTGGCCACACACTTCTCAGTCTTTGAACTTTCTCTACCTCTTTTTTACACGTATAAGGGACATCTGCTGAAATTGCTGCAGCGTAGACAGGCGCACGCAAGATCGTGGCGACATTAATTATTATTGCAAACATTTTACAAAATCCATGAAGCATACAATTGTTCTAATTGAAGAACTCCGACTTTCCCCACCCATTTTATAAAGATTTTTAAAGCTTTCGTGAGTTTCAATAACGGATGATGGGTGGCATAGTTTGGGCAACAAGAAAGCATGCGTTCAAAGCCTCGTTGCCTTGTTTTGGCAACAAGAAAGCATGCGTTCAAAGCCTCGTTGCCTTGCTTTGGCAACAAGGAAGCATGCGTCCAAAGTCGTCGTTTTGGGGTTGAAAAAAATTTCTGCACTTTTTTCTTCTCAATAACTCTCTAAATCGTATTTTTTGCAATAACGATTTCTCTTTACTTTCAAATGTTAACAATTTTTTTTTTTTTTTTTTTTTTGGTTAAACTTTAACTGTAGACCATTCTTATAGAAAAACAAATGAAAAACTTCAAGAGAAAAAAAAAAAGGGTCATATATAGGCCCAAAAAAGGCATACATTTGATCGCTTTATCATAGATGAAGTGACGTGGCGCTCGCTAATCCAGAATATCTACATCTACGTTATGTTTTTTAAGAAACTCTTTCTGGATATTACAGACGAACGAACAAATCGTTATTGATTTATATAAAAATGCATATGAAAGAAATCATGAGTTTGTTAAGTTTGCCTTACTACGTATATTCATATTCAACTAAAGTCCGATAAATTTGCTATTTATTGCCATTTCTGAGAATTATTTGAAAGTGAGCTAGAAAGTGAATGATAAGAGATCTCTTTTATCTGTTTAAGCTGTTTCAGTGCTTTTGTGTTGAAATCTGAGTAAAGTTAAAACTTTCGTCGATAGACTGGCCATACTGAGCACTGTATGTAATGTATGATGGTAAATAATTCATATTGACAAATTGCCCGCATTAAATTGGACAACAACAACAACAACAACAACAACAACAACAACAACAACAATCTACTATAATGAAAAATTACATATACCAAATAGCCTGGCAGCCCAACTTAGCAGTGTGCATACATACATAGTGGTTGGCTAGCAAGCTGATTAGAGACCGTAGTAAGTATTTGCCATATTTATACACAGACACGAATATATTTACGATTTACAGTAAAAACAAAAAACCAAAATCTTAAAGACGTTGTGTGTTTATGTAAAGAGCAATAACTACTTTTTTTGAAGACGTCGACGCGACGCGACTCAGCTCTTACGATGTATCCAAACATTGCTAGACAATTTAAGGTATTTTCCAATTAAAATTAATCGATGAAAGAATTCGTTGGTCAAAGGAAGGAAAAATTGTCTTCTTTAAAGGACCGAAGAAAGTTACACAACGTACATGCACTTTCAACAGCTTTTAAATATAGAAGAAAAAAAAAAGAAAAAATTCAAACAAAACACACTAACAGTAAACGGTAGCACATTAGACTCTCAACTAGCAATTCAATGGTCGTGGGTTCAAATCTCAAAGTTTTTAATAATAATAATAATAATAATAATAATAATATTAATAAGAAAAAAAAATAAAGCCGAAAGCCTTAGGTGCTAGTGCTTTAAGACTTTAGTCTTAGAAGTTATTCTCTGGCTAAATTTATATAATAATAATAATAATAATAATAATAATAATAATAATATATTATTAAATATGTGTATATTGTGTTATTATATATACATAGATCACATATAAGTCCTTTAAAGAGAAAGCTTTTCGTACATTGAAAGAGGTCTATAGGTCTTTTTAGCTACTTATCATAATCTTTAAAAAATCGAATAAAAAGAAATGTTGTATAATCCTGCAAGCAATGACCTTATGTTTGCCGCCTACTTTCATCTGTCCTGTTCATAAAATCCAAATTGCAAAAGGTGGTCTTAACTGACAATCTTGACATCTTACCTGCCCGTTAGACATCAACCCTAAGCGGAATATAAATTTTCTTACTTGCATTTCGCAATTCAGTTTCTAAACTCATAAGAAGTTGTTAGCACGTTTTGTCGCATCAACAAAGCATAAAAAAACACAAGCACCTGCCGCAAATAAAGTATATATTTATATACATACATGAATACATATAGAAATAAATGCATACGTATGTATGTATGTATAAACTCTAATTATAACTGGCTGTCAGCGAATTCTTTTCATCCGTCTCTTTCATTCTGAAAAAGGGAACGGAAAATAATGTGATTTTGCCACCTTCCAAGGTCAACTAGGACAGACCGATTTTTCCCGTTTTTGTACGGATAGTGCAAGACTATCTGCAGAGCATATGTGGAAATTTTTATCATTTTTATCAATTAGGAATAAGTTGTTTTGCTGAATTTCTTTTGCTCTAAAAGCATGTCCTTTGAACAATTACGCCTTTGTTCCGTATAAACCTGCCTGTGAGAACTTCGAATTTTTTGTGAATTTGACAACGACTTCTTTATTATCATAACCACACACAAAAATGGACTGAAGCAAAATCATACCCAGATCGCTTTAATATTAATAGAAATCAAGAATACAATCATTGATTCCTGAGAGGCAGACTTTCTTCTCCTAAGTGGTGGCAAAGGTTTTCACAAAACGAATATACCGCTTGGGTATAAAAATTCAGCCTTAACATTACTGTAATAGCAGCAGTAGTAGCAGTAGTAGTAGCAGTAGTACTCTAGTAGTAAATGTAATTTTATAAGTAGTAAATGAATGGATTGGTCAGCTTGCCCAGGTATCTGAATGTGACTTTTTATTTATGGTTCTTAACTCTCAGTATGAATTATTCTTCGAAACGCGCAACGTAACTCGCATAGATGTGAGATATGAAATACTACGCTATTTAACCCATTTTTAATGTGATCACACACACTAACGTTAACAGTTGTTAACGTTTCACGCAGAAATTCATTAAAAACTGGATTTATTTTTTCCACGAATTATAGGCTTCCTCTCCAAATGAGGTACAATTAAGTTAATTAATTTCACTTATATGAAAAATATAAAAAATAAATAAATAAATAAAATTTTTTTTTTTTTTTTTATTTTAAACTCTTATGCATTGTGTGTGTATATGGTTGATGCGTGTATTTATGTAGCGCTTTTTTGTTTTTTATGTTCTTAATAGAATTGTTTGTAGGAGACGTCTGAAAGCTGTTTATCATTTTTAGTTTGTCATGTTCTCGTTTATAATGCAAGGCCACCTAGAGAGTTGACTGAAATAGTTCTTTTTAAAAGAAATTTACGATCGTTGATGAACGATGATATGTTTTATAGTTTTGTTGTTTTAGTCGACCATTTACTGCATGAAAGAAGGAAAGAATGAAAGATAACGTAGCAAAGCTAAACTGCTTTGCAGCTTTTTTTGCGGAATGGATGGATTTGTTCTAATTTCGAAAGATCACATCGGCAATTGAACAAACATCCATTTTCTTGTATTACCGTGCAAGACGCCATCGTTTAGAAATATTGAAAACACAAATCAGAAAGCATAACAATGACAAGGTCAATGTGCTTAAGCTCGTCCTTCCTCTTTGTTAATGAAAAATTTGAAAAAGTTAGCAAACTTAAGGTAAAAAAAGAAATGATTCCACTTTTGTCAAAATTTCCATAGATTAGGGAATACATTCTGGCATTGTGGTCACTCACCAGCCATAAAACGTGTATTCCTGTTACATAATAGTTGTTTTGTCCCTCTGTCCGTAGGGGGAGTCATAAGAAAACTGCACGATATCAGTTTTAGTCAAAAGCAGGACAATTAAGTTCCGCCAACGATACAGAAACAAATGCAAATAACTTGATGTCGCATTAATCACGCAACGCTTCAATAAATAGTTGGAATACTGAAAGAGTTAATCCTTTAAAATGAATCGAAAGCTTTTTTATATCGAAGAGATAAGGTCTAGAAGTTTGGCGCAATCATCCATCTGGCCACATGCTTGCGTCGAACTACCTGCACTGATTTCTCTGATAATCTCAAAATTGAAAACCCGAAGTATTTCAAAGATTTGCAATTTAAAAACGAAATAATTCTCATCTAATATTCTTCTGAAATGATGCGCAACTTTTATTTCCTTCTTTATTCACAACACATTCAAATGTTCCATCACTTCGTTTGTAACGTATATTAAAAAGTCGCATAAATGGTTCATATTACATAGTACAGCTATGTCCCTCTTTCACCGAGCCTTCATCGTTTGAAGAACTTAAACTCCTAACTCCAATTTGCTTACAAATTGGTGTGATGTGCTTCCCCAAAGCCGGTTTCAAGTTCTAAGCTATTTTCGTAAAAATACTTAGAAGAGGCTGCAGTTTGCGGAATTTGGCTACCAAAGCGCCACTTGAAACCTCAGGCCACAGATATTTCCCGTAGCCGCACATAAACAATTGATAAAATGTGATACATAACTAAGATTTGCTCCAAGTGTCAATTATTCTCTTTCGTTCTTTATAAAGTCTTTAATTAGTTTAATTAAGAGACGAAGAGCGAGAGACAGAAAGAAAGAAAGAAAGAAAGAGAGAGATAGATAGATATATAAATAGATAAATAGATAGATAGATAGATAGATAAATAGATAGAGAGAGAGAGAGAGAAAGAGAGAGAGGAAGAGAGAGAGAGAGAAAGAGAGAGAGAGAGAGAGAGATAGAGATAGAGAGAGATAGAGAGAGAGATAGAGATAGAGAGAGAGATAGAGATAGAGAGACAGATAGATAGATAGATAGACAGATAGATAGATAGATAGAC
>KK502468.1:580703-610568 GCA_000688735.1 Glossina austeni | reverse complement strand
ATATATATATATATAGAATTTGTGAATGCTTCCTTCTGGGCGTAGCAAACGTTGTGACAAAATGAATATGCTCCTCATCCTTGGAGGCTGAGCATAAAAAAATTCATTAAACCAATGCTCTCCTAATTGCTGATTATCGAACAAGAAAGGGAAAAATATGAAATAAATTAACTACAAAAACAACAATTACGCATTTACTCCTAATTCTTTAATGCGTTTAACAAACAATATCAATGCGTTGATAGCTTGCATCGCATGGCATTGCAATGCGCGTTGTGTTAACAATACCTAATGCAGGTTTGTTGAACTTTTGTTTCTCTTCCACACACACACACATATTTCCCATATTAATTTCGCCAAAAACAAAACAAAATGCACAGAAACCAATAATAATAATAAAACCAACAATAACAGCAAACATATGCAGCGAATGTAAAAACAACATAACTATGGCCGTTGTGTTTAGTGTACACACAACTATAGCTTAACCACCGTCAACCGCCAAAAGCGTCAAATACAAATCAATGAAGACGAAGCCGTAGACGAAGACGAAGACGAAGCCGAAGAAATAACAGAAGAAAGCAAAAAAAAAAAAAAATATCAAAAGCGTTTTGTGGCCATGTGTGCGAGATTATTTTCTTTCCACATGCTCTTCATGGCATTCATTTCATTGTATTGTGATTTTCAATTTGTGGATTTTTCGTTCGACAATTTTTTGTATAGCCGTCTGTCTGTTAGTTGGTTACTTAGTTAGTTAGTTAGTTAGTTAGTTATTTAGTTATTTAGTTAGCTGTTTCGTTCGGTAGGTGGGCGCTGGCTTTTTGCACGGCCGGTTATTTTTATTTTTATATTGTAGTTGTATCTGTGCTTTCAAAGTCATCGTCATCATCGTCATCATCATCATCGTCATCACCGTCATCATCATCATCACCGTGATCATCATCCATCCAACCACCATCGCCGCCAATGCAACTATTACCATCTAATGCCTGAGGTCTGTCTGGAGCTCTTTTACTCATTGACGATAGTCACGTTTAAACCATCAACATTTTTTTTTTTTTTTTTTTTTTAATGATTTTCTGTTGCTTTTCGGCTCCTCATTTGTGGCTGTTCGCTCAAACAGATTGAATTTCTATGGAATTCACATATAGCTTAACAATAACTACTACTTGTTGAAGATGTGCATCTTATGCAGTTAATGTTGCATTCGAATAATGTCGATGTCGATGTCGATGTCGATGACGATGCCGCGGCTGCTGTTACTAGTGGTGGAGAGTGGGTGAGAAACACGTATAAAAAAAAAAAAGGTTTCGTGCGCAAAATTTTAGTTGTAAGTGATTGTAATGCGTGTTTATTATTAATGCCATAACCTCTAAATTGCGGAAGTATTAAAGCATACAGATGTCAGTTGCTTGTTATTGTTATTATGATTGTTGATTTTTTATTTTTTGTTGTTGTTGTCGTCGTCGCAAGGAACATTGTTGATATCTTCTCATTTTGTAATTTACAGCGAACAAATAATGGCTGTTTTTTTTTTTCTTTTTTTTTTCTTTTTTTCCTTTTTTCAACGACGACTTTAATATTAGCGCATAGATTACTTATATACGTATGTCGATAATGGACATGATTTTCATTCTTGTGTGTTAATGATATTAAACTTCATTGTGGTGGTGGTGATGATGGTGATGATTTTTTGAATTTTGAAATTTTTACTCCGACTGACTGCTTGCTTGGGTGATTGCGGTTTATATGGTTGTTTTGTCTAGTTCGAGGTAAAAAAACAGAAAAAAAAAAATTATATTTCTTTTCTCTTTTCGAAGATTTTTCTTATGCGCATAACAAAAATAACACGTAGTAAAAAATTTATGTCTTTATTTCTACTCTTATGTACGCAAGCCAAACACACATGAACACACATTGAAGAAATTAGACAACAGTCAGAAACAGAAAATTTCTACATTTCTACATTCGAAATATGATGATTGTGAGAGTGTGTGTATTTTAAAGCCTCTCTAAGCTTCTTTCTGAGAGTTATAAACCTATTGATGAACTGAATATTATCCCCAATCTTCGATGATGGGCATAGAAATGTTAAACCGACAATTTTCTACATTTAATTAATAATGTTTTCCCCACTATCCTGGTCCCCTTACATTTTAAAATTGAAATCTAATTTTAATACCAATTTGTGTCTTCTTTTATGACTCTATATAGTTCACATTACATAAGCATAACTGATCAGGCCTGTACCTGTGGATGAGGGTGCATGGCAGTTCTTCATTCGTAGAATGATTTCTCTGATGAATTTCGATAACGAACGAGACTCAAGTGTGTTCAGAATTATCGTATTGATTATCGTATTTATGGCCTTCTTACTAGCATAGTAACATGTGTAAGTGTTTGATTGTGTTTATGAAAGTGGAACCATAACTATCGGCTTGCTCTAGTTCCTTAAATAAACAAATTACCTCTTGCGAGATTGGGCAATAGCAGGTCTGTAATGCCCTTAGATGCCCTGGGCTGCTCGCACACTACAATGGAAGTGTTAATGTGTATATGATATACCGATAGGTCCAAGCAAACAGCTGAACCACTTTTATACTTAGGATTGTGAACTAAAATCGTTCACATGAACGTGCAATTCCCAAGTAAGTTCGTGTCATCAACTGATGTTCACTACGTCCCTGCTCTTTGTACAGACCGTCGCTATTAATAACTGAGACATTTAATGAAGTTTATGGAGAAGTAAAACTCATAACATGCCTTGAACAAACACAATGTGCTCTACACATAATCATTGTATACAAAGATAAAAAAGGATAACAAAATGCAGCAATATTTCTACTTGCAACTTATTATTAAATCATATTCATGAGCATTGGAGCAGATAAGTATGGCGACTACAAACTCATGGGTTTTCAAATCTTTGTTCTGTGGAGCACATTTGGTCGTAGCTAAAACGAGTGCTTAGCCGGTATTATGCCGGTCGATTAGGCACATAGTCACTAGGCTATGGTCGATCCCATCGCTTTTTCGTTGTTCGCTTTACCTCCTAAATAATCGGTCATATAAAAAAAAAAAAAAAAAATTCTTTTCTTTATCTCACTGCTTTTCCGCTGCCTTCAAACCCTGCATGCACACGGCTCGCTCTCTTAAATGTAGTCAGTCCATATGTCTAATCACTAGCGAGATAAGTTAATTGAGTTCAAATGCGCGTCCTGTACTGCGCACTGTAAAGATTTTCCTCATTTTGCAAAAGTATCTTTAAAATAATTAAGTTTCTCGCAAAAATGACTCTGTTTTAAATGCAAAATCCTTTCATTTCCCTTAATAGCGATTTTATAATGAGACTTGACTCAGCTGTATTTTTTCTTTTGCTTTAGATCCATTGATTAGTGATCGTCTTTCTTAAAACATGACATGACTGCAGTTAGGTAAAATTTTACATTAAACAATGAAACGCGTAAGCAGAACTGATTAAAGAATTTGGATATAAATATGGTTACAGATGTGTAAGAGAATAATTGCAACTTTCAAAGGCATCTCCTGGCATCTCACTTCCGATGACGAATAAGAAAATTTTCCAATAAATACGACCACTAATGTACATAAGCTTCAATCTGTTGTAATAAATACCGCTTCGAAGTGTTCTTGAGTTTCACTCGATCTTAAATTTCATAGATTATAATCGAATGGGATTTTTTTTTTTTTCTATGTTCGACTTCATTACAATTCATTGATGATAGTCTGCCCGCTTGCTTCGGTAGAACATGTGATAAGCAGAGTTGTTATTGTGCTCGTCTGAATTGAGGTAAAGCTAAACTTACTTGCAATCACTTTTGATTTACAGAATTAATTAATAATTTCTATGGTTCACATTTCCAAATCGCTAGTTAATCTCTAGCGATTTCTTTTTTTATGAAATTTTGTCAAACTTTGATATTAATGATGTATGTGACAATTTTACACTATCAAGCATGTTTGGCTGTGTAGCCCACTAACCACTATTTTGCACATTAAAGAGAGAGAATAGCTTATCACTTTTTTCTTTTTTTTTTTTTCTATTCTATTTCCTCTACTTTCCGAATATTCCGTATTTCATATCGCCTTTTTCCGCCCTGCCCGTCATGAATAAACAAACTTATATATATACATATATATGTACGTTTGAAGTTCTCTTTAGTGTTATTATTTCAATGTGAAAAACTCAGACAACACAAATGTTCTTAGAAGTTATCGCCTTTCAGACATTATTGTTTATGGTGTGGGTGTGCAAGCGCGCACGTTGCACTAGAGTAAGTAAGGGTAATACATCTATGCTTGCCTGCCTATATGCCTGCAACTGATATTGTATGTTGATATGTATGTACTGTTGTGCCATTTTCAAATGAATGAATGAATGAATGAATGAATGAATGAATTAATAACCAACGCATACACAACGGACACTACTACTACTGACGCTGTCGCTGTCGCTGTCGCTGTCGCTGCCTCTGTGTGCAAAACTTATAAAAAGAAGCCATATAGAGTAATGGCACTTCCTTTCTTCTTCTGAACGGCCTCTTTTATTAGTTTTCCCCACTGCAAGACTTTAGTGTTAATTAAAGCTGCAAGCTAGAGTCAATTGTCGGCATATATATATATATATACAGTACTATCCGCTTAACAAGGCTCAGATTATATATCCGAAATTTAACAAATGAAAGAAAATTACTTGCAAGGATTATAAACAAACATTAAACGAGAATTGTTTGCATACGTCATTAGCATCTCAAGCATTAAATATTTTTCCATAAGTCCTCTATACGAAACATCAATAGTTTACAAAAGGTTTTTAGACGTTAAGGTTAGTGGGGGTTGAAATTAATTCGCTGCA
Organism: Glossina austeni; assembly: GCA_000688735.1. NCBI lineage: Eukaryota > Metazoa > Arthropoda > Insecta > Diptera > Glossinidae > Glossina > Glossina austeni. Next base: position 605,692 of record KK502468.1, on the reverse strand, counting down.
CTTATCTAATGAAACAAAAAGCGAAAGCTTACAATGACTCGCTTCTCTAATGATGCTTTGTTCTAACATCTTTCTTATTTTATTCAAAATTCCAATACAAAAGTCTTCTATATATAAATATAAATCGGATCTGAACCAATTCAACAAGCAATTCGAGCGAAGAGCTGATAATGTCGTGATTTATTGATTTTTATTCACCAAAAAAAATTAAATGTTGCTCTGTCAACATAAGGCACAAAGACGCGTCATGCGACTTATTTTTTAAGCCCAATACATGTAAATGAAATTTCTCATTTTGACACAATCTTAGAGCGCTTGACAGTATTGAATGAATGTATGCGTCCTATTTAGACGAGATGACATCGCAGGTGAAGCATTGAATTCAGTTCAGTGCAGTGATAGATAACCGCTTTATTTATTTGTTTGTTTGTTTGTTTTATAGAAATGCAAAAAAAAAAAAAATCGAGTTTTTGTTAAATCATTGACATTACACCAAATAAAATCTATCTATAGGTATGTAATTTTGTTTTGTTTGTGTTTTTTCTTTTTTTTTTTTTGCATTTTACGGTTAGCTGACCAAGCAAGCAAGTGATTTGTTTGCTTAAGTGAAAAGTACTGTATAAAGATTTTAGCATTAGATAAAGGTATGTGCACTTAAATTGTTTGTTTTTCTTCATTTTATTTCTTCTTCTTACTTCTACTCAAGCTTAAACAAAACCTAAAAAGATATCTAAGAAAGAAGCATTTGCTGTTTAGGGAAAAAGTGAAGAATTCACTAAGTTTATTATACGCTTTGTAGCGTGCAATCGTAGGGATCGTATATAGAACTTTCTTGTCTAGTTGGATAGACAGTCCAAGCTTGATATATATTTAAATGAAAATCGGTTATTAAGCCTACAAAAGTCAAATCTGAAGATATCGAAAATTTAAAAAAAAGATTCGATTTATAGGGAATTTAGTCATGTCTCTCTATAGATCGGTCTGTACGCTTAGGAAAATCCCCTGATCATTAAAACATTTTACAAGTCAATGATATCATCGAAGCGTTTATATTAAAACTCTCCCCACAGCATTCATAGAAAGAAACTCTTCTTTTGCATTACTTGTCCTATAGGTATCCGCGAGATTGGTTTTAAGATGAATATAATTTTCTTTGTTGCTTTAAACATACACACATATATATATCTCTTCTGCCGTATATGTCTCGTGTACTCGTGTTCGTGAAGGTAGAAAAACTATCATTAAAGTTTTTCAAAGATTTTCCGTTTGATTTTAGTTGTTGTTGGTTGTTTTTAATTTCATTTCTAGTAATAGTTCCTCCGGGAATTGCATGTATATGCTCACTACTACTACTTTAGTATACTTTTACTTTTTGAACATTTTACTTAAACACTTAGTGGTTTAATTGATATAATTAAACGACGTTGTGCCTCCTACGAGGAATATCTTCACAATAAATACTTTCCAAGTTAAATATTTGAAATATTGAAATGTGTGTTCGATTGTTGGAAATTGAATTCTATTCTGGTTTAATAAATAATTTTAAATTTTGTTCAAGTAGTGAAATACTGTAATACAATGAAATTGTATGACTATGAGAGCGGCACGTACGTCAAGGGCACCAGACAATGGGACGCTTTTCCTTTTGTTTTCTAGGGTGTTACATTCACACATAAACACACACACACAAACAACCCCAAGTGTTCTGTTTTCTAGCGGCATTTGAATGGATTTTAATTTGTTTTAAGCACACACTTGTGCTTTCATAGAGGTATTCAGAGAAAAATTAATCGATATTTTAAATTAGTTTCTTAAGCATTCGTTTCTTTTTTGTATGGTTTCCTTTCTTCTTCTTTTTTTTTTTTTAAATTCAGAGCACAAAACTAAATCTACACAAACTATTGTTTGAATTTTGTGATATTTAAAAAGCAGTAAATAGGTTGAGGATGAAGATTTTTACCTTAGTTATTAGTGAATGTTTTGGAGGCACATATATATATATATATATGTATATGTATATGCAAATTGAAGAACGAAAAGTAAATTCATTTTGTCAAAACGTTTGCAATGCCTAGTAGAAAGCTTCAGAGACGCTACAAAGTATATTTATTCTTGATCGTTCTTCTGGCCGCAAGAGTGAAGTTTGGCAGAAATGTTGGAAGTTCTTGCATGCAGATTGGTAATGGTTTTATACCGCCTCTTTAAATAGATCTTAATAGCAGAGGCTTTAATCTCAACAGTTTTGATGCTATTGCTAAAGCGGCTGTAAGTTATACTATATAAAACCCCGAGTTGATACATGACGAGCTATCCTACTATCCTAGAACAATCAATTTTGATCGGTAAACATTCTATTACATCACTCCGAGGTAACACGCAGAGTTGGATATCGAAAATGAATACCTTTTCCGATCTTATTGGCTACAACATAATTTCTAAATTGTAAGGTTAGAAAACTATGTTTACCTTAAGACCAATTTTTGTCAAGCACTACTTTGAACCATTGCATAGGAATTGTCAAATACTTTGTTAAGTATGGGAGTGGCAGCTAAGCGATCAGAACTACTCGTATGGTAGGTTTTTTTGCTGGCCGTAGGGGATATTTGTATTACATCTACATCTGTCAGGAATTTCCAAATCATGTCTATAGTCAACGTTTTTGCAGGCAGAACCCATTTTTCTCCTTTCCCTCGTTTCCCGTTCTGCATTATCTAAGAGTTTTATTTTTCCACACCAATGTTTTGTGCCCGAAAGCTTTTTAAAATTAAGGAGTAGAGAATCAATATTTGAAGTGTAAGTCTATTGGATCTTTGATGAGTGAATTGCAAGCAGACGGACAAATCGAATATCTTCGGCGAAAAATATGCGAAGAAAACTTTACATTGTTGCCAGTAACAACTTGGAAATTCTAGAAGAAAAAAAATGCATTCTAAAAATTTACGTATTTATCAGAATCGCATGCGAATTCGTAAATGTGCAGTAAAACCTATGTGACGTTCGTCTTTATTTCAAAAGCTAGAGTGGTTTATACATACAACAACAATAAGTTTATCAGTAGACAACTCTTTATCTTAAGTTTGCATACACGACAAAGTTGAATATATTGATATCATCCAAGCTGCTCAAGGTTAATGTAGAGGTATTCGGATGTTAAATAAGTTCCCTCTGTTTTCAGAGAAAAAAAAAAAACAGTAACGAGTATTATGTACAACGCTATGGTGTTACTTCTCCGTATTAAAGAACTCCTATTACATAGTCTTCATAAGCGACTTGCGTTCCTCTTCCTGCCTAATGCGAAGATTAATTCCGCTGTTCTGGGATAAGTTTACTAAAAATTCGAGTTGTATTGCGTCTGTTTTTATACCTAGCACCGAAAGATTTTGTCAAAACGTTCGCAATGCCCAGGAGGCAGCATCAGAGACCCCATAAATTATATTTACTCTTGATCAGCATCAAATTCTAAATCGCGCGTCGGTCCGTCTGCATAATGTTTGTTGTAAATATTTTCCTAGCCGCAAAAATTAAGCTATCGACAGACTTCAAATTTAGCAGAAACAGTGGAAGTTTCTACACGCAGGTTGGTATTGGGTATGGGCCAAATTGGTCTACGCAGGAACCCGCAGTGGGGTTTAAACTGAACGCAGCTCCGATTTTTTTAACAAAAAAATATTTGAGAGCTGAAATATTCCACATGCCCACTCAAAAAGAGAAAAACCCGGTCATGTCCAGATAAAGTTACAAATAATTAAATTTTATTTTTTCACTTTTTCAAGTTTGTATGCTTTTCTATCATAAGGCAAACAAAACAGAATGTTTGCAGCCATTTTGTACATTCCCCAAATCAGAAGATATATTATCTGCCTAAAAATGGGTTAATTCTAAAATAAATATGACATAAATATGAATATATGTCATATAATAATAACAAAGAATAGAATGCGAAGAACATGAGCCGAATATAATTTTTTTAATTGTTTTATTTATTTTACTTTTCTTATTCAATTCTTTCAATTTTATTTTAATGATTTTTCGTTAAATTTTATAAATATCTTCATAATTCGAATTGAATTTAGTACAAAACGAAGAGATCACTTGTCTTTCTTACCTTATATCTAGTAATTAGTCGTATGCAAGCCAATATATTAAATTTTTCGGAGGTTGCACATGCTGTCCTTCTTCATATTAATAAGTTTTCAACTAATAATCTTTTTACTATTTTCAATTAATTATGTGTTAACGTAGCGCCGATAGATTATCTTTTTCTCTTATTATGCAAATTATTCGAATTTGTTACGTGTTAAGTGGAAACGCATCATTTAATGGGATTTTTATTATTATTTCTATCTCTCGCAAAGGAAATTGTTATTAACTCTTTTGTTTTTGTTTTTTTTAAGCGATTTTCTCATCTCATTTCTGATTTTTTATCTCATGTTACTCTGAATTGCAAGCAATTATTTCTAGTAATTATTTTTCACTTAAACTACTTACTAGTATAAATATTTATCAATTTATAATGTGTGTTGACATTGAAATATTTTTTCATTTAAACCTTTTTAAATATTTGTAGAAACAGCATCATTATCATTATTTAGTATTTAAACAGAGGCGTTGAAAATCTAGTTTAATAGGTTGAGAGAAGAAAAAAAATTTAAAAACCTACAGAATATTAAGCAAAAAAATTGTTTATATTTAATCTGTTTTTTTTTTTTTCTCTTAATATAAAAATTCTAATATGTCGGTCATCATTAGCTAAATGTCTATATCAGCAGCAGATTATTTTGCATCCATTGAAATTGAACAAATGCCCAATAGCACCTGATTCCAAGCAACTGATATACTTTTTTACTAAATCGTTTATCTATAGACGGCCAAGGATTATCTTACAAGAAATGATTTCATCGTATTTTTTGTATTTTCTCTTCACCCCAAATTTTCATTAGAAGAATTTCTGCCTAGACCGGGTCGGGCAACTTTTTCGTCAACAGCTTCCTTCAACTAGCTCATAAAAAAAAAAATGTCCACTTTACGCGGCTGACCAGATACTGAAGGCAAATACATTCCCCTTTACAGCACTGCCGTGCACGAGCAAATTGAATTATTTGGTATTCGCGACCCACGCTGCGGGCCGGCGTTTGTCCATGCCTGGTCTACACTGTGTGTGGGTTTTCATTCATTTTAGAAGCTCGTAATAAATTACATCAAGCAGAATACGCTAAGCTTAAAATATCAACGCTTGCATTGACGTAAAAATTATTTCAAGTTTACGCTTAACGCAAAACGTCAATCGCAATAAAGCTAAAAAACTATCGCCTTCTTTCTCTCTTTATCTCTCTTTATCTACTTCACACGATTCCAATTTAACCTGATATTAATTCATTCCCCTTGGCTTCCTCTGCAAACTATTGCTTACTCCTTCGGCTCTTTTCAAGGAATGCTGGCTGAATAACATTGTGTTGTAACCTCAACCTGAAAAGCGTCACATCCCAATAACATCTCTCCCATATAACATGTGCCCGCTAAGCTGCCTTTAGCTTGAGACAAGCAGTAAGGTAGGCAACATGAGAACCAACCAAATTACATATAAATAGCTTTGAATTGGTCGGACATTACGAAATGCTAAAGTACGAAGCATTTCCCGAAGCCCTTTGCTTGCCATGAATCGGATCATTATTAGCTTTATTAGAAAATAGACTGTAAACCTAATTTTGCAGCGGAATATGCGCACAACGTGCAAAGAAAATACAGCAACAAAATGATTCAATAAATAACTGACAATAAAAGCGTCAAACAAGAAAGTTTCATTCACTTTGGATGTTAATGCCATAAGATATTTTAATTCAATTAGGAGTGCAATAATAAGCCACTTGAAGAACGTCTAACTTATCCTCATGTTACATGTCGTATTTACAATCAACTATTGTAGGCTGTGCAGACTAACACATCAACAGACAAGAATTCCTGATGAAGAATGTAAGAAAAAAAACCTTAACAAATATTGAATAAGTTTCCAATAAAAACTCTCTCCAACTAATAGATTAACGTTTTGTTTTCTAAGGTCAAATCCGAATTTTGCACGTCTTAAGAGAGATCTGCTGTTAAGACTGCGCGTCAAAGATGAAGCTAACGACTGAAATATCCCACAAATAATGGACTTACCGCATGTACCGTTATAGGTACACGTCTCAATGGTGTAGTAGACATTAATGTATCGCATAAAAGAGGGGTTAGCAGCAAATTTAAATCTAACGGGCCCAGTGCACTTAAAGGTATAAGGGAAACGCTACAGGTCGCAGAGAACTCGTTAAAAGCTACTTTGAAATCTTACGCTGTTTAGTGAATCGTGAGATTATGCCCGTTTTTTTTTTTTTTCTTTGCTTTAATTACTTGCTAGCCGAAGGTGCGATGCGGCCCGGCGAAGTTCGACCGATATATCAAAGCACACCAGCCAACCTTTCGCGGCACATTTTCAAATCGAATCTTTTGCAAAGGTCTGCTTTATTCAGCTGTAATATGTAGTATGATGACAGCAGACATGTTTGGATGATTTGCACCACACTTGAACGCTTTAATAATTTCAACATCAAACGCCCACTTGGACATTTACCCAGCACTTAACATTGTCAACAAAACCATTATTGTGAGGCAAACGCATTTTTTATTTAACACTTTTTAATACACGTTATGAAAAACAAAAAATTTGAAAATCTTCTTGGAAAACGAGTATAAGAAAAAACTCTGATGGTCAATTGCAATTTGTTTATTGCACATTCCTTAATATCAAATTTGTTTATGCTTTGTAGTTACAACGGTAGAGCATGTCACAAATCACATACAATCACATTCACATTCGCGGCTTGACTTAGAAAATTTCTTTATAATTTCATTAATATTCATCTCGAATAATTTTGTTTGCGGCAATTCGCAAAAAACAACAACAACAACAACAACAAAAACATTTTTTTTTTCTTGTCGTATAGCTAGAGTACAGCAGTTACAGCTGTCGACTACTTCGATTTAAGGTTTATTACTTAGATTGTGTTGTGTGTTGTGTGCAATTCATTAGTATAAAGCATGACCGAACCTTAAGATGCCATAAAAATTCCCACCAGAAACAACCATCAAATTAACTTTACTGTTGATTTGACCGTGCTGTTGCATTTATTGTTGTTTAGGCTTTTTATTTTTTGATTCCTTTAAACGCTTTTTCCTGGTTATTGCTGTTGTGTTATTTTGGTTTAATTTTTACTTTTTTCCTCCTCTCAAATTCGCGTGTCACTGATGACCACTAACTATAGAGAAAACCTTCGACCATTAATTCCTTTCTTGCGTCCTCTCAGTCAGTCTCTTACCAAAGAAACGTTCGCCTAGATTCACTTTTATTATGAAGATATAATAAATTTATCGCGATGTAGAGCAAAGCAATATTTAGTAAAGAGATTTTTCTTCTTACAAAACTTTAAATGATGTGAGAATTATTTCAAAACCGTCCAATGAAGAGTTTTTTTTTAACAAAAAAATTTGGCATTTCGTTTTATTTATGGATCATGTTGGTTAAAATATCGCCCCGTGGACTTGTCAGAGAAAGTGCGATACTTTTTATTCCACAACACATTGACGAGTATGGACTCTAATAAAAAAAATTTTCTCTGCTTGCTTTCAAGCAGAAAGGTCTCTCTTTCAACAAAAAGGTCTGCTTTGTGTTATCCCTTTTTATATGAACTTCTTCTATGAATATATATCATATTTTCGGACAAAAAATTCCAGGCAAAATAAAAAGAAAAATTTTGTACTAATCCAACGACTTGTGTAAACTCCACACTAAGTCGTATATAACCTTTTCAATGGTTTTTAACGTGCATAATTTTCCAGTATTGTTAAGCTAAGTCGAACCTGAGCTCAGTGACTAATCGACACTTGAATGTTGTTTTGTTTTGTCTTTTTCCGTTTTGTTTTTTCAAAGTTTGTTGCCCATTCTCACCTTAATGGCATTAAACTTCACTCACTTTTGGTCTATGAAAACCACAAGAAGATACAATTATTTCTACGTTTTTTTTCTCTCCCCTCTTCAATGCCAGCAGCAAAACTATTTAAAGCTTTTTTCTGTCATTGACGTTGTTGTCGTTTCCCCATTTTTCTTCTTTTTATTTTATTATTTTTTTTTTTTTATTTAGGCTCTATTTCATCTTTCGCACGTTGCGCTAAATTAATGACTTTAAAATAGGTTTCATTCGCACCGCAATCGCATTTCTAGGAAAATTGAAAAAACTACAAAAGAAAAAATTGTCGTATAATCAACTTGCAATAAACTGTAACGTCTTATACATTACAAAACTACACGGGCAAGTAAAGGTTTCATTTCAGATTCAATATAATTCACAGCCAATTTAAGAGAAACGATAAACGAGATGCATTCTGAAGTTTCCACCATCAGTCCCTACTTACAAAAGGAAACAACGCAATTTTTTTTGAATATGTTTTTGTGACTTTGACAACAGGGTCTTGGAAGACATCACAGAGACGTCACAGTGAAAAAAGACATCAAATTGATTTTGTGATTTTAAAAGTCAGTACAATTTAACGATCATTGATCGGATTGATCGGGACGATTTTTTTTTTTTTTTTCACTCCATAGTATAGTGCACAACAGTTTAAAACGAAAAGTTTAAAAGAAAAATATAGAAATGATGATTTTATGGAAAATAAATCAAAGTACAAAGTAAAGAGAATTTTGCTAATCAGTTTTTATCAATATGTCATCAAAGTACTTGCATCACTTGCACTTGTAGAACTACAGCAGCATTTCAGCCAGTTAGTCTGCAGCTACCACTTTCTTCATTTTGCTTTTTAAAGTAAGGAATTTAATTATTTTTAAATTTTTAAAAGTCAAGTTGACAGGGCACGAATTTGCAAAAGAGGTTTTTAATCCTCTTTACTTCATAGTTGTTTTTTTTTTTTAGTCCTCTTTCGATTTGCATGATGATATGATACAAAAATTTGTGGAAAACTTTATTAATGTTTCGACGTTCGGCATTTAATTAATTGAGATTTGGTTTGTTTTCTAAAGTAGTGAACTATTTTTTTTTAAACATTTTCAGCGGAGAACGCCGCCAATTGAATGATATTTACTTGTCTCAGTGTAGTAAAAAAAAAAAAAAAAACATTAGTACTAGTAGTTAGAGTGACTTATAGATGATGTTTGGCATATTAAAAATATAATGAAAATCTCATAAAATATACTCAAGTCTCAGCTTTGCCATTAGCATTAAAAGCGTAAAAAAAACTTTCATTTACCTCAACACTCCAACATCTAGCCTCCTCTCTTTACAATCTTAACACGCCATCGTAATACTATGCTATGCTAAATTTTTAAAAAAAACATCTAATGCAATATATTTTATTTATTATGATAATAATATAAAGAGAAAAAAAAAAAACAAAAACGATTTTTCAAAATCTAATTTAAATTTATAAAAATTGAAAACCAGAAAAAAACTTTCGCCAGTACATAAGCGGACATATAAAGGCAAACAACTGCAATGAAAATTAATCAAACTTGGTAATAGCACCAACTACAACTACAACTACAACTACAACTACCACTACCACTACACAACTATAACAACAATCGCAAAGTAAAGTAAACAAACAAATTAAAATGAATCGAGAATGCAGAAATGAATTTTTATATATATGTTTGTAGGTCCGCCTAAGCATAGATTTGTAAGTATGTTATATACTTTTTAATGTATAGATATATATATGAACGACCGTACATAAGCATATGCGTCCTAAAAACCTACTACTCCGTTCAGGCCTTTTGGAAAAAGCAAAAAAAAAACATAAAAATTTGTTAAGGTTTTCTCCCTGCATTTATTTGTTAGTTGTTAGTTTTTTCCAGTGCAGTAGATTGCCTTCTTTGCCTGCTATGTCTATTTCTACTTCGTTTTTAGTTAGCTTTTGCCTTACCAACGAGCCGACCGATATTTCAGTTGCCTACGATGATGGTTTTTAGCTGATATTAAGTACTTGAGGCTTGAATGCATGAAAGTAACATTTCCTAAAGTCAAATTATAATTGCAGCTACGTACGTTTCCTTTTTGTAACACACTACTACACACACACACTCGTCTACTCTATACCGAACAGAACTTCTTGCTGTTGTTGCCATCTACGCTAACACCATAAATGCATTACGGGACGCGCAGTCAAACGCGAAAGTACTTAAACGAAGCATGGCGCGAGAAAGTGTTGCGACGTCCCTCCGCTTAAGTTTGCTTTTTTAAACTATTTTTTTTTTTTTGCCTACGAAAAGTTTCCTAACCTGATTACGGCCTTTAATTCAAGATTCTTATCCCTTGAAATTGCTATAAAGAATTGAAGCGAGGCACACAACATTACCTTAACGCTAGGGATAAATAAATGCATTTGGAAATGTTTATCGAAAACGATTGAAAAGAGAAAACAATAAATATGCTTCAGAGACATGCAATGTTTTGCGTTACAATTTAAATTAGGATTAGAAGAAAAACGATTCCAATTATATCGATTAAACTGCCAAATTTTTTTTTGTTCTAATTACTTTAAAATTCTTATTAACTGTGCAAAAAATGCGGAAACCAAATAAGTTCACAGTTTTGACAGACGGACTTGTGCAAATCGATTCAGAATTTGATAGTGATCAAGACAAGTTGCGGTAGCGTCTTGCACGGTATGCGGATACTTCCAGGGAAAGCGGCTGAGAAGAGGGCTGAGAAAGTTTTCTAAGCCTGTTGTACAATTATAATAACGAACGGTTAATAATAACGGTTTCATTAACAGGAACATAAAATGAAAATTCGGAATTGAAATTTACTGAAAAAAATTAATTAAATTTCATATTCAGACAAACAATAAATTAAAGGCGCTTTCATTTAACCATAAATAGACGTTTCATTAATTGATCACAACAACGAAAAACGATAAAATTTAATAAATTTTATTAATTGAGAACATGTTCATATGCGGAGAATTATAAAAACGGTAGTAGGAGTATCAATTTACTCTATAAAGTCTACAAAGTCGTTTAGTATAAAAATGCTGGGAAAAAAAAAAAAAAAAATTTAATTTATTAAAATATGTCAACACAATGATTATAACTAGAGATTAAAAACATTAATCACATTGATTGCCTAACGCTATCTATTATAGGTAAGAATATATCACAATAAAACAAGGCATGAGATGACTTGACGTGATAGTAACCGCGATCGAGACGACCCGGTCAACCCTTTATCTACTGGCAGTTGCTGTGAAACTTGTATTAAATACTTTTTATGAGCTCCCACACAAACCGTACTTTCTCAAAAGAACCTTCCAACGATAACCGATCCAATTAAATCATAAAATGGGCAGCAGAAGTCATGATGTAGTGATTTTTCAGTGTAATGACGTTCGACCAGAAAAAGTTAGCAACACCAAGTGGGCATACACTAGCCTCCTAGCTATTTAAACCTGATAGTGCACTTCACCAACCACTTATGGGTTGTTCTAGCAGACCAATTATCTGTTGCGCACGGAATTTTCTGCATAAACGTGTGGAAAGTAACGGCTGCGAAATGTACATTAATTAAATTCCTTCTCTATGGATTCAATTTTTTCCAAGTTTTGGGTTTAAATAATTTAAACATTCGTGATGAAGATCCGCATTGGTCCGTCCGTCTCTAGGAGAAGGAACCCAGGGGGTAATGCTAACTTGGGCTGGGAGCATTTCTCCCGATGAAGAACAACTCTGCAAACATTTTTCGTTTTGCTTAGCACTGCTTCAGATCGGTTCAATCATATAAGAGCTATTAGCTATTACTCTGCTAACTTGAAGATGTACGACAATGTACGATGACTCCGATATCGCCTCGGAACACGGAAAGGGTTACTCACAAGTTCCGTCAAAAGAGCGTACATAATAACGGTGCACACTTTGATTATTAGGCTTCGTGTAAAAAGCATGTTTTAGATAAAGTTAAAGTTTTTAAAAAAATGGATAGAACTCTTTCTTACATAAATTACATGTGTATGCCGATGTATGTGGAAAAATGCATGGAAAAGCAAGTTCAAATCGATTCAAAAAATAATTTTGAACTGAACGGCATACTAAAAGTTGGCTCTTCTTAGGTGCTCCCTGTATCATAAAACAAAAGTTCTAAGACATTATATGTCAATAATTTAGGAAATATGGCAGAAACCTGCTTACGAATATAAATCAGAATCCATCCACCAATAGTTGGTAAAAATCGGCTCATTAGAAATTGAAAGTCAACAGATTTGTGATATAAACGAAGTTTTTTCTTTCTACGTCGATGCATTCAGAAAAATCTTTTAAATTTTTCCTTTAGGCATTTAATGATCTATTTCACGTTCGAAAATTTCGCACCCAATCGATTATATGTTGATTTACGAAATACAAGTTAAAGTCAAAGAACATGGATATGCAACGCTCACCATAACTGCTTTAACGGTAATGCATAGCAAGGCTGAGAGAAAATTATATTGAGCGACCTACTGACCAGATTAAGAGTTTACATATACGTATATAAGGCTCCAAGTTTATTATACGCAACTATTACTCAAATTAAGCGAATTGCATCCTCTTCAACATCATCATCAGCATAATAGTAACATTAAGTTTATTAGGTTAACATATTATATATATATATATATATATGTATATATATATGTACATACGTACAAAGAAAGGCAGCAAACTTATAGACACAAAGTTATTTTTAATACTGAAAGTTGAAATATTAAATTAGCTTACGAAAGAAAAGTGAAATGTTTTCATTATTTTTTTTAAAGTAAACTCTAATGACTACAGCGGTCAGAACTAACATTACTTGGAGGATAATCAAAAAACTAAAAAAAAAACAAACAATGCATTCCCGCTTAACGGCGAAATTCAAGCACCCAACCTGTCTTTTAATAAACTGCGGATCATAGGCTTTTGCTTGTGGAGAGGTATTAATAATAAGAGTCCTATCATCTGCTCATTACAAACGATCCGGTGGTATACGTTGGTAGTGGCACATTCAATGAACCGGTCTATGTGAATGCAAACAGATTAATAAATTTAGTATACCATTCTGTGTTGATTGCAATCGAAGCACAAACAGAAAGACTGTTGAAGCGAAAGCACGCGCCATAGATGTAAAAATAGATTCCAACTATAGCTCTGTACGTTAATATTTTACTGTGAAAAAAATGCTATAGAAAAAACTGTGCAATAATTACATACCAAAGTAAATAATTAGAAAAAAAAAAAAAACTAAAAAAAATATCTTCAAATAGAATAAGAAAAAAATAAAAAAAAAAAATAAATTAACAACAATTTAGATTTTATTATAGCTTATTGCATATAATAACCGACAAATTATATATAAATCACGACATATAATAAAATTGTACAAAATAATTTATTTAAAAATCAAAAGTCTGCTAAAATCAAGAATGATGTGATTTGTCTAAAAAAAAACGACGTGTAAGTAACACGTGGCTTGCTTACGCCTGAGTTTCAGCCAATTTTAATCATATTGACTAAGTAAAAGCACTAACTACTCTAACTAACTATTGCATTATACGTTGTTTTTACAGCTTAATCGAAGTCGAATAAATTGCTCATGTGTTAATATTAACAGCTGCCCAGTAAAATATGGAATAAATTATATGTAAGTTTATCCAAAACAAACTATTTTATCAACGAAACCAGTTAATCGTACGAGTAATTATCTAATAAATGGTATTTCCATCATACACACACATGTACACATACAATCACAGCAGAGAGCAGAGAACCTTTAAAATCGATTAGAATTTTTAAAAATCCCTCGCACACGTTCGCCTAGATTTAAATTTTCTATTGATTTTTTTTTAAAATCATCTCTCAGATTAAAAATATTGAGTGATCACAAAAAGTTTGTGTTCGATTTGAGATCAAATTAAATATGATCGCTTCTAGCGTTTCCTCAGTCCCTTCTTTTATACCCTCCAGCACTTGTGGAGTATATTAATTTTGTGTGGATGTAGTCAGGAGGACTTGAGATAGACCCATCTTTCATTCCGCTGAAAGTAATTCTGAATCAATCTAGGCTTGTCTGTCCATCTGTCCATCCGTCTGCCTACATATCTTATTTTCGTAGATATAACCCCTAGATTGACTCACTTTTAATTCAGAAAGTAATTCTGGATCGATCTAATCTTTCCTCTCTTTCTGTCTGTCCGTCTATACATCTGATATCTGTCCTCGTATGTTTGCGTTCAACACTTCAGGTCTTAATTTTTAAGATGTTTTAATGTTATATATGTTTGAGCCCAAGAACGAAAACTATTGAAAATGGGTAGTGCTAGGGGACCATCTTTTTCCACAACTTTCCATCAGTCATTATGAATAACTTTTTTTTCTTATTTTATAATTTTTTTTAATTACTTCAATTTTTTAATTTTTTTCCCCCACTAGACTAATAAAAAATAAATAAAATTTTAATAAAAAAAAAAAATCAAACGCCTTCTTCAGTAATTGTTCTAAAAGAGATATTTTTTTATTTGATTTCCACAGACCAGAGTATGAGTTTCAAGGAAAAATCTGACTCAGGCATTAAAATATACATTTTAGTCTATTTATCTAAGAAGAGTAAGTACTTCCCAAGACCAGAGGCCGACCGAAATCACGTTATAAGATAAAGTCCGCTTTACGAACGTTTTACATTTGACATCTGCCACATATAAAAAAGATCTATTCTCTAGATTTGATTGACTGTAAAATATTTTTATTTAAGCACTTCTGAAATTTTATACGTAAAATGGGAACCTGAGGCGATGAGCGTAAATAAAAGCATCCTCCACCACTGAAATATAAACTATAAGCTATACACGTGTAAATGAATGCATGTATTGTTCGTCTTCTAGTGGCTACAACTTCGCTAGATGCGAAGCACATTGTTCTGCGTATGGATTTCAACACCTTGCCATTTCTGAAGCAAACATATCATCATCGGATTCCCATAAACAATACTTTTGACTATAAGTGAACTAGAATGCAAATATACATATGTTCAAGCGTATAAATATGCATGTGTATGCATGTGTATGCATGTGTGTGTGTATGTGCACAGAATACACACCTGAAAACAGCAAATCTCTGCACGTCGTTATTACATCTCAATATTCATACGTTGATGCACCGTTGATGCACAATTCTTTTATATATCGTATAGTTTCAGTTATGTACATATGTATGTATGTATGTATGTATGTATGTATGTATGTATTTTAGTTAAGATGTGGATGTGGGTTAAGATTTCTACCTTATAGCATTAGGCGTAAAATTATTTCAGTTTTGAATAATAGCTGGTAAAAGGAGAAAACACTTATGCGCACACATAAACCTACACATACGTACTTATCACATATGCACTGTGCACATGCAGAAGCAATGACTGCAAGAAATGAAGATATTTCAAAAATTCATTCACCTTTGTATTAATTTTTTCTTCTTTTTTTTTTTTTTTTTTTTTTTTTTTTTTTTTGTTTCTTCTCCTTTTCATGGTACATTTTTTGGCTTCTTGCCTGTGAAAAATCAAATAAAAAGAAACAAAAAAGAAAACTAAACTGCCAATGGATATAAAACAAAGGCTAGGCACTACTAAAAGATTTCCGTATTTAAAAAATTTTTATTTATAACAAACGAAAAGGCCGGCCCTGCCGATCATTAACTTAATAAAAACGAATTGATAAAAGCATTCTACCGTAGATTGATTTAGTTAGTTAAACATTGTCACTAGACCGCAACTACAAAGATTTGCGTAAATATTATCATCAAATTTTGCAAAATTAGGGTATGAAGATAATAAAGGCGCATGGAATAAGTAAAGACATGTAAGAATTGCTTTGGCACGCAGCTAAGCCCTAAGTTAGTGCTCTGTTAAGGAGCACTGAACACTGTGACACCTTCAATAACATGACACGATTAGTTAATTAAAATCGCGTTATGGTTAGTGGGTCTGATGGTAATGGGATTCAAATTCTTGACTTGATATGCGTAAATTTATTACTACTTTTTATCTTTTTCAGTTTGCGACAACAAAACAACAACACGATTAACCAACAACCTCATTAGAAATTGGAGAAACGAAAATTTTTCATTAAGATATTCTGACTGGAAATATAATCAATGGTTAAATAGAGGTTAACTACTTCAGTCAATTACAAGCAACGGCAACTGAGCTAAATTGTGCGCTATACATACACACAGTTTGTGAACAATAAGGAAACTAGAAAGATAACGTTAAAAAGAAAGAGAAAAAAAATCAGCGTACACTGACAAAACAATAACAAATATTGACTTCAGCCAGATGTGCCTATAACTGATTCCTGTTCTAATGTAATGAACTGCATGTTGAACCTGATTCACGGAATACCAGGTCGCGCAATTCAATAAAAGAAGATAAGAAATCAAAAACGAGATGATAATGCATTTATCCAAGATTTAAATTAAGGAAAAGCACTGATGTCCCAATTTTTTTTTTGTCGGTTACAGTCAAGTCTGCCATAACGCAATCACTTCGCGGGTTATATGAAATTTACCACTGCTTCTACTTAGGAAATGCGCTCTGTGTGGAAACCCCTGTGTGCCTTTGGAAAGACAAAGTTAAGGCGATTCACGTATACATATATATATAGCGTTATTTTGTTATACATACACTAATGACATCACAGGTATTTCGTTATAAATACAATTAACGAGAAGCCCAACTCGTCACAAAACCAATTGACTTGACTACCATCGCTCAACAGGCGATCGTGTCGTTTTTGTCGAAAACCGTAAACCAGTCCTCAGACTATATTGTACCGCATCGTAAGGAAAGCACTGCCATATAGTATGGAAAGCACATTATAAGGAACTTGTAGTTAGAATCAATCAAGAGGAATTGGTACCGCATTATATAGAAATTCAGAAATAAGTAATTAAGAATAAGAAGAAGAAGAAATAAGTAAATAAGAAAGCAATGCTCGCTATTGGTGGCCAATTTTTACGAAAATTCCCGGATAATTGCACTCGAGAAAGGCCGCTAAATATCAAGGGAAGAGATTTCGCAAATCGAATAAGCGCAGCCCTAGATAAATACTTCATATCGTTTGAGTTGTTGGAACGTTATAGGAGAACAGTTCCAATTTTCTTTCCACATCATATGGGCATGTAAGCGCATTATAGAAGACTTGGCTGTACTTTTATTCATCACTTGGTTAAGAGAGTTCGTGCCCAGAAACTTCTTTTAACTTGAGAATAAATAAAGCCTTCGATCTACAAATTTAGTCTAAAAAAAATTCAAACTCTAATATAAAAGTGAAGCTAGAAATAAAGTTGCGTTAGCTTTCTATTGCAATAATAAACCGATGGTCATCATGTATATGAAAGTCTGTCCGATGTGTAATTGATAAATTAATGGATGAATTTCTTTAAAAGAATTGCAATTTATGGGTACTTTGTTCTCAATTTTATTAGTCTACTAAAATTTTAATGGAACAGGTGATAAGTGTAGACATAAAATATATACGATAAATAACACCGCAAAACACTTGTGATAATTACATTCATACCATAAATTCAGTCGTACGGTTCGTAACGAGCAAACATTGCAGGCAATAGCAAGACCCGACTGACTTTCCCTTTTTCTTTTCCATCCAACTTTGTCTAGCCTTTCTATGATTAAAACTTTTACAGAGCGCTTCAATGCCGAAATGGGGAAAATATGCCTTTGGGTTAACGCTTCGCCTACAAAAGGACTTACAGCTGTATTCATAAACTTGAAAAAAAAACAAGAAAAACTTCTAAACCAATTCTATTAATCCCCAGCAGATGTCTCTTTAAAGTCAAGTTTGGATCTTTCCTTATTTAACAGCTAATGCCACGGAGCCCGATGGTACATGGATTGGATAGCGAGTCTTTTGTTACGCTGCTTGATTGCAGATCGACGATGTGACCGGCATATATTTGTCATTCTTTTTCGATCAAGAAATCACGGGCGTCTTTAAAACGCTGGTCTTTCTTTGGATCAAGCACTTAATTATACTTTACATATATAATACGGTAGGGATTTACAAAATGTTTTTATCACTTTGTCAAGACGTCTAGTGTTCGAGAGAGCATACGGGCGTATCGCGAAAGAGGTCGACGCAATTAATTGG
The DNA here is from genome assembly GCA_000688735.1 of Glossina austeni. NCBI lineage: Eukaryota > Metazoa > Arthropoda > Insecta > Diptera > Glossinidae > Glossina > Glossina austeni. The sequence goes on along the minus strand of KK502468.1, from coordinate 587,479 downwards.
CTAAATTAAGTTAACTAAAGTCTACGAGGAAGAACTAACTGAACATTTCTCAGAAAGTGCTTGGTTTGTACGCCATTGTATTAGAGCTTTAGTTGGTTTTTGTGTAGCATATTTAGAGGAGAACGTTTTAAGGCAGGCTATTATAGGCAAAATATTATTAGCATCAAACAAACGGTGGCAAACTTTTTACTAATGTTTTCAAGAACGAGCATCAATAGGAAAGTTTCGATAAAACGTTTCCAGCAAAGCTTCCACAGTAACTGTAAATAAGAAAGAGTTCCGTTCAGTAGTTATCGTTCGCCAAAGGCTATGGGTGTCCAAAGAGTGTTTTAAGATGTTTTTAGTTGTCTTGCTTGACAGCTCTACTATTAGTTATATACTCTCTATACTCTAAGTTCTGTTTACGTCTCGTTATACAAACCGTCTTATCTATGCGCTCTTTTTTTTTTTGCTTTCTTCTATACCAGTGCATGCACTAATTCACCCGGCTTTTTATTGCGTTAGCAATTTAAAAAAACATGGCTGGAAACAAGTTGTTAATTTTTTGCATAATTTATAATCAACGAGACATGAGAGAGTTTTACCAGTAAAGTAAGTGTATCATCGCACTAGAGCGCATTAACTAGAAATGTTGTTATTATTGAGTCTTCTCTTTTTTTTTTTTGTTTGTTTTTTCTTGTTTTCATCTTCACTTAAATGAAATGAAGTTTTAGAATAGACCAGAGCCGGCCAGCCATTTTTCGTTTGCTGTTGTTTTTTTTTTTTAAATTTTTAAATTCGTAGGATTCGTCATCTGAATACTTTTATTATTTTAGACTAATAGATACACTAAGGAAATGTTCATATCGTCGTCTCTTTGGTAGTAGACAAACAAAGCAAAATAAACGATTATTATTCAAATTTAAGCGACAATTTATAAATTATCATATTTTCATATTTAGTTCGTGTTACTACTGTTTACTGTTTACTGTTTACTGTCGTCAGAGTTTATCATTTCAAATTCATAAAAACTTATTCACTTTACATATGTGTTATGTTATGTTATATATATATATATGTGCAGACAGACAGACAGACTACGTATTTAAGATTAGTTAAGCCACATGCCAATCGAACTCTCATTTGTTAGCAGCAAACAATAATATAAGTGATTGTTGCATGCATCCAGGATATAATACCTATTAGGGTTGTTGAACTTTAGCGTTTAAATACGCGTTTAATGAGCGCTATTGGAGTGTTTGGCACTTAGAGCTGCATTTTTTTTTTTTTTTTTTGTTTGCTTGTGAGAAGATATGAACGATTCTCATGCAATCGCTTGGTACAAAGTACACATAAGACACAGCACTCTACCTTAAAGAGATTCTTTAGATAGGAAAATAGAAAGAAAGAAACGTAGAGCTACAGATAAATGTATGTGGTTATGGATCCTTATTTCCTTTTCAGAAACATTACAAAAACTTCTTATTCATTATTTTTCAGTGTACGTTTATTAAAGCTCAGGATCAGGATAAACGAAGAGATAGCGAAGAGAAATCACTTTACGAAGAACAAAAATATTCGCCCAGTAACTCTATGTGTTCGCTGTTCCCTAAAAGCCTTGGCTCAAGCGGAATTTATTTTACACCGTGAAATACATAAAGGCTCCAACACCAAACAGAACGAACGTCTTTAACCAAGGCAATGGATTATCGAAGTGAAGTATCTGCTAAATGCCAATTGCTAACGCACCGAGAATTGTAGCATATTTCTACAAAATTTCTATTTCGATTCTCTGGTCGAATGGACGTTCCAACAGAGGCAGAGAGAAACGAATTGCGGGCAGAAGTCAAATAGAGAGATAGATGGATAGATAGACAGACAAATAGAAAAGAGAGGCAAATGTGATAAATAGATAGAAATGCATGCAGGCCCAAGGACTCGCAGAAAGGCGTAGTTAAGATGACGATGGAGTTCCTGAAAGTTTTCCGGACTTAAGATTTTAGACTCTTTGTGGTTCTTGGCTTCCAATCGTATTGTTTTATATAACATAATAAACATCATGATTCAGAAATTAGTTCTTCATCCAGCCCGATTAAAAAAGTGGTTCAGGTGGACGGACAAGCTTAAATTCCGAATTGACTTCCCCCTGTTCGCGTGTCTGTCTTGTTTTCTTGTGTTCAACCTACAGGTCGCTTTTAGATATTTGCATGACATTTTGATACATTAAAAGATGGTTCTACCTCCTCTCTCTCTTTTTGGGTGTTGCACAAACAACATCTGCACAAACCTTATATACCCTTTATACATAAAAACTGATCATCGGTATAATTAAAAGTCTTTTCATACAAAAAAGCAATCTTGAGAAAATATTGGAGCTTGAACAACCTTGAATAACCAGTTTTTTGAGGCTCAAAAGTTGACAAAAAAAGGTCAAATTGACCCACGTGGAAGTTCCACTGTTAAAGAATCTCGCAATATTTATCTTGGAGTTACAAGTGTGACAACAAATCTAACGCATTACGGATACGTCGTCTCTGTCGTCTCTGTCGTCTCTGTCGTTGCTTTCATAGGTTTAGTGTCCAAAATGCGGGCGTTTACTGCGAATTTATTTTTTTGTTAGAGAAAAAGAAAGACAAGAAAATAAGTTAAGATTGAGTTATAAAGAATTTTTTTTTTTAAGAGGAGCATGAATTACTACTGACAAGATAATATCACAGAAAATACTGGCATTGTGTGCAGAGACTTCATGTAATTACTATTTGAAATATAATTTGGTTTCTATTGGGTCAAGTAAACGGTAAACGCCCGCTTATTAATGAGAGTATACCTCCAGCGCGCCATCGTTATCATCCTCAAGATCATTTTAAGCATTAATGCCTTAAAGTGAAACGTGTGAAAGAAAAACAAAACAAAACAACTTGAACGGATTTAAAGTGAGTTTAGAAAATAAGCATTTGCGTTTTGAATAAAAACAACAGCAACAGTACCAACAACAACGACAAAAACAAAAAAATACGATTGCAATCAAATAACAACAGATTGAATTTCACCTTCGACTTGAAAAAGTTAGGAAACTATAGCAACAATTGTAAAAGAAAGTTAACAACAAAAAAAATAATAATAATAATAATAAGAATTTGGCTTTTATTTATCATTAGTTATTATAGCCTTAAGATGAGAAGTTGAGATAGTAATTTATTCTTCTTAACGGAGAATTTATTATGTAAAATGATATGGTTGTGAAGACTTATGCAGCTTATGAAATGAGAGAAGAAATGCCCGGCCTTAGCCTTAAAATGAAAATCACAAGCAGTAGAAGAAACATAATCAAGCGTGAGTAGCTAAAAACTAAGCGATATGATTATTTGAGTGAAAAAAAAAACAAAAAGAGAAAAACAATAACTAATAATGGAGACAGATAAGCTCGTGCTAAAGTGAAAAGCTGAAAAGCTGAAAAGCATACCTTTTAGGTGACTAAGAACAAAAATATCGAATATTTCAATAATCTTTACTATATACTTTTATAGATAAACTATGTTTATAACATCTAGCGATGGAAACATATTTCTAAGCGAAATAAACGAAACGATTATTTTAATCAGTCCTTGGTTAGTTAGTTTAGTGATTGCTTTTACTTGGTTAGTTTTTTATGGAAATTATTTCGCTTTGTCGGTTAGTAAAAAAGCTAAACAATAGGAAAAATTTCTATTTGCTTTTACTTCCATTGTTGTTATGGCCAAAAGGATTTTTTGCTTTTCCGCAATTTTCTTCTTCTCTACACCTAATTCTCTCTTTACACGATAGATACGTTCGCAAAAAATACGTGTAAAAAAAAATTCGTGTAAAAAGAGAATTAGATGTAAACAATATTAAAAAGTTCTTGTCGGAGTTCACTTAATTTATTTCATGCTTACGCATTTTAATTCATTAAATATTTTATAAAAAATAACTTCTACTTTGGAAAAAGGGAATATATCCGAAATTCATAAATATAAACGAAGTTAAAAAATATTAAAAATCCTAAAACAAAATAATTCGTGTAAAAAAAGAAATTTTTTTCTTTTGAGCTCGTGTTAAATCGAATTCGTGAAAAAAAATCGTGTAAAAAGAGAATTGGGTGTATTATGTTGTTTTTTACTTAGCGCTTGCAAGCCATTTAAGCAATGCCCATAAAATGATCGCGTTAAGCGTATTTTAACACATTTTCCGGAAAAATCACTTTAAATAAAATAACTCTGCAATGTATGCGAACAAGTTATAAATCTATTCAAACTAATTGCATTAAAATTGTATTAAATGAGATTTAATTTGGCATTGGATTAGGTTGTCTACACGCACTTTATCATTTGTTTTATTGCTTGCATTTTTACATAACTATTTTTGAACTTTCCTCCTTGTAAACCGTAAAGTAGTCCAATATGGTTTTTATTGTTGGAATAAGCGATAGGAAAGATGAGCGAAATCCAAATTTCTGCTACGGGCAAAAATCAATGCTACGGATTTATTTGCGATCCTCTAGCGAACTAGTGCATCTGCTTCCTTGTTACCTTCTCCTCTTTCGAATGTATTCAGTTTCCCTTAAGAGGCCGTTAGTTCAGAAAGTGAAAGCACTAGATCGAAAGCAACAAATCTTCAACAAGATACGCGTAAGGCAGTTCTTCTTGTTAACGTAACACACCGGTCACCAATTTCCTGAACTGGCGTAGACAAATCGTTTCTTACAAAGCACCCACAATTATGTTTATATAGCGTGGATCCTCAAATATGTTATTTCGACGATTTACTTAGAGTTGAGCAATAAGTTTTGTGATGCTAAACAACAACAGGTTAACGATGGTTAGGAATTTTTAAACAGGGTCGTACGGACAGCAGCGGTGATCAACTTTGTGGACAAACCAAAAGAAGGGATAACACCAGTAAACATCAAAAAAGCACTCGATAATAGAAATGTGATTTTGTAAGAAGTGGTTTTAATCCTAAATGAAAGCGAAAACTGATTTTCAAATGGATACCGCGTTAAGTCATAGTGGAAGCAACACACCAAACAAGCATGAAGTCAATCGTTACAATGGCAAAATTGCATGAATTAAGCTTCGAATTGTTGCAACTGTTCCAGGGAAAAAGTTTTACATCTAATGATCATGGATCATGGGGAAAACTGGAACACAATTTGTGGGTCTTGACAAATCATTACGCGAAAGAAGAATTAAAATGTTAGCGAAGTATTGTACTGACAACATCGACGAATAAAGTCGAATTTTGCCCAAAAAAAAAAAAAAAAAAAAAAAAAAAATCTTAATTTGTCCAGAAAATTATTGATCGATGCCTAATGCAATTACTTGTTCAACAAGCCTACACACATGACTATACAAAGCTTGGCTTGATTTCCATCAAAAACGATTTTTATATTTCTGAAATATTCAGACCGATTCAGAATCTTATGCTGACCGACTCGTCGTTCAATATTTCGGCAAGTAAAATAATATCCGTTTGGTATTCTCATCTTATCTTTCAAGATGTTCAAAATTTCAAGTTTCTTGATATAAGTTTCGGACAAAAGCCGCTCAGTTGAGTAGCGCTTTTACTTTAATGATAAGTAGTGAGTGTGCTTAAAAAAGAAATAAGCGCCACAATTGCGATCTAACTTTCAAGTCTCAATTCTTTAGTTCGTTTGTATTGTCTTGAAAATTCCAATAGGAGAGAGAGCCCACCTATCAAAATCAACTTGATTAAGAATACGTGCTCTGTACGGGGGTTCTTTGAATCTTATTTCTGAGAGAAATTTAATCAAAAATAAGGGGAAAAAATGATGTTCATCTTAGGAGAGTAAGCAGGCTCTTTCTTTTCACACTTCACGCATGACCTCAAGCTCGAAATGCGCTAAGTTTTGCTATCTATCTAAACCTGCGCAAAAAGAGTTGGAGTTTTATATTTAAATTCCTCTCGGTTGGAAATTTGTGGGTGTTACAAAGGGAATGGCAAATCTATTATAACTATATTCGGTCGGTGATAGCTACAATAATGAAATATGGACTTTGTTCACTTTGAAAACTTATTACACATCTCCGTTTCGTTTTAATGTTAGCCACATACACGCATACACGTAAAACGAGAGATAATGATACGTGTCGTTGACGATGCCCGCGAAAGATACGAACAACGTGAACGTGTATGTATGTGTTTACGTAAGCACACATGCATGGACGCATAACACAATTGATTTATTTCAATAATTTCAAAAAAAAAAAAAGAAAAAGAAAAGTCAAAAATTCACATTTCATTCAAAAATTTCTTCACTTCATATACTCCCCGCCGCCGCCGCCGCCGCCGCCGCTAGTTATTTGGTTTCATATTGAAATTTTTATGTTATTTGAAGCTACTCATAAATCGAAGTAGTTGTAAATTTAACAATCACGTTATTATGATTTATTTGAATTTTGATTTCGTCCATAATTTCCATAATAGTAAGTACAGTTATTTTCTTTTTTGTTGTTTGCCGGTGAACTTTAGCGGCTGGGGTTAACTGAGAAAATTTCAACAGCTTTGGAACAACTTTCAACGCAATTAACGTCATTTCAATTAAAGAAAATAGAAGAGTTTTGAAGGGTGTGAAGTTATATTTAAATATAACTAGCAAAGACACAAACCAAAATTTTTTTACAGAGCTCTGTTAAGAGCTTAACCTAGCCTTTCCAACGATAAGTACGATAAGCAACGGTATAAGTACTTGCAACGGTATAAGTACTTGCAACGGTGTAAGTACTTGCAACGGTATAAGTACTTGCAACGGTGTAAGT
>KK502468.1:532510-562030 GCA_000688735.1 Glossina austeni | reverse complement strand
AGTTACGTGTCACTCTATCTATCTTTCTATCAGTGGATGGGTGTGTGTGTGTGTGTTTGTGTGTGTAAAGATAACATTAGTTATTTGACTAGAAATCATTTATATAGCACATGTCATTAAGTGCAATAAATGTTTCATTGATTGTCACAAACAAAAAATTTAGTTGAAAAACAAGACAGAAAATTATGTTCGGCGAGGGCCGAATCAACTCAGAATTTTACGCTGATCAAAAATATATGTATACTTCGTGGGGTCTCTGGGGCTTCTTTTTGGCTGTTACGCCCGTCTTACAGCGGATGGTATAAAAATTGATTTGATGAAAACATGCATCAACTGTAGACAAAACGTATACTAAAGGAGTGCAATCCTCCTGAATCGAATAAAGTTAGCTAACAGAGGACACGAAAAAGTCAGTGTAGTGTCCCTGTGGCCAAGGATGAAGGATAGACGCATTTTTATTTCTTTTATTTAATATCGACCAACCAGTTACTCACGGGATGACTCCTTTTCGTGTAATAGAGTCACGGTAGGGAAAGAAGTGAGCAAAGAAAAAGACAAAGGGAAGCGCTCCCAGTTTAGTGGGTATGTGCCAAATCGGTGAATTTTATCTCTTTAGTGACTGGGCACTCGCTGTAGTTGCGACCAAAGTAAACTTTACCGCTTTGGGGTTTGAACATACAAACGCAGACTTGGTAGCCATGATTCTCACATACTCGGCTATTCATGCGGAATAAGCGAGAAAATCGCGGGGAGCAGGACTAAATAGTTGGCGTCATCGCTCTCATCTGTCGTTTCATGAAACAGATATTTGCGTTTATCTTTAGTTTGGATTGTCTGTGGGCTAAATCAATGTCCCTAGTAGTCCCTAGTAGTAGTTGAAGTAGTTCACGTTTGACTTCTCAGACTCTATGGGCAATATTTTTTTGCCGGAATGGAAGCGTCAGTATAGCTTTCGCTTTCATGTGGCCATTTAATTCCCTCTCATGCTCACAGGAAAGCTTCCACGGAGGCGTCTTAGTCAGCTTCGTTTATCTAGTTTTTCCATATTTCGGCTGCCATTACTTAAGGAGAATTATTGCTAAGACGCTTCGACCTTCTCTGAATTACTACGAAGGCATTTCGAGACGCGAATAAATTTAAATTCACTGATTAGTTTTTAGTTCGCGGAGAGTAGCCTGCTTTCATAGCCAATCATTATTTAAATATTATATGCTTGGTAATAAGACATAGCAACCATAAATGATGATGAATTTATGTTGGCAACGTAATTATTCATTGCTGGAATTTGTTATGGCTTTTTCAACAATCCCATAAATAAATATTATGTTTTTCCTCAAGTCATTCTAAAAAAAAGTTCATTTGCATGGAATACGAACTCTTTGAAAACGCGATTGGTGTCGATTGGTGTGGCGTCATTTCGTTTATTGAATTCGGGCTTAGCGACGATATCGCTTGCAAAAATCCCAATATTTGCTTGAATTCATTATATGTTTTATATATAAACTGAAATATATTTGGATTTTATTTTTATATTAAGCTGGTGTTGACGGTGAAAGTTCTGGATATGAAAGGAATGGAAATTTAAAACTGAAATGATTAGCTTGCCTTTCCTCAACTTAGGTTTAACATATTCTAAGGGATCGCGTATATAGTGAAATAAAAGAAGAGAGAGAGGGAGAGAAAATCTATCAACATACGGAAGAAAACGATGATAGAACTAATCATAGGGGCCGTTGGACGCATCAATATCAACAAAAACAAAACTAACTGAAGCTAAAGAGATATTAAGAAAAAAAAAAAAATATGTTTAAAAAGACGTGTCCGCGTTGCTTATGATATGCTTGCCGTCAATTGTGTCTGAACTAACAACACACAGAGAAGGAAATTTACATATTTTACTACGCATGCAACTTAAAAGCATAAGAGTTGACTAAACGGAATAAGGTCGCCTACGTAAGTTAGCAGCGCAATGATGATGATCATCATGATGATGATGAACCCGTTAAGTTGTCTTCTCTCTTGCATACGATACTCATTCATTTAATAGTCATAAATCTTTATTATGAAATTGTGTTGCCCCCGAAATTATTTAACGTTGTAAAGCAAATCCGAAGGCTTTCTTAACAAAAGTCTATTAAACAAAAGTGCAATAAAATATGCAAAAATTGTGAAATGTTGTCTAAGAAATACATATACAGGATTTTTCCTTATTTTTTTTATTTTTTTTTTTTTTTTTTTTTGCCTTCTTGTTTCTATCTGTTAGAAATTCATCTTAGTTTCTTTTTTATGATCTTAGCAACTAAGATTTATGAGGAGGAGGAATTATAACTTAAATCGATTTATTTATGTGTGATATATATATTTGTACATTTTCCACAGCAATATATATATAAATTTTGGTAATATGCCGAATGGTTAGCCGGCCGGCCATAGGCTTTCGTTTTTATCTATGTATATACGAATATACATAAAATAATTAAAAATAGTGTATTGTTTGCGTAAAATAGAGAAGAATTTGAAAAATCTCTAAATTGTGCACAAAAATTAATGCCAAGAGCCAAAGTCAGAAGCATGATGAAAATAAAAAAAAAAAAAAATAAGTAAATAAAATGTTTGGCAAAAACAAAATAAAATGAGAAATATTCGATTACATAAACTTGCCTCTTATGTTAACCATCAAAACTTGAGCACACGCTAATGAAGGCATTTTTTACGCGCCGCATATAGTTATAGATCACAGACCTTACATTCTTGGCTAGCGTAAGCTTCGTAAGATTTTTTTTTAGGCGGTTAAACTCATTTTTCTGTTTACCTCTATTCCTGTCTATAGCATCGGTCGATTTTAATATGGCAGGCAATTTTCGAATCTAATACGATCTAATGCGGTACGGGATGTTGCGTTCTAATAAAGGGTGTGAAGATAAATTCGAATTTAAATAGCAAAGACACCTACCAATATTAAATAATTCCAATTAAAATCTAGTTGGATTTTGAAATTTGTATGATAGCGCGTAAAATGGATATGACAGAACACCGAAATTTGAGACTCTAGTGCGGCCAAACTAGGAAATGTCACCTATATGTCACCTATGGCTCCCATTCCAAATTTATTTGTATGTATTTATAGCATGATATAATAATTGGCTTTCTTTCTAGTCACTAACTATGTCATCAACTTCGATCACTATTGTTTAAAGTTTTGCCTCGTAGTGCCATCTATTATGATATTTGAATTTTTTTAATGCCCTATATACTGAACAGCGACCTTGGGCGATTGCTATGTTCTTAATTGGCGTACAAATAAATTCCGTGACTTGAAATTGGTTCCTTTATAACATGTGCATGGTGCGTTCATTTTTTCTGAAATTTTGGGCATACATAGCTAAAATGTAGGTGCTTGTATAGTGAGTGTAAGCGTTAGCTGTTTACAAGCTGCCGTTCAATCTATACCAAAAGGTAAAGGGATGGATCTCATTTAGGGCACTAAGGTTTTTCTCTTTGTAACCGAATTAATAACTGGAAAAATAAGCATTTGAGGTCCCGACAATTAACATGGCTTGGAGTGCAAATGAAGTACGCTATGAAACTGATTAGAAAATGATTTGCGAAATTTCATGCAACAAATGTTCATCTTGGAATGGGTGAAATTTGTAGACATCCGTTCGTTTGTTCTCAGAAAGTCAAAGTGAACTTCAATTTTGGATGCGAGCTCCTCTGCCGATTGGCGATTATTTCTCAGACCTTTCTGTTTCTGATTACGGCTAATTCAGGTCAGATGCAGTCATATTTAGCAGTTCAGCTGTTCGGCAAAGTAGAAAATGGGTGATAGTGGCCCGATGACTATTTTGCTATTTGGAATCCATGAAATTTCTACCGCGACGATATCCGGAGAGTACCCGTTAAGGGCCAAAAGACAATGGGTGGCGGTAATGCAGTCGCTATCCAATACTATAATAATATTATTATTATTGTTATTCAATTTAATATTTTATTATCATTATAAAATAAAAAACTATTAAATAATAAAAAAATAATAATAATAATAATTATCTCTTTGCACTAAACATAGAAATACTGTTACATAAAGAGCTTTGAAATCTAGGCCGCAATCATATGCAAATTAAAACTGCCTCCGCGGAGTAAAAGAACTTAAAATATCGTTAATCAGAAATTATGATATGAAAAATACTTTAGGTTCGGAATACTTCTCGATCTGTTAAATTTGAATACATGTATAAATTTAGTTCCTTGCAGCAATTGAAGAATAACGCACCTAACGCTTTATGACAATGCGATACGACTTAACTAAGAAGCAGAATGAGAAGGAATAGCTTAATACCGCTAGTAACTAATATGCAAAAATGTTAACTTATAACCCACACAACTATTTCAACTGCAAACAATGATAACCAAAACGGCCAACGGCTTTGCTGGTGAAAGAAATAATTGTCTATAAAAAAAAAAAAACTTTTCAGTTAACGAATTAAATTAAATAACAACAATAATAAAACAAAGAGAAAAGTTTTGAAAACAAGACCATAACAATCAACTATTGTTTATCTTATTAAATGATGAAAAGAAAAGAAAGCATCCATCCGCACACATATGCACAAACAGAAACATGTTGTTATAAATCTATAACGAAGCGAGCGATACACATTTTTATAGTTAATCACTAAAAAAACAAAAAAAAAAAAAAAAGAAGGCAAAAAAACCAAAAGCAGCTGAAAAAAGTAATTGTACGCGTGTATAAACAGTTACAATACACTAACGGTCGTTAGTCGGTCGTCGTGTATGCGTACATTAAATACAAACAAATCCCATGTTTTAATCCGTTAACATAAGTATATGCATTATATGCAACACATTTACATATGCATCTCCATATTAAATGATAGCAAGCAGCGAGCCATTGTTATGCTCGCTCGCAGATCATTTTGTAAAAGTGAAACTTTTACAGGACTTTTTCTTTACTGTAATCAAATTTTTGCTATTCATTCAAAGGTTAATAAGAATACTTTTTTTTTATTTCAACTTTATTTGTAAAGCTTCACAATATAGATCGGAAATTCCACCCAACTTCTTCTTTACATTCTTATATTATTCACATTTAATGCAGATTCATTAATATTCCTCTGCCAGTCCCGTCTTTACACCATCGACTTGAATTCTAGTGGCATAAGCAGATAATAACGCATCAACATAACTTACTTTCACTTTAAATACGAAACAAATCATCCATTAGTCGTCGTGATGCTCTCTTAATAGTTTATCTTCTAAGGGTGTGAAGTTATATTTAAATACAACCAGCAAAGACACAAACCACAATTTTTTTTTACAGAGCTCTGTTAAGCCCTTAACAGAATGGTATAAAGCAAAGTCTCGGAGGGATTTAAGTCAAAACTCAGTTAAAATAAAACTTTTGGAAAATTTTTTTTACAAAATATAATAAACAAAACATGTGTTTATGCAAATTAATTAATATTTGAAAAGTCAGTATTTTTACACTATGTCATAAAAGAGGTTGATAAAGTGGACACTGTGGACACACCATATCCTGTGGAAAAATGAAACTAGGGCAGGGTGAATCTTCCATTAATAGCCTTTCCAACGATGTGCAGGTTATATTAAGTTTTGCCCGCAGAATTTTTTTATGGGACTTTGAAAATTGCCGTACTTAACATATAAGCAAATTTGACTCTGAGACAGACTTCTTTTTATAGAATTTTGTTAAGGGCTTAACAGAGCTCTGTAAAAAAACTTTGGTTTGCATCTTCGCTAGTCATATTTCAATATAACTTCACACCCTTTATTTTCTCTTCATGTAAGAGTTTGCATTTCGTGACAGCGCCTATATATGTGTTGGTTGTTTGGCTGAAATGCTTTTATGAATTAATTTTCATCATAACATATTAAAAATTAGTCGTTTTTCAGACGAGCTTGCTAGTCATAAGATATCTTATATAGAGTAGGGCCAAGAAATAGATCCACGCGGTTGAAATTAGATCCACTTAATCTTTTTATTTAATTATTATCATCATGGACAAATTTTCATCAGAAAAAAGGGTGGGCATATAAGGTTTTACGTCTCATGGGAATCTTTGTATGCGCTGGTGTCCAAAAAAATAGAGCTATGTGATCCAAATTAAGGTAAGGTAGATTTCTTTGCCAATTGATTATTATAAACCAATTTTCACCATAAAATATTGAAAATTCAACTCTTTTACCATATAAAGCCTCAGTTTCCGTAGGAATGGTTGACCGATCTAAACCGTTTTCACTAGCGTTCGTCCTTGAGCCAAAGCACGTCCGTGTAGCAAACTTCATCAAAATATGTCAAAAATTTGGGGCCTGCAGCTTGGACACACCTTTACACGGACAGACATCACACGGGCAGGCAAGTTTAGATCTATTTAGAAAATTATTCCGAATCGATCGGTATAATAAAAGTTGGGTCCATCTTAAGCCTTTTTGGGTGTTACACAACACCACAACAAGTGGTGTAGAGTATAATTACAACCCGTATATGAAATAACCGCGCTATTCTTTCATGCATTCGATGAAGAGAACTATAACTAACAAAACTCTAACTCTGCAGGTGTTAGGGACGCAATCAAATATTACGCAAAATGAAAATACTTTTAAATACGTCTTTACTTTTATTGTTATTTCATAGCAATAAATTTTAGTATTCATACGGTAAAGCTGTTTTTTAATTGCCTTAAAAAGAAAAAAAAAAGAAATAGAAAATAAACACATTTTTGTTAGAACAGAAGCAGAAGTTACAAAAGCAGAGGGCGCCTGCCACAATCATGAGAAATTTTAAATGGCTTTTTGGTTATCCACCAAAAACTATATCAACTTAAAAAGAGTACTAAACCATAATTTTCATAAAAAAAATTCTTTCAATAATAATTAGCCCGAAATAACAGATACTTGCAATGAATTTTATTATTTATGTCTCCTAACTTATTATCACACGTCATTATTTTCCCTATGTACTATTTGTGTTTCCCTTAGAACAAGCCGTTTTCCTATTCCTCTAAGTTTTTTTATACCCTATACAACAAGTGGTATACCACTAAAAATGTGTGTTCAAGCTCCAGTTCGCAATCTTTGAGATATTTTGATGAAACTTGGTACGCTGTCGTGTTTTGACCCAAGCACAAACGCTATTGAAATTGGTTTGGGTCGAGTAATCCTTTCACCCGCTCCCCTTATAACGCCCTACTTTGAAGTCGTTATTGGGAAAAAAATTGCAATTTTCAAAAAGTCGCTATAAAAGTCATTAAATAAGTAATAGTATAGTATTTCGATTTACTAAATTGGTATGAAAACTCTTGATCGGTGGGTAACTTTAGAACACTCTGTCATATAGCGAAAGCTGAAGTTCATATGACAAAAAGATCTAATTTTTGATACTTTTATTTAAGATAAATTTAAGATAAAAAAATTAATCCTATATCCTATATATGTAGATTTTCACGAATATCGATTCTTTATAGAGCAGAGAAAAGTCTACATTTTAATTGGTTATAATGAAACTTAACCCATAATAGTAATTTATGATAATTAACAAAGAAAATTTACTGTACCAAATTTGGACCATCTTAGCCTATTTTTGGATCCTAGCCTATATAAGCAAATTTACGAAAATATTTGTGTTTAGGGCAGAAAAGTCTAACCTTTAATATTATTATGATAAAAATTGATCCATAATAACAGTTTGCTATAAAGATTAACTATCGTGAATTTCGAAAAGGTACCACAATTTTCGAACCCCTTGGACACAACCGTTCTTTACGGAAAGAAAGCCTTTATTTGCAAAACAATCTAATTTTTAATACACAGTCCCATCATAGTAAGTTCCCATAAAAAGAGAGTATGATTTTTGTTTCCCATGGCAAAAATAAGAATTGTGTTAAGACGATGTAGTATAGCCCGGCATATAGTCCGCATAGCCCGACTATAATGTATTCACTTATTTATTATACCGATTCTGAATCGAGCTAGGCTTGCCTGCCGTCAAAAAACTGACCAGCTATTTTTTATAATTCACCTAAAGACAAAAATATTCGTATTATTTTAGTTTACGAGCAAAAATAAAGAAGAGTTTTGAGTAACGAGAACGCTTTAAACGATCACAGAATAAGGTGGCTTCAAAAAGCTGTAGATATGTGGGTGACTTTAGACGATTTCAATTTTGAGGGATCATCTTCATAGCGCCTAGAGCTGAATCGAAAGTAGACATCACACATGAATCCTTTTGATCATGTGACATTGAAAGCCTGAGGTATATGGAACTCCTATGATCTGTTTGGAATAAAGTTAATATTTCTGCTTATAATGCGCGATAAGATGTCATTTGCTGTTATCCGAATAACTTGAAAAAGTAAATTTCATTCCTTTTACCTCCAACTTTGGACTTTTAACCATTACCTAAAGCTAATACCTAAATATTTTAATATGTAATTACGTAAAGTTTAGTTTAGTTTTTTTGCAAAGTATTTCTCTAATTGCGAAAATTTCGATTATTTGTTGAGGACTTCGCGATTTGCGACTCTACCCCGCTCTCTGTCTTGCCCCGCCTATGACGCTGCACGGAATATACGAAACAACAATTGAAATTGGAGCTTTATTTTATCTCAAACTTCGGTAAAGACTTCTTGGTAAATAGTGACGATGGAACGATACATGGACGGAACCAATTTCTTTTTCAACATATTAATTCTAACAAACACTTATCTCCGAATGAAATATTTGAAAAATCTTCCCAGACGCTTAAGCAAAGGTATCCCAACTCTGTCTAATGGTTCAACCAAGCGGTAAGGGAAAAAATAAATACATAAAGAACAACACTACCAAGATCAGCAAAAAAAGAAGAGATTCTTATACATTTTTTACATTTTAACGTAAAGAATAAGGTAAATGGATAAATAATTATAAAATTATTTTTATCTTTCTTTTTTTTTTTTCTTTTTTGCAAAATTAATTTGCACGCTATAACCGTTAACGTAGCAGAAGTTGTTGTTATTAATGCTTTCATTGTTGTTGTTGTCGTTTTTATTGCAAGAGAGTGTACTACTCAAAACATCGGTTTAGTTGAAGAAAATACAATAAAACAAATATGAAAATATGCAATAAGAAAAAGAAATAAAGCGAACCACTGCATAAGCAACACAAGAAATTTGTGGTACAACAAAACAACAAAAAATGCCACCATGAGAAATTAGAGAAAAAAAATTGAGGAAAATAAAATGTAAGAAACAGCAATAGCTTGATGAAAAATGTATATTTTATATTATAAAATAAGTCAAAATAGTTTTCATACTTTTTGTTAGAATCCACGCAAGTAAATGCATAAGAAAAACGTAAAAATTTATATTTGTCTTCATTTATCACTGTATCACGTATTGGCAAAAATTTTATTTAATAGCTTTGCACCATTGCATACAACGTCTGGTTGTGGTAAATTTTGGTAGACATTGTTGTACAGCTAATCCCTCCTCCTTTGCATTATTTTAAGCACTTTGTTAACTATATTATTTTCGCACATTATTTCGTTTTTTTTCTTAAAATTGTTAACTTTAGAAAATTTATTGATTTCGGCTTTGATTTTATTGATAATTCTAAAAATGATTTTTGTAATTCATACACAAGAGCACAGATACACAAAAGAAATTTTCGTTTTTTTTTTTTTGCAAAAATTCGGAAAACTCGTAAACGACGCGCCCGGTTAAACATTCATTCAAGAAATTAATTTAAAAACAAAATTTACTTTGCTGTACATATTCTATGGATGCCCTGGAGAAGACCTTTTGGCTTTACCTTAGAATAAAATTTATTTCTCAGAGTAAAATTTACTTTGCTGTACAATGGCAGAAAAGTGACTAAAGATTAAAGTAAAATTCTCTACGACTAGCCTTACCATACCGAAGAATTCATTCCGCTTTTAATACACGAAATCAAAAATTGTATAGAGTGGGGATACAAAATGTCTACTTTGGGTATTTTCATATAATCATAGTTAGATAAATATTATTCGAATTTTATTGTAGGTTATATGACAATAGATAAAAATCGAGTTTGAATCTTTATTGAAGATAAGTGACATAAAGAAAGATATCACCCATTGAATATGCATTCAAATTTTTATACATTCAATAAAAATATGTTCTTAGACAATAATATATGATGTGAAAAGAATTGTAAGTAACAGTTCATAGTGGCTAGAATTTGCCGTGAGCTACGGCAAACTATGAAAAATCTGCAATTAACTACATCTGCAACTACATTGCAAATAATTTTGGAAGAAAAATAATTTTATGTGTGCTTTATTTCACTAAGTATTGCAAATTTAAAGTTCGTCGTAGTAGTTGGCTACACTTAATTCGCAGTTTTCTTTTAATTCATTAAGTTTTCATTTAAGAAAATTGATATTAATTTTGGCTACTTATAGATATCTTTGCTCAACTTACTTAGAACTAAAGAATTCCCTTATTGAAGCATTTTAGGTAAAGAATTTAGTAGCCAGTTTTCTATTTATTATAGCATTGTTTTTCACTTCTTTTTAATATATTTCATATATTTTCTCGCATTGAAATTATCTTCAATTTCTTCGACAACTTTCAATTTTTTACGTGGTTTACGGGCTTCCAAACGAGCTTTACGCTCAATCTCGGACAACGTACTTAAATCCAAAGGCAGCTAAAAACGTAAATCAAACCGTTATTTTCTTGAACAGCCATTTAATTGTTTCCCATATTTGTACCTTTACAATTTTTCGAGGTTCGGTGTAACGTACATTGATGCTCGAGCCGTCAGGTAAAATCATGACAAGAGGATATTGGCGGGTATAAACAGCTCGATGTAACCTTGTTACCGATGCTGACGAAGATGATACTATATAATAAATGATAAAAATAATGAGACTATAACCTCTACAACTTCGATAATAATGATTTAAACGATAGATAAAATATTTACTTGATACAAAGAAAAGTAAATAAGTTTAAACTTGCCTTTTTTATAATTACTGGCTGATATTTGTCGCAAACGCTGGGCAATTCCAGGTAAAATATATTTTAGTAACATTCTCTTTTAATTTCTATCAAAGTCGAGTTAACTTATGATTCCAAAGAAGCAGCTGCTTTTTCGATAACACACGTTTGTTTTTTTTCTCCTGTTGGAAAGTACTGCCATTTTTTGATACACACATTCTGTGCAACACATTTAGTCTTTGCTTATAAAACTGTTTGACAGTTTGCTGAATTGTCTTGTGTTGTTTTTTGAGAATTGTGATTGACGAAAGAAATTTTCGGTAATTTTTTGGTTTTTTTATAATATATATGTGGAAAAGCAACAATTTTCTTTTTTATGAAATCTTTGCAAATTGTTTTGCAAAATTTTTAACTTTTTGGGCTTTAAAAAAGTGATTAATAAAGGATATAAAAAAAGAACGAAATATTCTTATTATCTGTGAGCAAATACTTTGCAAAAAATTACATAATTCTTCGCTCTTCCGTAACTTTAAAGATCAAATTTATGACAATAGTGAAAAATCTAACAGAAGTTATAATTTTTTCCTTTTCTTAAATTTTATTTTTGCTAATAAGTTAGACAAGATCTCTTTTCGATTGCATAACTCAATTTTCTCAATTTTCAGATTCCGTTTGATAATTGCTGTTGAAGATGGCTGCACGTCGTATTGGTAAATCTTCTATTAATTGGTCGGCTTTGGCTGAACGTGTACCACCAAACCAAAAAGCTCAGTTTGCTGCCTTTAAAATCAAATCGGATGTTTATATGCGTGCCGTTATGTCTAACCCCGAAACAGCACCAAAAATTGATTGGGCTCATTATAAGAATCTAATTCCTATTCCCGGTTTGGTAGATACTTTCCAGAAACAATACGAAGCCTTGAAAGTACCCTACCCACCAGATAATGTTACCTCCCAGGTAGAAACTCAAGCTAAAGAAACTAAAGTTGAAGTCGAGTCTTTTAAAAAAAGTTCTGAGCAAAGGATTGCTCAATACAAGAAGGAGATCGCTCATCTGAATTCTCTGTTGCCGTATAATCAAATGACTATGGAAGATTATCGCGACTCATTCCCCGATTTAGCTTTGGATACTGTTAATCGACCTACTTTCTGGCCTCATAATCCTGAAGAACAAGTTGGTTACGTATCGAAGGAACAAGAAGCTGCTCGTGCTGAACATGCCAAAGAGCATTAAGCATTTCAAATGCAAAGAGCTTAGTTATAAGATATAAAAATTTGTGACTGCTCATTCAATACTTTTAAAAGCTAAATAGCTCATGGGTTAATAATGTTCAGATCTTTTCCGAATTTTTAATGAAAGTTACAATATTTAATAAAAACTGATGTAACAGATTTTCCGTTGGATTACTTTTTGCGTGAAGAGAAATTGCAAGTTATAAATTGTGAAGTGCTGTCAAGTTTTTTTAGCTTTTACATCTCAACAGCATTCGCTTACAATCAATATTTTTCTTTATAATCAACTAAACAGCTGTTTGTTGGTAGTACCTTTTAGTTGTGTTTTCTGAAGTTTTTAGAGAGGTGATTAATTTTATTTAATTTCATTTGCAACATCAAAGGCGATTTATTGTCTTTATGTTAAATTATTAGCCTCTTACATTTTTTAATGGTTTTCGAAGAAATTGATTTAAGCCATTTTTTCATCAGCTTCATGAGTAAGCAAATTGTAGATTTTTTTATGTTTTCTTTGTTAAATTTTGAGTATTGAGATTGACACTCTTATAAACCCTGAAAGAGAACAATTATTATATTTATTGTTATAATCGGCAAGCCGGCCTTAACAATTGCAACACTTTGGTTGTTGCATGAACTACTTAACCATATTGCTGTGCAATCGTAAACCGACGACCATGCTCACGCGTCGGAGCAAAGAAAAATCTAATACACACAAGGAGGGCGTAGTGGGTAAATATGTGAAAAAGGATACACCACCTGAAATACCGGTCATCAACGTTTGGTCATTTGATGATCATCGAACTAAGCAAAAATCAAAGACTTTGCAACGCTGCGCTAGTGCCTCAAATGGTTTGTATATTATCAAAAATCCTTGAATCTTTCATATCTTTACAAACAAATGCTTCGAGATAACCAAATTTGCGAAATTTTGAATGTTGTTTCCGAATATTGTTGAACTTAAGACAAAAAAAGAGCACCATATGTGGAGAATGGAGAGAGCACAGAGTTGCTTTCAATAAATTGCAACGCTTCCATTCTGTTAAAGTGTGAGAAATGAAGTCCGTTTTCTGTTCATGTGGGAATTTTGTTTTCTATTCTCTTAAAATTCGAGGGTAATAAAAAACGAGAAAAAGAACGAGTACGAAAGCAATTTTTGGCCGCACTCGTCCTATTTAGATGAACTGCACGACATATATTAAAAATAATAGAACATATATAGAAAAGCGTACATATGTATAATAAAGCAAAAGTTGAGCACTCTGAAATTTATATATCCTTTTTATTATAATAATTTTTGTTTTAAAATATGTTCATTCCAGCTGTAGTATTGGCACTGCCAAAAAAATTTATCTCACCTAGCTGCGATGGTATTGGCAATGGAGGTAATGCAGGTCGTGGCCGTTCTGGCAGCGTTAGTAGAAACACGTATATGGATAATCAGCCGGACTATTATCACGCACGTAGGGCTAAATCACAATTGCCACCGTCAAGTAGTACAATTCGATCAGCACCACCTGCTCCGCAAACTATTCAACCAACGCGGCGTACAAATTTTTATCAGCCCCCACCACCCGTAGCATCATCACATAATTTGCATACGTATTTTTCCAATAGTAACTTGGATATGTCGGGTGGGAGCGTTCATCTAAATAGTAATCATAGCAATTATGTGAATATCGAACAAATCGACCGTATGAGACGTCAGCAGAGTTCTCCTTTACAGCACTCTCAGTCGACTTATTTCCAGCGAAGCTATTCTACCAATCAAAAGCACGGAAATTCCTATGACGGACATGCTAACATGCAAAGAGATCGTCTAGATTGCTTTCAGTCGAATTTTATGCAATATCCAAGGGGAATATCGCGACCAAAAACTCCACCGTCTTCAAGCCATTATAACATACAGCAAACTAATAGTTACGCACCTGACCCGTATGCAATCTACGAAAGCCCTTATCGAGTATCTAATACCCTCGCTCCGTCGACATTAAGAATGGCTGAAAGTCAAGTTTCTGTCTCCACACATGGTAATCGATCCGAATCACCTATTTACAGTAATACCACTTCCATGGCTAGTAACAATAATAATAACAATACTCATATACACTCATATGATCTCGCTGCTCAGTCAAATTCAAAAGTGCCTCATGGTCAAACGAATTCTTCCACTTCCATGCAGTCTTTGTATCAGAATCATTCATCTTCCCATGCCAATAATAATAACGGCAATATGAATACTAATAAGGCCGTAGCATCAAGTGGTCAGTTGCATAAAGTGCCTTCTCAGCAATCAATAGAAGAGGAATTGCCCTTGCCACCCGGTTGGGCAACGCATTACACCCTACATGGTCGCAAATATTATGTTGATCATAATGCTCATACGACTCATTGGTCACATCCCTTAGAACGGGAAGGTTTGCCGGTGGGTTGGCGGCGTGTCGTTTCAAAAGTTCATGGGACGTATTATGAAAATCAATACACAGGCCAATGTCAACGTCAGCATCCATGTTTGACCTCATACTACGTTTACACTACACAAGCTGAACCACCGAAAGCTATACGGCCTGAAACCTATACACCGCCACATACACATAATGCCTTGGTTCCTGCCAATCCCTATTTACTCGAAGAGATACCAAAATGGTTGGTAGTTTATTCGGAAGCAGATTCTTCAAAAGATCACATGTTACAATTTAATATGTTCAGCTTGCAAGAACTGGAATGTTTCGATGGCATGCTAGTGCGTTTATTTAAACAGGAATTGGGCACTATTGTTGGCTTCTACGAGCGTTACAGGTTTGTTGCATAAAATTTCTACATTTTAAAAAGTTACGTACAGTAATCGCTTTATGTGTGCTTGCAGACGAGCTCTTATTTTGGAAAAAAACCGACGTACTGGTACAGCTAATGCGAATAACAACAATACCAACAATCCCAATTCCAACAATCATATAAGCCATAAGCAGCTTTAAATTAACAACAACAATATCAATCATCTTAAATTTGTTACGTTCTCCTAGACAAAACTATACACACACTCGCTTAAGCAGATTTTTATAAGATTTTATTATTTATTATTAATTTTATTTATATTTAAGTATATATTATGCAATAGTTCGGTGAAAAAGTAAACATCTCATGTCTGGTGCCTTAAAACTTTTCATTATTAAGTAAAACTTATTAAAGAAAAACAAATGAAAACAACAAATACAATAAGATGTTTTTTCCTTTTTTTTTTTTTTTGTTTTTATTTTAACTGAGTATAAAAGTTTTTTAATTTAATTTTGCTACGTTTTTAACGATCATCAGGAATAAAATGTTCAAACATGTTAAGAATCATTCATTTTTTATTATTTATTGGCATTGGCTTTATCAAGGACATCGTTTCTCCATTCATCCTTTCCCTATAACTTTCCATGCGATGCGTTTCCATGAGATAATTGCTTTTAAATTTATCAATTTTTGCAGAGATTTCTTTCTCGCCCATTTTTGGGACATTTTTATTGCAACAGCATTCGTAACGTAGAAAATTTTAAATGCCAACAGTTTCAGGGCGAACCCTTCCTCTTATTGTTAAATTTAGTCTTAGGGCCTTTATTTGAATTAAGTTGTCCAGAAGATTATTACGCTTAAAACAAAGACGGGATTGAAGGACAATACTGATAAAGAAAATACGATTAAATCTAAAGGATCGCAGCTTTGTTCAATTAGAATCAGCATTGGAATAATAAGAATTAATTAAAAGAGATCACTCATAAAATTATTGTACAGTACTGCTTGAATTCGTTGATCTGCTTTTAACTTTCATTTTGAATTTTTTTTATTATATTTAATGGCTTCGCACTTTATATGCTGCGCGCAAAAATCCTCCGTTACCTCAACAAAATTTCCTTTGTTTATAGAAATCGCCGTTAATGCTGCTTTTCATTGTGAATAGTTTTCACTTTTTTGGTTAGCACTTTCCATCGGAACGTAAATAGGGTAATTAAAGTTTTGTTCGAAAGGGTTTTTAATGTCTGTGATCAAACACATGAAACACATGTAATTGAGAAGATTCTTCTTCAGTTCGAGTCTAAGATCTTAAAATTCATATGATTTGACAATTTTTTTTTTTTTATTAGACTATTGTTTGTTTATTTGTTTTATAATAGAAGAATGAAAGAAGAACTTGAAAAATTCCGAATTCTGGTATTAGGGAACAGTATTCCTGTATATAGGCTTCTCTGAGAAAGAAGAATTATTCTATTTGCAACATTATTCGTCAAGTTCAACATATTCTAGAGTTTTTTCAGAGGTCATTGATCACGCCCATTGCCATTTCGTGAAGAAGTGCATCTATTTCTGTTTTTTTTTTTTGGCTGTAACCTGCTGAATATGGTACCAATTGATTATTAATAACACGAGCGTTACGCCAAGTTTTCGAATTATCTTCGAGTGTATCAGGTACTCGTGTACCTTCAATAAAGGGCGCGTCCGTCATCATTTGGTAAAGACTACCCGTTTTGGCTGATGGAGTGCCTGTTACCAGCGGGATTAATATGAAATGCAAAACTGATAAAAGTATAATAAGAAGTCTAACCTTTGCCATAATCTATAATGCAGCTCTAATGTCGGGGTGTTCGGTTATGGTCAATTTTATATATACACTCTGTCGAAATGAAATTACTTTTGATTTTGTTGTTTCTTGCTATGGTTTTTCCCTTAAGTGATTTTGTATTTTATTAAAATTAAAAAACAAAAAATTAATTTAGCAAATTTTACAAAAGAAGAAGAGAAGTGTCCAACTGGTGAAATAGAATATCGAAATCAAATAGAAAAAATAAAGAAGAAGCAAAATATCAATACTATAAAGATATAAAAAAATGTTCAATTAACGTGTGGAGAATGCGATAAGAATCGACGTCAAGAAGTTTATATTATTACATGATTTATTTATATGTACATAATGAAGAGACGAACACTTTACTAATAATAATTAGCTTAAAGAATATCTGGTTTACCTATTTGCTAAAATACTAATTACTACATATACAATACCGAAGGTACTGAAATACATTTCTTTCTCAGAAATATGAACGAAACCGAACGTTGCATAAGTAATCCGAAGAGTTTTAATCAAGGGCTTTGCCCCCTGTTCAATAAGCACAGTTAGCAGTAGTACTCTTATAGGAAATGCCTGATGCTATACAACAACAACAACTTGTCCGGATATATTGTAGGCTTTACATTGGGTAAAGCAATTACTTATTAGTATTTTTTATCCAGAAGAAAAACATTAAATTCAGAGGAATAGGAAAAAATTAGGCCTATACAAAGTCTGTTCCAATGCTAGCTACACATGTCTTGCAATGACGGCGTGCCATTTATTGAGCGATTTTTTCAAATCGCCGAATGTGATGCCATTGATGCAAGGGAATGATAATCGGTGGAAGAAAAGTGTTATTGACTTAGCCGTATGGACTAGCCTTTCCCAAGTGGATGCTTTTATGATATCGCCTTTATGTCTGAGATGGAGCATTGCCACCGGAAAAAACTTCTTGACTTCGCGTTGGTTTTTTGGTAATCCAGTCATTTTTCAACCGTGAACTGTTTAAATCGATAAATTATTTTTGCTAGTGTTTTGATATCAACTCCTTCACCAATCTGTACCAGATCATAATACGTTGCTGCCGTCATCAACATCAAATGTGTCTGTTCGGAAAAGTCCACCTGTATCCTACACTACATGTAGTGCAAGATATAGTAATTTCCTTAGATCACTTGTAATTTCCACAGTTTGCGTCAGAATTGTGAATTTCAGGCTCGAGACAAGTTTCAATGGAAGCTACTACTGGAACATTACCAATTTATGCAATGCAGCTAAGGTAAGATTGGAGCATCTTGGAGTTAAATCCACAAAGCTTTTAACAAACGATAGAAGAAAAAGTGAAGGAAAGGAATTCGTTTTTTGAATCATTAGAAGCGTGAGGAAAGAATTGACGGCTGTAACGTAATTTGAAGCCATGAAAAGCCATTGCTTCCAAAATTGCTTCCGTATTGGAAAAGATGAGATCCCTTAATTGTATAAATAGAGTATAGAGAAAATAATTTGCATGAATGTTAGTTGAAGGGGAAGAATTTTTTTTTTTTTGAATTTTTTACTTCGAGGGGAATCCCCGGTGTAAGTCTTCCTCATATAACGTTTTTTCGAATTCGAACTTTTTGAATTTGCTCGACTGAGCTGTTAATCCCTAACACAGTTGGGAGAAATCGTTTTTGGACTGCGTAGAAAACTTATAAAAGCAGCACACATGTCATGTCATGTGTGAGGCACTTACACAACAAACAAGTGAACAAATTTTTCTGATGCATTGTTTTAGTGCACTACAAGCATTCCATGTTAGTTAACAGATCTCCTGACAGAGTATGCATTGTATAGAAAGAATTATCAATGGCTCTGGCCTAAGAATATGCAAGCAAATCATGTCGGGAACAAGATTCGTTTATTAAAAGCAAAATTAAATAGAAACCGAAAATGAATATCAGTGAATCAGTGACGTAATCAAAAATTATTTCTGATGTTTTAGCGCTTTGACAAAACGTACTCGTCAGACAAAACGCTAAACGATAAATGATTTAGTACTGGTCTGATTAAGAATGTTGCGCAACAAATTGCTGCGTAAAATTTCTGGCTTTTGAAACGTTCAGGTAATTAAACACGGTCGGACCATGATAGAAATGCTAAACATTGTGTAATGAATTATTGTGTAAAATGTTCCTCTTATGGCCTCTTGGAAATTCATGAAGAACAACATCGTTCTAAATAAGAATTAATAAAGAAATCGATCTTTCCGTGTTTCCGTGTTTTTAAATCATTTTTCGAAATTTCTTTCAATAGGTTTTTTGCGTTTTGATTTTTATACCCATCACCAAGGAATGGTGAGGTTAAAATGTTAGCAACGGCCAGAAAAAGGGGCTTCAGAGATCCCAAAAAGTAAGTATATATTCTTGATCAGAATCCGAATCAATCCAAGCATGCCCGTCTATCCCTCCGGCCATCTGTCCGTCTAGCCATCTGCGTGTAACATTACTTTCCGCTATATTAGATACACAATTGAAGTTTCCACACAAATTCTACAAAAAATCATCCGCACCAATATTGAAATACCATAAAATACATGTTAGTATAGCGGTAATCGATTTTTTCTATAGTAGTCTATATAGTATATATAGTATAGTAGTCTATAGAAGTATATATTCTTGATCAGAATCCGAATCAATCCAAGCATGCCCGTCCATCCCTCCGGCCATCTGTCCGTCTAGCCATCTGCGTGTAACATTGCTTTCCGCTTTTTTGCCGGAATTACTCAACAACTTTAATAGACACACAAATTCTACAAAAAATCATCCGCACCAGTATTGAAATACCATAAAATACATGTTAGTATAGCGGTAATCGATTTCGTCTTCACCTTTATGTCTGCCGGTCTATCTGTCTACTTAGATATTTTTAAAGATTATTTAAAATAAAAAAACTTAATTAAGTCCTCCACTGCTGATAACGTTCCGTATTCAACTATTAAAAAAATCGTCCATAATTAAAAAAAAAAGTGGCAAATATAACCTTTTCTTCAAACTTGACGCTCTTAGCACTTTGTTGCAAAACAACTTAATTTAGTTTCCAATAATCCTACATTTTAGCGGCGGCAACTTTTGGAATCAACTAAGCAGGATCAGCACACAATCTAGCCACAATTATCAAAAGATCAAATAAAAGCACTGAGACGTAAACCTTTCCTATGAGTTAAACAATATTCGTTCTAGCTGACTACCAGACGGATATGACATATGACATATATTCGACAGATACATATTATAAGACTGCTTGATATTTACTTCTTTGACAATGAGTAAGAAGAATGCTTAGTCTTTAATATTGTGGGATAACCGGCACTTAATTCTTATGGGCAATAAATATGTGCGTGTATATGTAAGTATAGTTTGCTTAAAAGCAAAGGATAGGGAAAGTTTTTAGGTAGGTTAGGAGTGTGTCTTGAATCATGGCCCTCGGGTGTAGTAGGCCCAGAATCCTCAGTCCCCTCTGGTGCAGCTACGTGCGACTCGTGTTATGATGTGACAGTTCCTGTGCTTCCATGTTCTAGCCAATAGCTCGCAGCTGATTTACGTGACGTTTGCATATTCCATGAGCGCTGATCGTCTAATTCTATAAAATAGTCTAGTTTTCCTAGCACTTTCATGACAGTGCCAAATTTTCACATGTATATTTTTTCTCCATACAACATAATTATCCGAATTTATTATAGACTTTTCTCTCGTTTCATCATCATATAGTGCATATATATATATATATAAAAATCTCTCTTTTCGTTGCATTCGAGTGATGAGAACAGGAATTCCTTAATTGCAATATAGAAACACGAAAGCCGGTAAACTAAACTTATCTTTATTAATTAAGTAAGTAACAGTAGTGAGCGTAATAGAATAAGTCGTCTGTCTAT
The DNA here is from genome assembly GCA_000688735.1 of Glossina austeni. Lineage (NCBI taxonomy): Eukaryota > Metazoa > Arthropoda > Insecta > Diptera > Glossinidae > Glossina > Glossina austeni. The sequence goes on along the minus strand of KK502468.1, from coordinate 541,299 downwards.
TCATTGATTCATTTCATTAATGTGTGCATTATGATGAGCATCGCATTTGGTCAGTTAGTTATTTGAATTTATCATATCTCTGTTAGTAAATGTAAGTAAGTAAGTAAGTAAGTGCGTGTGTGTTTGTGTGTGTGCGTGTATGCATATGTGTGTGTGCATATGTTTGCATGACTGTTTTTACATTGGTTGGGCTATACGATTTTTCAATTCCAATTAACCAGCAGTCAACGCGAGTACGTTAAGGCGTTCATAACATATATGTAAGAAGAGCGATATTGAATTTTTTTTTTTTTTTTATTTACATTTACTTTTACTCCATTAGCCATTGAATAGCTAAATAAAATAAAATTGTTTACTTTATTTTACAAAAAGGTATATATGTTACATATATTTTTTTTATAAACGTGAATTTCTTTTAAATGCTATAAAATATTTTCTTATCGTTTTTGGCTCTTTGACAATAAAAAAAAAAAAAAAAAAAAAATTGCATATACATATATATATATATATATACATATATAAAGTGAATTGTAAAATTTCTTGTCGTGACATGAAAAAATAATAATTATCTCATGAAATTCTAACAATATATTTAAAGTTAATCAAATTCTTTATAAACCAAAAAAAAAAAAAAAAAAAATTTATTTCTTTGTTACCAAAATGGTTTTTTTTTTTTTTTTCTAGTTTAAAATACTTTTACTGACACATTTATTGTTCACGGCGTTTAAACTTTAGTTAAACTTTTTTTTTGTATTTATGATCGTGATTCCAATGAATTTTAACAGCTTTTCTATGAATTAATACAACTTTGACTGCATTCTTAGCATTGAAATATTTTATTATCGCACATACAGGTGTTTTTCTTTTTTAAATTACTTTTGGAAACGATTAATAAGTTGTTTAGAATAGAATCGATTGCATGGTTTAGAATTATTTTTGTTTAGTGTAGATTAAGTTGAAAGCAACTGTTTAAGGAAAATATACATCGAGTTTTTTCTATAAAATTTCTTCACACACGCGCACTACAGCAATAGTTAGTTGACATTGTCCATAAGTCCATCTATTCTTCTATTGTTAACACCCGGTGAACCCAGTACTTAGGAACTTGATCAACGCAAAATTTTCAGCTGTAATTAATTCTCTGTTATGCTGTCTGTCATCTGTTCATCGGTTTTCTAAGTTTTACGCCTGTTAGGCTGTCAGTTCAATTTGTTGTCTGTCTTATTGTAAACTTCTTGTAGGCTAAGTTTTTACAAATGTTAATCGATTCACTTTAGTTTATTCGCTGATTTTGATTTTCTTACATTTGTCTGCTCATGCGTCTATCTGCCGCGCTTTTCCTTACCTCTCCCTGCATAAAAATCTCTGTGCTTATAAGTTATCCATGCACTTATCTATTCGCACTTTACAAGAAGACTTTCTTCCATTGTGTTGTTGTCGGGAAGCGGCTGTCCGCCCAGGTTTCAATTTACCCAAGAGTCCCTTAGGCCTCTGTCTGCCGAGAGGTTTGGCCTTTGACACGTTTGACAGTTTCGTGGTCGCTGTAGTGAGCCCGAACCGTGTGCAAATCTTTTACTCGGTGCGGACGCAAAAAAGTGCAGAGATTTTAGAAGGAGGGAAGGACACACTCGTATACGTATCTCCACAGACACTCGGGATGTAACCACCCCGTGGGAAGCTGAGGTAATGAAAACACCTGGATACATCTGTGCCCACGATCGGCCGCGTGTGAATGTTTAGGCACCTGACTGGGCAGGCGTGCAGCCTTGTGCCAAGAACTTGTTTATCAAAGTCTTTATCGATTCGCATTTCTTCCCATATATTCTCGAATGTCTTCATGTGTGCACATCAATCCCTCCGCGTGCAGATCTAAACTTTCTCAAAGCCAGTAAAGTTAAGATAAAATCCTGCATCTTCCATACTTTTTTAATTGATTTTTCATATTCAAATATTTTAAGTGAATTTGTCAACGATTCACGACGTACAGCAACTTCTAAGCATTTTTGATTAACTGATTAACTGATTAATTCATAAGATTATAAAGTCTGGAAGGCCAATTAAACCATAATTACATCATCTAATCCCTTGCATTTTAGCTTTACTTATATGTTTATTAATAAATAAGTTGGAAACACAGGGGCTGAATAAATAACTCAATACCATACTGCGAATGTGCGAATGTGTGTGTGTGTGTGTGTAGATTCTTGAAAGGCATTTTTCCATGAAAAGTATGAATAGTATACTGATGCACCTTTATTGATATCGTTAACCCTTTCGCGACAGCCACTATCCACTATCGTATCTGTCGCCGTCAGTCAATAAACAAATGCCGTATGTAGAAGGCCTTTGAGTGAGCCGTTGCGACCCACGAAGTGCTTGCCAGACGGATAAAAATATTCTTATTTTACCTTTCGCTGTGTTAAACGAGATGATTATTTCGTTGCGCTACTTGTGTACCTCGGATGGGATTTTGAAAGGCTTTAACTTCACTTAGTTTGATAATTACTTTGTCGTTCTAGCGGCCAAAGGCGTTCTCAAAAGAACAAAAAACGAGGTATCGAATTAAATTTGCAAACTTGGATATGTTTACGAGATGCTAGGAGGGAGGATAGACGGAAACACTTTTTGTAATCAGGGAAAAGTCCCCCGGAAAATTTCCCATTTTCTATGTATTTTGTATAACGAAGTGTAGCTGCAAACAGGTATAATTTCTTTCGAAAGATTATTAGCTTTTAGCGATAGTCGACTGTTGACGAGACCTAAATGCGACAGAGTGATGTAAAATAAATATTTATTTATTTATTAATTTATTTATGTTTTGAGTTTTTTTATAATTTAAGTTAATTTGACTTTAAAGCTTCATAATGATCACATTTTCTGTACCTGAATCTGTACCTAAATCTAATAAGCAGACGAGTAAATACCGATCATACGTACAAGACAAAGCTATAAAAAGTTCGATCTAATTACTCGATAAATTCTCATTTATTAAGCATAATTTTAAACATACGTTTGAATGAAAACATATTTTTATAAAAAACAATTCATTTAAATTGTTATTCGCATTGAAGAGAACAAACACAACCATTGCATTTATATGTTTGTATGCTTGTGTATGTCCATTTCTAAGAAGAAATTATTATTAAAACTAATTATTTAAAAAGTTGATGATAAAAAGTCACAAAAACAAAAACAAAAACAAAAACAAAAACAAAAACAATGTGCCGGCACATACATATTTGGAATTTGTTTGGAATTTCTTCGATGAAATAAATTCGCATTAAAAGTGCATATATCAGCACGATATATATATGAATCCCGCTGATTTGCCAAATCAATTAACTCCACTTTCGGTTTTTATTTATTTATTTATCTTTTCTCATTTTCATTGATAATAGCAATAAATTATAATTATTTCCGAAGTCAATTAAAACAAACACTTTTTAATAAATTAATTAAAAATCAAATATCGTTTTGTATCGCGCTGCCAAAGAAAGCGATGTACAAATCAAATGTAAACAAACAAAATTTTATCATCCTTTTTTACGGTTTCGTCGTCGTCGTCGTTCGTAGAGTTGATCGATTTGGCAAGTAAGGCGTTCATATATATGTGTGTGTATATGAGTGTGCATATATTTTATCAAATTGAGAAAAAAAACCAAAACATGTTTTTTCGTCATCAACATTTTCTGGTGATTTTTTTTTAATCTTACAAATATAATAAATAATAAACAGTTCAGAGTAAACGTCTACCGTAAAAAGTCGGTGCTTTGTGTTTTTTGTTTTTTTTTTTAATCTCTGTGAAGTGAAGACAAACAGGTAAACCGGAACTGCGTTTATTAAGTAATCAGTTCGTTGTTATGAAAAGAACTTTTCACACCTAGATGTAGATTTTCTGTTTATTGTAAAATACAGATGTACGCAAAAATATATATATATTTTCGATCAGCGTAAGATTGCGGATAACTTTCTTTTTGCCTCTCTTTCGAATTATTAAGTTTATCAAAGTTTTTATAACTTTAAGTAAACAAGTAAGAAGATTAGTTTCTTTTATGCTCTCCACCAACACGCTGCATATCCTTTGACTTGTTTGGCCCGCTTTCAAAACTACCTGTGTGTGTGCAAGAATTTCCAACGTTTCTACCAAATTTGAAGTCGATATCTTCTCTTTTTTTTTTGCGAGTAGAAGAGCATCAAGAAGACACACTATCAGATAGACAGGTCCAGGACTGACATGGCTTGCTCCATGCCCTCTACAACTTAACTGGTCCTGCTTCAGTTACTTTGCATTTCCTCCATAGAAGTAGTCTACTGAGAAAAGAAGTGCGCTTTTGTAAAGAAAGCAAAACTTCTTCCAGTACATCCATAAGTTTTCTAAGAGCAACCTGTTGTCCAGTTAGAGATAAACAGGCCTACACTCTTCCTCGCCGGTCAATGACCGTTGTCCAGGATCACCACGTGGATTTACGCGCAGGACTCCTGACCGCCATGGAGCTTAAAATTAGACTACAAAGCGTTTAATCTTATTTTACTCGACATACTCGACTCTTGCCTTCGGATTAACCATACGATCCCTTCTAGCCAACACCGGACAACCCTTCTTTAAGATATAATAGCATCGGGTGCTACAACTGAGATGGCGGGCGGTACCATGTTCTCGACTACTACTGTATCAACGTATCGTACGTAACCAGTTACCAGCTGCTTGGTTAGTATTTCCTTCTTAGCGACAGTCTATGAGAAAAGAGTGCTTCTTCCAGTGTACCCCTAAGCTATCTTTCAGAAAGCTCGTCGCCAAGTTATAAATAGTCCAAGCCTTAAATTCTTCTTCGCCGGTCAAGGCCGTTTCCAGGGATCACCACAGGCAGGTGAGAGTTTCGGCACATCTATGCTCCCCAAAAAGCCTAGTTTATCATCCCCTATATACAGAGGAAATTAATTTAAAATTTTGTACAAATCCTTACAAGGATTTCAACGTACAAATGGGTGTGATTATGTCTCTCAAGACTCATCCCCCAAAAGGTTATGCACTTCGGAAGTGACCAATGAAAGTTGTTCTTTTATATCCCTCTTAAGTTCGATCTATTTGCCTTGACCTGATAAGCAAAAATTTCTACTGGCATTAAAAATACGGAAGAAGAACTTTCTCGCCAACTTACTGCGTATTAACCTTTTTTCAAATCCAGCGACGAGCTAAACGTCAAAATGTCCCATTTGGCTAAGTGACGCGAAGCTGATAAACTATTTTGCGATATTTAAGTCATGTACCTTAAAGCACAGAGGGTGAGAGAGAGAGAGAGAGAGAAAATATGGCTTCTAGTCATTTAGGATGATTGGTAATTAGAATCTGAATAATTTGAAGTATTTATGAATTGTGTTAGCGTATGTCCATGTTTCATGTTATAATCGTGGCATATATTCTGACAAACTATTTTTCGAAGACACTAAGTGTGGCATTTCTAAACTAATAAGAGAATAAATCGTTCATGTTTCTAGAGCATGTTATGTTTGGACGCAAAATATTGTTTTCTTCTAGTTCTCAAAAAACAAAAAAAAATATAAATCATAGTCAGCAAAAAGTTCGTTGTAAGTCGAGTGCAATTCTTGCTTTTTTTTTTTTGCTTATTTCATTATATATATATATATATATAAAGTAAAAAATGAAAAATTAATCTCATATTTGAAACCGCGATGATTTAGCGACATTCTGTTACCTAATCCGCTATTAACAATAAATTTTGTTTAACATATTGCGGCGCACACGAATTGATATCCACAGGCATAAATTGAAACGTTCGCATGTCTTTACAAATATTGAAGTGGAAAAAAAATTTTTTAATCATTTTAATGTGATATCAATATGTAAGTATAGGGGTGTAGAGTAAACCATAGCGCACATACTCATGCATTCTATGTACATGCAATGTTTCTACAAAATGTTGATGTTGAGCAGAAAAGTTTATTTCGCTCAAAATTTTGCAAATGTTGCACTAATGTAGCCGAACCAACATGTCTGAGCTTGACATGCTATCAATATAATGATCAATAGTTTGTCAATAGTTTATTATTTGCTACGTTTAGCCCTCATTTTCTTATAGAATAGTTTTGTTTTCTAACTCGAGGTATCCTTACGCACTTACTGCCCTTTTCTTCACCTTTGTGGAGAAAGGGGATGATGGGAAAGTTGTACGAGGAAAACCACGCATGAGAAAATCTTTACATAAATAAATACAAAAATGTGGCAATTTTTTGTTAATTCGGAAGCTTATAAATGACGTAATTGGGATCTATAAGTTATTATATAGAAAAGTTAATTTCTATTATTATTATTATTATTATTATTATTATTATTATTATATAAATCTAGCCAGAGAATAAATTCTAAGACTAAAGTCTTAAAGCACTAGCATCTAAGGGTTTCGGCTTTATTTTTATTAGTATTATTATTAAAAAAACTCTACCGCACTTGAGATATGAACCCACGACCATTGAATTACTAGTCGAGACTCTTGCCTACTCGGCCGCTCAGGCGGATAACTTAAATTCTAATTTTAAATAAAATCTCGATAGATCTTTTGAATCGATGTTCGCTACAGATCACCGGGTCTCAAGTCATTTATGTTAGAATGCTTTTTTAAGTATTGAATTTTATTTAGAAATTGTTTCCACCTATCGCGAAGAGACTTAATCTCTTCTACTTAGCTTAAGATGGATAAGCAGCATGATAGGTAAAATTTGATATGATGCCGCTTAACATATTGGTGGCCTTACTTAGAGCAAAAGTGGACACTTTCACCGGAGGAAAATTGGCTGCACTGAATCCCTTATAACTGTTTTATTTTAATATTAGTTGACGAGATATGCTCGCGCTCTTTGAAAGATACATTAACTGGGATCATGAATTGCTTTGTCGGCCCATCTGTGCAAAAGTAAAAAAAATGGCTCGGCGGCTTGCCTTTAAGCGAGCGTAACAAATTCCTTATTAAATATATAGTATAACTAATGTCTAAGAAATATTGCTTGGCTCAACAGATACCTGATAACAAAGTGGTCTCGATTCCCTTAAAAAGGATGATATATGATGTGATCATGTCAGAGATCGATTTACTTTTGAATTATAATAATAATTAACAAGACATTGTAATAAACTAAAACGAAATCTGTCTATCAATTATATATTTAATAAATGTGTGATCACGTTTCCAACACCATTATATATTAAAATTTGAATTAAAGATTTTGTGGTATTTCAGTTTTATATAATAACTTATGACAAAACTAATCGCACATATATTTTATAAATAGTTTGAAAAGCTTTTTAACGAAACATTTGAATCTGAATGTGGATGACACAGATATTAATAAATGTGTTGTTACCCAAATCAGCCATTCCTGCTCACTTTAGACTTCATACCTTCGCGCGAGGAAATATGCATTTTTTTGTTTTTGTTCTTTATCTGTTTATGTATAATTTTAATTTTTATAAAACTTTCCAGTTACTGACCTAAGGAAAGATTTTTTGCTTTCATTTGTAACACAAACTCTCTCTATAGGTCTGTTTACATATATATATATATATATATATATATATATATATATATATATATATATATATATACATATATACAGTAAAAACTTTTTAAAATGAACAATTCGATATATATAAAATATATATATATATAATAAATATATACAATATAATATAATATAATATAATATAAATTTATTTATATATAATATAAAGAAATATGGTTAGAGTGAATATAATTTCATTTTACTCATCACAGAGAGAAAAATCGTTTCTTCGAATTTCACTGATAATAGGCATAACCTTGATTGGTCTAAGATGTTGAATCCGTTCTCCGATCGCTTGTCCTGATAATTGTTCGATTTTCGTTCTATCCAAAATGCAATAATTACGATAAAAACGGAACACTTTTTGAAAATTTTGCTAAATTAAGTTCGATAGTCCGAGGCTTAATCCATTTGATTTTGAAGAATCGTGAACTAATCTCAAAATATTTATTTAATTATTTATTATTTACTGAAATGAAAGGAGTCAACCACGCATAACCGAATATTTTTGCCTTCATAAAAAAGTTGGCTATTTTTATGACCTAGATCTACCAAAGGTTGAAAGGTTCGATCATAGGAGTGATAATCTTAAACTTATTCTAATAATGAAAAACCCAGTCATCGGCCATTACACGGATGGGATGTAAAAATTTAATAACTCAGGTTTTCTGTATCGTTCATGTATACATAAATAAATAGTCATCTGAGCAACATGTCTGTTTTTGATTAGTGTGAACTTTTAAATCGGTCTATCTGATCGCCGAAACGCTTGAGATAACAAATGGAGAAATGGAAACTTTGGATCTAACAGTTTAGATCAAGGTGACAAGGCGAGCTTAGATAAGAGCTGCCGTATAGACGAGTACTGAAGGATCATGGCTATCAGCATGGTGTTCCCAGGTTCCAATCTCAATGCGGTAGGCAACACTTGATCGAAACTATATTGAGTGCTTAACTTGGAAAGGGTATAACAAAGGGCATCGTCTTACATGTCGTCGCGGGGACATCTTTTGAGAGGTTTTAAAAAAGAAGATTTTCACGATACCAAGTAAAATTTTTCTAATATTCAAAATATTTCTTCTTCTTCTTCTTCGGCAATTTCAAAATATTTCTTATAATTGTTTACGATCTACTTCGTTTACTAAATGGATATATATATATGTATACTTATATATATATATATACTTGTACTTATATATATATATATATATATA
>KK502468.1:476287-516240 GCA_000688735.1 Glossina austeni | reverse complement strand
ATCCACCAAATAAATCCCGTGGGGTAGCAAAGCATTCGCTTCAAGGTTGAAAGCAAGAAAGCAAGACGATCAGGTGGACTGATGAGGTTAATAAGAAGCTGGTCTATGTCAAATCCTTCCAGGTATTGCGTACCCAAACTTCATATACTCGTACACCACAAGAAGTGTAGGGTGTAATGTACATTTGTTTTGGAAATCCACCAAATAAATCCCGTGGGGTAGCAAAGCATTCGCTTCAAGGTTGAAAGCAAGAAAGCAAGACGATCAGGTGGACTGATGAGGTTAATAAGAAGCTGGTCTATGTCAAGTCCTTCCAGGTATTGCATACCCAAACTTCATATACCCGTACGCCACAAGAAGTGTAGGGTGCAATGTACATATTTTTTTGGAAATCAACCAAATAAATCCCGTGGGGTAGCAAAGCATTCGCTTCAAGGTTGAAAGCAAGAAAGCAAGACGGTCAGGTGGACTGATGAGGTTAATAAGAAGCTTGTCTATGTCAAGTCCTTCCAGGTATTGCGTACCCAAACTTCATATACTTGTAGACCACAAGAAGTGTAGGGTGCAATGTACATATTTTTTTGGAAATCAACCAAATAAATCCCGTGGGGTAGCAAAGCATTCGCTTCAAGGTTGAAAGCAAGAAAGCAAGACGATCAGGTGGACTGATGAGGTTAATAAGAAGCTGGTCTATGTCAAGTCCTTCCAGGTATTGCGTACCCAAACTTCATATACTTGGACACCACAAGAAGTGTAGGGTGCAATGTACATATTTTTTTGGAAATCAATCAAATAAATCCCGTGGGGTAGCAAAGCATTCGCTTCGAAAGACTTGTAAATAGCGAAAATTCCGACATGTCCTTATCAATACTTTCAAAGCAATCTGAAGCAGATATGATTTTAAAATTTTACCCCCAAAATATAGTTAAAGGAATCATTTAAAAATTTATTGACAAAATTATGCTGATCAGTCAACGAACATTAACTGGGCTTTAGCCGTTGCTCCCCTTAGTTTGTTTTAATTGTCGACAACTTTTTATAAAAAAAACTTTAATAAATTAATAATTTTTATTTATTTTCATTGTTCCTATACGATCAACTTTTTTTTAGAAACAACGAACCGTACGAACCTGTATCAAATCACATAAACATTGTCACTGAAAATAATAATAATCTAACCGAGGCGTCAATCGATTCAGACGAACAAGCGAGTACGTCGAGAAATCCTTTATAAAAAAAAAAAATAAATAAATAAATAAAAAAACTACTGCTTTATACCAAAAATTTTATTTGTTCGTTAGAAAAGCAATTGATTGCTAATATATAGTAAAATATATACATACATACATATATATGTGTTTATGTAATTAATATAATATTTAAAGGAAGAAGTTTCAATGTTTTATGGCACGACATTCCAGGGGGTGTAACTGCCCACGGGTGGCATGTCAATCTATAAAAATGAAAAAGTTTTCGAAACGAAAAATTAAAACAACAATTTTTTTTGAATTGATTTCAAAACGTACCAATTTCGTAAATTTGTCTTCACAAGCCATACGTATGCGAGCTGAAGTGGCAGGGGACTGTAAGTCAAAATCTCTACTGAAGCCATTAGCTTCCCTGGCAGAGGCGATAGCTTCTTTAATTGCGAAAAATACAGCGCTACCAATAAATAGAGGAGGCTCACCAACTGCCTATAAATAATATTTAAATATAATGTTCTCCTTATCTATACCGATCAATCAAATATTCTCCTACCTTCGAAGAAAATACAGCTCGGGGATTAGCTGCACCAGTCAATAAAGTTACATTGAATTCGCCAGGTATATCGGCAAATCCGGGTAATTTATATGTGCCGGGACCACGTGAAAAAACCATTCCTTGAGGGGAATAAATCATTTCCTCGAGAGTGAATAAACCGTAGCCCTGCATAAACGCCCCCTCAATTTGACCAATATCAATAGCTGGATTCATACTGGATCCAACGTCCATAACAATGTCTGTACTTATCACCTGATGATCGCCGGAAAGACAATCGATTTCTACCACGGCTATACCGACGCCATTGGTGTAATATGAGTACATGCGAGCGTTAGGGTTTTTGACCGGATCCCAACCAATTCCAGGCATTTTATAAAAACCAGTTGCTGATAAACTGATCCGTTCAAAATATGCTGCGTTAATCCATTCCGCCCATGTGCCGTTGGGATTAGCTTTCTTAATGGGTTCTAAACGTTCATTAAGTTTCCGGCACGCATCCAAAACAGCCATACCGTTAATATCGGAGCCGACACTAGCTGCAGTAGCAGATGTATTCGGCACCTTGTCGGTAGACGTTTCGGCAATATGAATAAATTCTATAGGTATTCCCAGGGAGCTAGCGCAACATTGTATCATTTTTGTGTTTAAGCCCTGACCAATTTCGACACCACCGTGCGATAGTAGAACGGAACCGTCAGAGTAAATATTAATTAGCGATCCAGCTTGATTGAGATGCAATACACCGAACGCTATACCATATTTTGTTGGCACCGCCGATATGCCTCGTTTGCGCCAACGGTTCTTTTTATTGAACTCCTCGATTTCACGTCGTTTTCTATAAAAATGTGATTGCCTAAGGCAATCGTCAAGGCATCGGTTTATAGGGAATGTCTCCAGAATTTGATCATAGTGCGTAATATCACCGGTCTTATAGAAATTTAATTTCATTACCTCGATAAGATCTTTGCCAACAATGCGAGCAACGTCACGTATTATGTGCTCGCCAACAATCATGCCTTGTGGTCCACCAAATCCTCTGAAAGCTGTATTTGATGGTAAATTGGTTTTGCAAACCCAACCACCTACCTTCACGTTAGGAACTTTATAGCAATTTTCAAAATGAAACATAGCTCTCTGTAGAACCGAAAACGACAAATCCATAGACCATCCGGCGTTATTATATAGTTCGACATCGCAAGCTGTTATAAGACCCTTCTTAGTAAAGCCGACCTTGTATTTATACAGAAAAGGATGTCTGGTTCCCGTAATCATCATGTCTTCATCACGATCTAACATGCAACGTACTGGACGACGCAATCGGTAGCAAGCTAAAGCGACTGGCAGAGCCACGGATATACCACGACTTTCTTTACCACCGAAGCCGCCTCCTAAACGTTTAGCTCGGCAGTTGATTTTATGACTCGGAATCGATAACACATGGGAAATAAGTTTTTGTACCTCAGAAGGATGCTGCGTGGAACAGAATATCTCAATTTCGTCGGCGTCACGTGGCACTGCACATGCGGCATGAGTTTCTAAATAAAAATGCTCCTGGCCAGCCATCCGATTCGTTCTTTCGTAAATAAAGTCTGCCTTTTTAAAGGCTTCCTCTATGTTACCTTTTTCCACATACTGCGGATAGTCCGGAAAGTATGACTGGTGTTCAATAGCTTGTTCAATCGTCACTATTACCGGTTTCAAGTCCTCGTACTCAATTTTGATGGCTCTCGCTGCTGCTTGGGCTAAGTTTTGATTATCAGCTACTATTGAGCCTACGACCTGACCCTGGCAATGAACGATGCCTGCAGCGAAAACATGTTCATCATGAAATACCGGACCAACTTCATTTTCATGTTCGGTTAAATCTTTGCTACAAAAAAATGCATGAACACCTGGCATGGCCAAAGCTTTACTAGCATCAATATTTAAAATTTTAGCATGCGGACGTGTACTTAACACCAAGGCCAGGTATAATTCATTGTCCGCACGAGGCATATCGTCGCAATATATAGCTTCTCCGGTAGCTTGCTTTAAAGCTGACACATGCACCTTTGGTCGTCCTATTGGGTCATATTTGGGCTGATCTTGTCTTACGCGCTCAAAAAGTTGAGCACTCTTTAAAGCAGGGGTATGAAAAGTTTCACAACCAGTGCGTTCTTCTGGGGCTACAACGTCTTCTGGAATAATGCCAGCGTTTATGAGTTCCTGACTTATCGCTAAGAAACCCTTAAAGAACAAACTGATAACCAACGACCGGCGATAAGCAATATTACCTCCCGGGGCCGAAGGTGATAAAGGTAATTCTGAGCACAAGCTCTCTGCAACCCGTTCCACCAAATTTTGATCCCATTTTTGATCAATCATAAGCTCCGAGGTACGTGGAGCTAAAACAGTTGTAGGAGCCATACCGCCAAAAGCCATGTATATGCGCTCAACGCGATCAGTGTTGGACTTGAAAAATACATTAATTGCTGCATTTACTATAGCTATATCGTCGTCCCGGCGTCTAGCTTGTTTAAAAGCCACCATATATTGACGTTCAAGAGTCTTTGGAAAATGTACTCCTATTAACACCTCATTGTTACCTATGACATTCTTACGATACCCCGTGAAGAAACCCGTCCCCATATGAACATCACGCGTTCTTATCTCACCATTTTCGAGGCAAGCAACATGCAACTTGACCGCACCTGCTGTACACACTGGATTCATGTCAGATATAGGACTGCCGGTCATAATATTGCCTCCCAAGCAGCCTACGTTACGTATTTGTTTACCGGCAAAATAGTGCAACATATTTACCGAAGTTTGAAAAAATCTAGTTTCATGCTCCGGTAATTCTTTAATGCGATCTCTCAGAATTTTATCAATTTCCATTAGCGAGACAGCAGCTCCAAAGTAAATGCTTTCCTTTGACTCCCGAACTTCGACCATTTCGGGAACTTTTATGGGATGTATAAGAACAGGATATAGAAAATGTTTGAACTTGACTTCAACACCAACTTCCGTGTTACCGACTATTAATTTAGCATCAGGAAATTGGGTTTTAAGCTGAAGTAACTCAAGCAATGTACTCGGCCTATACCAGGTAACACGTTCGCCCTTAAATACAACACTTTCTCGATCCCATTTCGTGTTGACTTGCAATTCCGGAGGAAAAATAGGCTCCTGACTGGGATCATAGGGCATGAACTCGCCTTTCTCAAAAAGTATATTATCAACGGGGCGACCTTGATTGTCAATATCTTCAATTTTTTGACCAGCAGTCATCCGCTTTGCATCACTTACGCTATGAATTCCTATTTTATCATTCTTTTCATTCGTACCATTTACTATATTTGGATTATTTTCGCCGTTCATCCCATTTTCCCCACTTACGCCGTTTACATCATTTCCCCCGTTTTCCGCATTTTTTCTATTTAGGTCATTTTCACCATTTACTTCGTTCAAGCTGTTTACACCATTTACTTCGTTCAAGCTGTTTTCACCATTTACTTCGTTCAAGCTATTTACACCATTTACACAATTTTCACCATTTACTTCCTTTATTTGACTTACACCATTTATACTATTTCCGCAGTTTATTTCGTTTACACCATTCATTTTACAACATTTTTCACCCATGGGACAGGCAAACTCTTTCGTAAAGGTTTTATATCCCTCCAATATCGGACGATAACCTGTACATCGGCACAGATTGCCTTGAAAAGCTACCTCTAAATCGTGCATTGTTGGTTGAGGATCATTTCTTAACAAAGCATACATTGACATAATGATGCCCGGCGTGCAAAAACCGCATTGACTGCCATGCGCTTTTGCCAGTCTCTCTTGAACAGGATGTAGACGCGTTCTCGTACTGCCGATACCCTCAACAGTCGTAACGGCACAACCATGCATGGCGCATACAGGAGTTAGACAAGCATTAACAGCCAAATGTCGGATTTCATTAGAGCGACGATCGATACGCGATAGCATTATTGTACAGGCACCACACCCGCCTTCCCCACAACCCAATTTGGTACCACATAAAAATAATTTTTCTCTTAAATATGTTAGTAACGTGCATTCCGGATCCGGATTCGGTTCTACGACCTGTAGTAAATAAAATTACTTTTCGAGTTTATTTCGATTTTCGTCTTTATATGAAGCTTTTAAAGCAGCACTTGTTTTGTTTCCGAAATACTACGTAAAAAAGAAAAACTGAATTCTCTATTTTCGAAATAGGCCTATCAACTCCTATGCCTACACAGAACCTACACCTACATGAAAAGCGAGTTTGATACTCTGCTCTTATTGCGTGCTTAATATCCAAATTTGGTTATAAATATTGCTATGAAGTGAGTGCAACCTCAATACCTGTTTTAATGACTTAATTTGAAAAGTTGTTTACAATCATGTAAAGTAAGGCACGCACACACGGGCGCCACTTCTATGCAAAACCCAATTAAATATTAGGTTGGGGAAAAAGAAATCCATTATTTCTTCTTCTTCTTTTGCTTCTTTTTGAATCCAGCTTTGTGTAAATGGTTTAAAATTGTTTTATGGTCGATTTTTAGCTCCTGGGCGATGTTACGACTGCTAACACCGATCATTTCTCCGATTTTATCGACATTTTCGACGACCTGTGCCTACCTGTGCGAGGTGCATCTTTAACATCAAAAATTCCTGAACGGAATCTACGAAACCAAAATTGCACATAATTGGCTGTTACAGTATCGGAACCATAAACACCATTCACAATTTTAGCCGCCTGGCTTGCATTTTCGCCTTTGCCAAAGAAAAACTATAAAATGTACCGAATTTTCTCTTTGTTCACTTCCATTTTTAACACGTTGTAACTGACAACTGAATGCACCAAACAAAAAACAACAAAAGAATTTTTTTTACTGCGAAATGTCATCTTTCCAACGAGCATAAATCTGAAATTGTTTGATCGTTACTTTACGAGAAATCTACCAGTGCAGCCATCTACCGAAAAAATAATGGATTTCTTTTTCCCCAACCTAATATTAATAATAAATCATCAAAATTGTCAAAATCATGAAAACACGCTGATTAGAAAGTACCGGACCAGACATTTTTCAAGCAAACACAACTTCCATAGCGAATGGAACATCACTTTTTTTAAAAGAATTACAGAAAGCCCTTGGGAGCTTTCAAAAGCAAGAGTAGAAAATTATTGCGAGGCCTTCACAGATCAACATTTTATCGTTCTAGACATCCGCGGATGTAAAAAGAAACTTATGAAAAAAGAGAATCAGGATGTTTTTCAATAATTCAACAAACACGAAATGTGTTATCAAAAAAATTGATAATGAAAAGCGCGTCCGCGATTGCCAGTATACGCCAGTCAATGAGGATAAAGAAAAAATTTAAGAAAACATTTTTTGTCGGCTACGTTTGCCTTGTAGTATTTCCCAGACGATGTGGCTGTAACGATCTCTTAAGAGCCACATAAAATAACACAAGTTATTTATATTGCTTCCATTCGTTCTTGCCGAAAAGAAGACATGAAAAGACTCACTGAAAGTGCGTAGGATTTCCCCTATAGGGGGCGTTAATAACTTTATTGCAAGATGTAGATGAATGACATGACGCAGGTAATCTTTACCATTATTCCCTAACTAAGAATTGTTCTTGAATCGCCTGGTAGCGTAATAAGCTTGTTATCGCCTATTGCGATGCAGATGAAAGTACAGCTCATAGTATTTCGCATTGATTTTATCGTTAATGATTATTTACGAAAATGCCTTCACGTGTGAATTTTCAAGGCCCGTGCCCTTTCTCTAAGCAAAAGCAGACACTCGGGTTAATGTCATTTGCAAACATACAAGTATGGAAGTAGGGAAATTCCTTGAACAGAACCCAAAGCAGGTTGAAAAGAATGAATTTTAATTAAACATTCCCGATACTTTTTGATCACAATATTCCACTGTAAGTTTCTGCGCTTGCATTTGTACTTTAAAATTCTAAATTTGAAAAAAAAAAAAAAAAAACAACAACGTTCGTTATACATAATATAATATTAAAAAAATATTAACATCATCTACATCAACAAACAAAAATTAAAAAAATCAAATAAATACAAAGTCTTAAAATTTTTTGCATACGATTGATTTTACATTCGTATCAACTTGAATATGTTCGGTTTCCAACCTCTTCTCTATTCTATCACTATCACTAACACCATCACTTCTATTTTGAATATTGTCGGGATACTGATAACTTTTATGATAATCAACGAAGACTTTAAAACGCAAACAATTTTCATCTGAGAGATCTGTTATCTCTTTGTAATTGCGACTTGCTATCAGCAGGCAATTAAGAAAAGCATTTATGATCCTTAAATAACAATAACAATAACAATAAAAAATCGTGCTACTATAACACCCATTAACTTTATAAATTATCTAAAACGTACGAAGAAAAATTAATTTCGAAAGAAAGTCAAGCGGAGCAAAAAAAAAAAAAAGAAATTCCCGGTAATTAAAAAAAAAGAAAACAAATCTCAAATTTTTACCTTTTTTCCGTTCACAAAAAATACTAAACTTGAAGATATTTCATCTGCCATAATTTTCATTTCGCACTCGAAATGTTTATAGTAAACGAAAGTCAAGTTATTCTTGAAAAACAAAATTTCCTTTATCCACAACTTGTATGCTCATCGAAGAAACGCACAAATTAATTTAATAAAATTTTTATAAAAAAAAAAAAAGCAACACAAGATAAGATTTGATTTGTCGAGAACCATTCAGTGTACAACCGTTTTGTTAAAGTTTCAAAAGTAATCTAAAATATAGCTCAGACGATTGAGCAGACAATTTCTCGCATTACGTTGAACGAAATACAATGCAGCGTAAGAACGAACAACAGTAAGAATTTAACAACTAGACGGAGCGTATATGTGAGTGAGTCTCATTAATATTGGGTTTTTTCGCTCGACAAAAACGCTTATCAAATCTATTCCATGTACCTCTTCGAGCATTAATAAGCAATAAGTTCTTCGCATTGCTTCGCAAAGACAGGGCATTACAGATGGTAGCGAGATTTTTTTTAGAGAACACACATGTTCTTGTCGCAAAACGATAAGCTTTATAAAAGTCCACAACGAAACAAGTCGTACAACATATCGCTGAAATGGAGCAGCGTTGGGTAAGCTTTAAGCGAAACTACATTCACAACGAATCTAAAAAACTTCCTCGAATCTTCATAACATACAGACATTTTCCTGTAGAATTCACTTCAACTGTGCCTACATAGCATAGGACATATAGGGAAAGAAATTCAAACGATGTCTGTCAGTCTGTCTAAATGTTAAACTCGGAAATATGACTTCAAAACTTTGTTCGAAAACCTAAAGCGATAAAGTGACATTCTTTCTCTTGTATTTTCCTTAGAAAATATTTGAAAATCAACAGAATCAAAACAGAGTCAATACAACAGGAATCGTTGCAATACATCCTCAAATTGACGGGGCTGTTCCAGCACAATACCTTGCTTCCTGGCACGGTTTTCCACACCATCCTTGAGGTACCGTGGTAGGCACTTTGCCAATTGTTTTAAATGGCTGGCTCCCCTGTAGGCCTACACCATTAATTAATATGGTTTTGATGTATTAAAAGCACCTCCTTGTTTACAATGCCACCCGTAAACACTAATTTTTCGACCCCATTGGCCCAATGCATGCCAAAATATAACATGACCATTGCCATCTTTACCGTAAGCCGTTGGTACTAAACACGTTTCTAAATTCATTTTTTTTGATTACATTTGCTGATGAGGGCAAATATAACGTTGTCCCACTAAGACCCGCGCGTTTTCCCTGTAAATTGTGGTCTACAAGACAATTTCCAATTTGGTCGCGCTAGAGCCTCAAACTTGGGTATTTTTTCATACCCATTTTTGGCTAACATACCGAATTTCAAAAAACTGTTAAAAAGAGTTTTCGAAAAAAAAATTTGAATTTTTTTTGCTCTTCAGACAAATATTTTTATATAGGTGCACGTGATATAGCAGTACAGTGTGGTTAATAGTCATAGCTATGAGTGCGTGTTCACTTAGTAAAAGCACATACTTTCCAATCGGGCACACTAAGCCGTCACCTACCTTTCCCCTTCTTTCTCATTCCTTTCTGATCACCAGCATGTTACACGAATGGAAGACATCCCCTGAGTGATTGGCGATATAAGAAAATAAATGTGAAATTGCTATTACGGACCAATTTCCAGCATGAAATATTAAAAATTGTGTTTTCAGTGCCAGTGTGTTTTCCTAGCCCCGCCAGTTGTTGCGTATAAGTTTTATCAAATTGCCACAGTGGCAAAAAGTGCAGATAAGAAGCTGAAATTTGATACAAGCACTCCTTGATCCAATTTCGCTGTTTTATTGATCCATTTTCCGCTTTTATTTGAACCATTCTCGTAGACATACTTATATGCCAAAAATGAAAGCAGATATATAAGAATCGAACATATGTATTTAAAGACATTTTCAAGTAAATAAAAGTGAACAAAAAAAATTTTAAATTTCGGAAATGCTTTATTACTATTCTTTTGAAGCTCGAAACAAAGTTGAAAAAAATTCAATTGTATTGTCAACACTCAAAGTTTGTGTATTTTTAAAAGATTCTTCTTCTATTTCTTGAACATAGTAGAATAATTATGTAAACATCGAATGAAATGAAATTAAATTCCATATAGGTTTTCCCATAATTGATATTTTAAATGCTACTATATAAACTATAATATAATTTTGCTATAATTGGAACTCAAAAATTATTCAAAAAAAAAAAAAAAGTAGGAAAACCATATACGAACTTTTTGGTTTACAGAAAGCGAAAACTCTTACGTATGAGCGACAAAACATGACAACATTGTTAGAAATGAAGAAACAGCTGTTCAAAGAAATAAATGCTTGCGAAAAAAACCTAAACAATACAGCATTTATGCCGTAATTAAAAGTTCCAGGTACCAGGTTTTGCCAAAAATCTAAAAATTTGAATTAAGAAAAAGCCAAAAGCCATCCAACAATCAAAAAAAAAAGAAAAAACAAAGGGTTATATATGATCATGGAGGACGAACCGAAAAAGGTCTATTAAAGATAACTTAGTTATTACCTAATAACCGACATTTATTTTTGTATTATTTCAGGGTCTAAGTTTATTTGGACGTGATATATCGGAAATACCTTGCTTTCGAAACAGTTTTCTTTATGGCATAGGTGGTGGTGTCGGTGCCGGTTTACTTACATTTTTAAGTACTTCACGAACTACATTCTCTACGCACGTCGGATTTGGTACATTTTTCGCTGGCACATTAGTTTATTGGTCTTGGTGCAGGTAATAAATCGGAATTAATGTAAAGTATTAGGTTTGCACTTGATTTTCGATATTTACCCACTGTAAGTCACTAAAACAAACCAGTTTTTTTTTTTTTTCACTATATAGAGGAGGAATCGGTTAGTCTTCTGCCAACAATTTTATGTGATGCATGTTACATTCAAGTCTTTTTTTTAATCTCTGAAATGGAGAGTCGAAAACTGCATATGCTTTGGAAATTTAAACAGGGTAATAGCGCCAAGACGATAGCTAAAAAAATGTACAGCGTATACGGTCGGTCAGTTAGAAATTGGTTTGTAAAATTTGGTTCTGGGGATACGACCTTAAAAGATGAGGCGTCCGTCCTACCTTGACGATAATCTTTTTAAAGACAATGTTGGAGCAAAATTCGCGCCAATCAGCAAGAGGTATAGCAAAAGGCTTGAACATCTCACAATCAACTGTTAAATTAGTATAATTTTGTTATCCAGTGAAAACATATTCGTACTCGACCTAATATATATTTTTGTGCCCCCGTTGCTCCCTGCTTGAGGTGTTTGAGGGACATAGGATTTTTTCTAAAATGAGCACGATTGTTGTTTTGTTTTTTTGTTGTTTTCCATGATTAATGAAACTATATAAATTTTTTTATAACTAGGTATCAATGGTCATTACATCGTTTTGAATACGCCAAATTACAAGAAGGTCTTCGGAACAAAGCGTTATACGAGGGCACCGATGTGGAAAAGAAATTAGAATTAAAGTCCGCGTAACTTTCACTCTTATACACTATATATTATTGTTCCTCTACAAAATGGAAAGAGTTTCTCTAGCCGGGATAAGTATTTTCAGGCTCAAGATTGGAGGAGCAAACGATTGTTTTTAATAACATTTCTTGTTGATAATTTTTAAAATTGACGTGATATTAAATAAGTTTAAGAAAGCTAAAGTAAGTCAACATATGGAAAATATATGAAAATAAACAAAATCTATATATACATTAATATATATATATATATATGTGTACATGTATATACGCAATATTATATTGTATTCACAGGGAAGTGAATCAGTGTTTCATTTGTGCTTGCAAGCGCATCTATTTTTGGTATCAAGCAAAACATTGTGCAAAGGCGTTAATGGCATGTTTCGGAAAAATGTTGTAATTTTTAGGAAAAATTTTTTGCTCTTACCTTGGAAGCAAATTCGAAAATCTATGAAAACGTAAAATTAATTTTGAAAATTATAAAAATGTTTACTATCTATACGGTCTGTTCGAAGCATTTCGCTAAAAAGGTCTTTTAATGCGACATAAAAACAAAAATTTGTGAACATTCAAATATGCTCAGCATTTCTTTTTTTTTTTTATCTATTTACTTACACATGAAACTCAAGTAAGACAAATTCAATTGACTCTTAGAAGTAAATCTTGTACTAATTAATATTAAACTCTAGTATAAAGTATATAAGGAGAAGTAAAGAAAAAAATAATAATAATAATAATTTATGTATAAATAAATAAGAAAGAGAAAAAAAGCATGCACACTACACTAGCATACTTTGTTCGTATATTCCTTTTACTATTTTTTTAGCACAGAGGCATACCTACCAGTACAGAACCAGAGGCATACCTACCAGTACAGAACCAGAGACATACGTACCAGTACAGAACCAGAGGCATACCAACCAGTACAGAACCAGAGGCATACCTACCGGTACAGAACCAGAGGCATACCTACCAGTACAGAACCAAATTGCAAATGAACCCCTAAACCATCGCAGATATACAAAAGCTTGGTAACCGATACCGTCAACAACGACAGTTAATCATCATAGTGAGATGTTAAGATTGCAAGTTAGTTTAAATACGACAAACGAGCTTAGGTCAATGCAGATTATGGTTCTTATGGAATAATAACCGGTGGATTTATCTTAAGCCATTCTGCCTGTTACATATGTCCGCACTAATTAAATATACCCTGTACCGCAAGTTGTGTATGGCGTAATTAACAAAAGATTGCATCGACTGATGGACATTCTACTTGACCTTAACGTCCAGCCAAGCTAATTTTAGCAACCTTTATTTCGCTTTTTGGATGTTGGGATTAAGTGGAGTAAAAGTCCCTAATTTGGGAAAATAAAACATATCAAATCTTTTGTTTTTGCTTTTTGTTGTTAATATCGTTTAATAGAAAATGAATTTATTTCAATATAAATATAATAAGAATTTCGGTAAATTAACTTAAACCTAAGTAACAGTTCAATGAATTGCTGTCCAAGATAGCGATGAGCATGATGAGTATGTTTTATTTTTTACAAACGATTTTTGATCCTTCCATCGTTTGGAAAAGGGGGAAATGGTGTATGAGAAGGAACTGAAAGAAATGAATATTGATGGAATGCGATAACTCTTAAACAATTAAGTTATGGGAAATTTTTAGTCGACTTCTTCGACAGTAGGTCCGGCTTTTTGGCCACAATTGGCGGATCGAGAACCAGCTCCATCACCAGCACCTTGTTGTTGATGCATTTTTGTCATTACTGGCTGGCATATTTTGGTCAACTCCTCCAATTTGTACTCAAACTCTTCCTTCTCGGCAGTGGTATTATTATCTAACCATTTGATAGTTTCTGTACATTTCTCCATTAAACGATTTTTATCTGATGAGGTTACTTTATCACCGGCCTCTTCTAGAGCTTGCTTAACTCCAAACACATAAGTCTCTAGTTGATTACGAGCTGCGATGCGTTGACGGTGTTTCTCGTCTTCGTCAGCATATTTTTCAGCTTCGTTGACCATGCGATCAATATCAGCCTGCGATAGGCGACCCTTATCGTTCTTTATGGTAATGTTCTTAGCGTTGCCTGTGCTCATTTCCTTGGCAGTCACATTTAAAATACCATTGGCATCGAGATCGAAGGTTACGTCTATTTTCGGTACACCTCGCGGCGCTGGAGGTATACCCGTTAAATTAAATGTTCCCAGCAAGTTGTTATCTTTGGTCATAGCACGTTCGCCTTCAAATACTTGAATGGTAACTGCCGGCTGATTGTCAGCATAGGTGGTGAACGTTTTACCTTGCTTGCAAGGTATACGACTGTTGCGTTCAATTATTTTTGTCATAACACCGCCAGCTGTTTCTATGCCGAGCGATAATGGAGCTACATCCACTAACAACACATCCTGAATTTCACTGCTCTTGTCTCCACTTAGAATTGCTGCTTGAATAGCTGCACCGTAAGCCACCGCTTCATCCGGATTTATAGACAGATTTAGACTCTTACCGCAGAAGAACTGTTGCAATAGATTCTGCACTTTCGGAATACGTGTAGACCCTCCAACCATAACAATGTCATGAATTTGGTTTTTATCCATCTTAGCATCATTTAGCGCTTTCTCTACAGGTTGCAAAGTTTGACGGAACAAGTCAGCACAAAGTTCCTCAAAACGAGCACGACTCACTTTGGTATAAAAATCGATACCTTCAAATATAGCATCGATTTCAATCGTGGCCTCCGTGCTCGATGACAATGTGCGTTTGGCGCGTTCAGCTGCTGTGCGTAAACGACGTAAAGCTCGAGGGTTTGATCGTAAATCTTTCTTATGCTTTCGTTGAAACTCTTCCGCAAAGTGGTTAACCAATCGGCTATCGAAATCCTCACCGCCCAGATGGGTGTCGCCTGCAGTTGAGCGGACTTCAAATAATGAACCTTCATCGATGGTTAAAATTGACACATCAAAAGTACCACCTCCGAGATCGAATATTAACACATTACGTTCGCCCTTCAAATTTTTGTCTAAACCGTACGCCAAAGCCGCAGCTGTGGGTTCATTGATAATCCTCAATACATTCAGACCAGCAATTGCCCCCGCGTCTTTCGTGGCTTGTCGCTGCGAATCGTTGAAATATGCTGGTACAGTGACTACCGCGTCTTTGACTGTGTGACCTAAGTAGCCTTCAGCCGTTTCTTTCATTTTTGTCAATATCATAGAACTAATTTCTTCCGGCGCAAAACGTTTCTCTTCTGCTTTAAATTCGACAGAAATTTTCGGTTTACCATTGTCGCTAATCACTTTGAACGGCCAATGTTTGATATCTTCTTGAATTTTTGAATCATCATATTTGCGACCAATCAAACGTTTTGCATCAAAAACTGTATTCCTTGGATTCATGGCAACTTGATTTTTCGCTGCATCACCGATAAGGCGTTCCGTGTCCGTAAAAGCCACGTAACTAGGTGTTGTGCGATTACCTTGATCATTCGCGATGATTTCCACTTTACCATGTTGAAATACACCAACACACGAATACGTTGTTCCCAAATCAATTCCAATAGCCACCATTTTGTTTTGTATTTGTTATTTATTTAATATACAATTATACACGTTTCACTTTATACTTTAGAAATTCACAAATTTCTCAGCTTCAAAATATTCCCGCAAATCTTTCTACTTCAATTGTTGTATGTACTATGAAGCATATTTCGATTGTTGGCTGCTTTTATAGGAAAGTCGGTTCGGTCACCAACACAGTCGAATGTACTAGAGAGTTCGAGTAGAAAAGTCTTGAATGTTGTAGAAGTATGATTAATAATAATTTCTTTATCTCTTAAATAAAGCAAGCAAATGAAATAAGGGAGAAATAATATGCGCGTAAATCGACGAGAGAGACATATACCACTATAAATGTATATGTGTTTTTCTCTCTGCGTTCAACGCTTTGGGAACAAGCATAAGCAGCGTACGTACGTGTGGAAAAAATGCAACACCTTTTTGGCTAAAAATTACTTCTACAACCTATGAATATATAAATTATAATGATGTGACATTATATTTTCTCGCAAGATCTGTAAAAGGGTATGCAGTTGCATACAAATAATATTTCTGTTATAAATTTAGTTGCAATCGATTCGCATTCAAAATGTTCTAATAAAGCGTTCATATGTATGCATGCAAGCATGAAAAATGATGCAATTTCATTATGGAATAATTTAATTTTCTCAATAATTCTCATGTTAGAGGACACGTCTCACGCATCTAACGAATTAAAGAGATCTAAAAATAAAGTGGAGAGAGAGAGAGAGAGAGAGAGAGAGAAAATAGAAAAAAGAGATATCCTAAGAGAGTTTAAAAAGCATTATACTCATGTATATAAACTTTTCTCTTACATTTAAACGATTTGGGAAAATTAGTGGTTATAAAAATGAATAAACTATTTGTGAACAAATGCGATTTTCTTGGTTAAAATATGAATTAATAAAAAAGCCGAAAAAAAATGATTAAAGCTATATATCTTCTCACACACTTGTAAAGACGTATGCAGGTATATATTGAATGATAGATACATCGTATGCATTGTTGATTTTAATTACTTTATATTCTGGAATGTTCTTATGAAATTTCCATAGTTCACAAACACGAATCGAAACATGTAAATTTTTGACGCTTATTCTCAGAGAACTCCACATTCTCAGAGAAGGCAAAATTTTTGACGCTTATTCTCAGAAAACTCCATATTCTCAGAGAAGGCAATATTTTTGAGGCTTATTCTCAGAAAAGGCAAGATCTTTGACGATTATTCTCAGAAAACTCCATATTCTCAGAAAAGGCAAAATTTCTGCATAACTTCAATTTCTTCAATTTCACTTCAACAGAATCGAAGCGTTAGAATTGATTGAAAGTAACCTTGTGCTCTCTCCATTCCCTATACGTGGTACTTTTTTTTAAACCCATGTAAAGGAAAAAAGCAGCCAACGGCTTTTAGCGAAAAATCAAAACCATTTTACAAGTGCACAAATTAGTGAAAAATTACGGCGAACACCAGGAGATACATGGACGGGGTTCTTACGCTTGCAAAAACTAGAGCGGAGCATATTTTCTTAATGGATTACCTGCAGAAGGGAATTAGTAGGAGTACACCAAAGCTAATCCTCACATACTAAGTAAAAAACTGTTGGATATAAATTATGACAGATATTGATCTAAATCCCAATGCAAACATTAACGAATGAAAAGCAATTAAAATGCGACAACAAACCGCAAGCTCCAGAAAAATTGATCTATAAACTATAACGTAAGCTTTTGTGAAGTGCGTCGAAAACTCATCACAATTGATCGAATATCATTTTCGGATAAAATTCCAAAGCAAATGTATTGACGCCTTGTGAAGTTTTATCCTCAAACTGAAATATTTGTCATGTTTGTTTTTCTTTAATCTCAATATAAAGCTTCTTCAACCAGAAGCAGACAATGGATGCAAGCGGTAGTTATCGACTGCGATAGATAAACTTCGCTGGAAACTTAAAACTCCTGGCAAAGTTCATTGAACACAAAAGTTGCAAACAAGTTGCAAGTTGCAAGTTGCAAACATAATAACAAGCTTTGCTTCCAAAGCCGGTAAGTTCCTAGAAACCTGCTAAGACCAAAAGTAATAGTAATCTTTGCTTTCGACATATGAAAAAACTTCCAAGCAGCTGTTGATAAATGCCCCCCGCATTAACGCATAAATCTTGTAGAGGTAAAGCATTACCAAATTGCCTAACGTTTGCCCCCGAAAAGAATACCATTTGAAGAAGTGAGTGGAAACAAGAGTTAATAACTCGTTGGTACTGAACGCATATCGATTAACTTCTTTCCACATTTTTTTTTTTTTTTACAATCTTTCTTAAACATTGACTGATATTGTACGGAATTCCACTTTTAAAAATCTATCATTAATAAAATTTCTATATATTTGTGCAGTAAATGTAAGGTTCAAATATTTTATATATATACTATTTATATATATATCATTAATCGCTTTCCATTTCACTGAATTCGCTCCCTTTTAGACCAGTCAGTCCATGAGCCCAGATACACTTTCACATTTCGATAACCGAGTTTTTGGAGTATTTCGGCAGCATTTTGGGATCGTCTCCCGCGTTGACAATAGAGAACTATTTCCGTATCAAGATTTGGTTTGTCCCGATCATATTTACTTTTAAATTCAGTTTTATCGAAATCTGGATGCAATACTTGAGCGACAATATCCAAAGGTACATTTATGCTAGTCGGTATTTGTCCCGTTTCACGTAATTCGTTGGGTTCTCGAACATCGATTAACACTTTTTCTGGATGCTTCAGCAGTTTTTTAATGTCCTTATATTCAACTATTCGCATATCTTCCGAAGACGAAAATTGCTTTACAAAGCGTAGTGAAAAATTAATCGCCAAAACTGATAGATGATTTTTAGCAGGTAAAGATTCGACAGCAGATGCAGATATGGTAGGATAGTGAAAAATTTGCATCCGATTAATTGTTAATAAACTAAAGCGTTTCCAAGCGAAATTAAATCCCATCGCGAAATTGTGGAACTTTTTCTTTTAAAGAAATAGCAATTGAATTATATAATGAAATAAAGGTGACGAAGCAAACAAAAAGCTAAAACGTCACTCAACAAATCTCCGGTCTGAGACATGTAGGCCAGCACTGTTGACAGATTCATACCGTTTCTAGATAGTATTAACTTTCAACCGGCGTGTGTCGAAATTTTACGACATTCCGATCATTTGCTTAATTCTTTATTTGTAATTTTCGGTACACAGAGAATACACTTTATGAGTAATGAGTAAAGAGAAACTCGGTGTTTTTGCTTTGGAAAATAGAGATTTTCTCAAATTACGCTCCATTACGCGGACATGTCGTTTGACCGATTCCCAATCTTCCCCAAAGAACTTCCAACTGAATTCAAGACAATATCTTCAAATTTGCGTCCAGGATAAGGTTTACCACAGGCGTTACTGATGGACAGATACATATATATTTTAAGGGTTTTCAAAGCTCCCTTCGTTGGGGGATAGCAACAAAATAGGCATTCGAAAAAGAGGTCGGTTTGCGGTTCTCGTTATGAAGCAAACGCGATATCGGATTTGCTTTTCGATTTGATGGGTTTACTACACACACACATCGACGATACCACAAATATTCCGTTGCAGACAGAACGAGCGAGAAGCCCAATTCCCATGCTTTGGGCAATCGAGAGCCATCAAACCAAAATGCGATCCTGTCGCACAACAGGTCGATAACGTGAACGGTACCCTTAAAGAAATTTGATTTGTACTCTACTTTCTGAGAAAAATGTTTGATCACATACATATTTTTTTAGTTTCTTGGAGAAGAATCGAAAGATAAATCTGAGCTGAATACACAACAGAATAGACAGCAAAAGTTCTCAATAAAAACATTCGATAATTGTTTAGTTTTTACATTTCGTACTAGAAAATTAAAATTCCGGGACAGTTGAGTTCGTATTTTTGTGAATTTTGAAAGCATAAATTAAATTCAAGTGAGAACAAAAGTCGCAAATAGACAGAGAAGAACGTGGGAAATGGTAGCAATTGGAATTGATTTGGGAACAACGTATTCGCGCGTTGGTGTATTTCAAAACGGCAAAGTGGAAATCATCGCGAATGATCAAGGAAATCGCACAACACCGAGTTACGTGGCTTTTACGCGCACGGAACGCTTCATTGGTAGTGTTGCGAAAAATCAGGTCGCCATGAATCCAAGGAATACAATTTATGACGTAAAACGTCTGATTGGCCGCAAATATGATGATTCACAAATTCAAGAAGATATCAAACATTGGCCGTTCAAAGTGATTAGGGAAGGCGGGAAAGCGAAAGTTTGGGTAGATTACAAGCGAGAACGAAAACGCTTTGCTCCAGAAGAAATTAGTTCTATGATATTGACAAGGATGAAAGAAACAGCTGAGGCCTACTTAGGTCACGCAGTCAAAGACGCGGTAGTCACTGTGCCAGCATATTTCAACGATTCGCAGCGACAAGCGACGAAAGACGCTGGGGCAATTGCTGGTCTGAATGTATTGAGGATTATCAATGAACCCATAGCTGCGGCTTTAGCGTATGGTTTAGATAAAAATTTGGAGGGCGAACGTAACGCTTTAATACTCGATCTCGGAGGCGGTACTTTTGATGTGTCCATTTTAACTATTGATAAAGATTCATTATTTGAGGTCCGAGGAGCTGGTGCCAACACATATCTGGGGGGTGAGGATTTCGATAGTCGGTTAGTTAATCATCTCGTGGATGAATTTCGACGAAAGTATGATATGGATTTAAAATCGAATCGTCGTGCTTTGCGTCGTCTACGTACAGTAGCTGAATGCGCTAAACGCACTTTGTCATCGACTACCGAAGCCCGGATTAAAGTCGGTGCTCTTTTCGCTGGCATCGACTTTTATACTAAAGTAAGTCGGGCGCATTTCGAAGAGCTCTGTGCCGACTTATTTTGCCAAATATTAATAACCGTGGAAAAGGCACTTAACGAGGCTAAAATGGATAAAAACGAAATTCACGACATTGTATTGGTGGGTGGTTCAGCCCGCATTCCCAAAGTACAGAACCTCTTGCAGCAGTTTTTCTCTGGTAGAAAACTTAATATGTCTATTAATCCGGATGAAGCGGTGGCTTACGGTGCTGCTATTCAAGCGGCAATTCTGAACCGTGATACAAGCGATAATATGCAAGATGTTCTCCTAGTGGATGTGACGCCACTATCGCTGGGCATCGAAACTGCTGCCTGTGTCGTGACAAAAATAACTGAACGTAATAATCGTATACTTTGTAGGCAAAGAAAAACGTTCATCACATATGCTGACAATCAGCCGACAGTTGCCATTGAAGTGTTTGAAGATAAGCGAGAAAATAATTTATTGGGCGTATTTAATTTAACGGACTTGCCATCAGGCTCTCGAGATATACCGAAGATAAATATAAATATAATATTTGATCTCGATGCCACGTGTACATTAAATGTAACAGCGAAAGGGACGAGTGCTGGCGTTCTTAAGAAGTTTACTATAAATAACGATAGGTATCGCTTATCACAGACTGAAATCGATCGAATGGTTTGCAAAGCCGAACAACATGCTGATGAAGATGAGAAACACTGTCAACGCCGCAACGAAGCTCGTAATCAATTGGAAAATTGCGTATATAATGCTAAGCAAACACTGGAAGAGACCGGCGAAAAAGTATCCTCGACCGAGAGCAGCCATTTAATGGGCGAATTTAACGTAACTCTCAAATGGTTAGATAATAATATGACGGCCAAAAAAGAAGAGTATAAATGGCACTTGGAAGAGTTAAGCGAAATATGTGAACCTCTAACCACACGAATATGTCAGCCAAGGCGTTCCATTCAGCGTAGTCGCTGAAGGCCGGTGTTTTGGCGGCGGCAGACCGTTGCACCTGCAAGGGAAGAAATTGATTAAAAAGCTGTTTGCAAATGGGCCTCAATCGATCCCAAAAATATATTATTTTGAATATTTTTGCGAAGAGACTCATATCTGGTTTTCTATATTTATATATATATTTTGCTAAATTTTAGTAAGGATTCGTTTGTAAATAAAATCTTTGTGTATTCAAAATGAAACGTTTTACAAAAAGCGTTAATTGACTTGAATTGAGTTCACTTAATCGACTCCTTTTCTGCCCATTCCGTCCATGAGCCCAAGTAATTCCTCACATTTCGATAACCTAGTTGTTGAACTATTTCGGCAGCATTATGAGAACGTCTACCAACTTTGCAATGGAATATTAATTCGGTATCGATTTTTGGTTTATCGCGGCCATATTTAGCTTTAAACGTACTCTCGTCGACATCCGGATGTAATTCCTGACCGACTACGCCTAATGGTATATTAATGCTAGTCGGTATTTGTCCAGTTTCCTGTAGTTCATTAGGTTCTCGAACATCGATTAACAACTTTTCAGGATGTTTAGGTAATTCTTTTATATCCTTATACTCAACTATATGTATACTCGCTGAAGATGAGAAGTTTTTTGTAAGATTAAGCGAACAGTCGGTTGCTAAATCCGAGAAGAGTTTATTTTTAACTGCTAAGGGTCTAGCAATAGATGCTGATACGCTCGAAAATTTTAAAATTTGCAAACTATTAATCGTCATTAAAGTTAAGCGATTCCAAATAGAATTCGAGGCCATCACTAATTAATAGAAAGCGAAAATTAATTTACTCCCAAACGATTAAGAAAATATTATATAATCACTTGCCGGTTGGAAAAGAAGCCTAATAAATAGTCTTAAGTTTATGAACCAATAGTCGACGAGATGAAGCAAAATTATTGAGATTGTGTTGCTTTATCAGATGTTTTAAATTGAATGCTTTTATTATCATCTATCGCCCATGGCTGCCAAATTTAATCAATTATCGTGCAACTATTTATTATATTAAAACGTTAAAGCAAAAGTTGTTTATTTATCTGCAGCATTCTTCTTTTATCCAGTCATTCCAAGATCCTTTATATAATTTCGCAATCTTATAATCGATTCTTATTGCCCGCTCGGGCGGCCTTTTGGGCCCTCGTTGCCTCTACACAATGAAAAATTAAAAAGCTATTAAAGTCCGGTTTCTCACGAGCATATTTTTTTCATCTCTATCCGATTTTCTTGCCAGTGCTTTAACCAATTTCTTCACCGGTATGTTGACGCTGGTAGGTATTTTGCCGGTTGCAAATACTTCGTCGGGTTCTCTCACATCTATTAATATTTTGTCGGGATAATAGGGCAACTCTTTGATTTCTTTGTAATCAGCTAATCCGATCGTTCCATCGCCTCTCGTAGGAAGACGACCACGTTTTTGATTGCGGAGGTGTCGATGCAAATAAGGATAAAGTAAATACGGAAAGTGACTCTTTAAACTCAACTGATTCGTTAGAGTTGGATTACGTAAGAAGTGTCGTAATAACAACCTGTTAGTCATTGTTAATTCAGATGGACTCGTGCTAATCTGAAATTATATGGATTTGATTAAAAAAAAAAAAAAAAAAATGTATATAACACGTAAAGCCCCATAACAGCAAAATCTTGAGAGATTAATAAAAGGGTCCTAGAGAGGTTTGAACTCTGGCTCTGGCATATAAGATTTTCGTACATTCATCTGAATCATGCAAAAAGTATTTGTAAAGTGAATTACGAAAAGAACGAGTAACTGGGGTGATCAAAAGAAGCCCCATCAAGCTGGACCAGGAGTAGATTTCAAATTCGCGCGTAGTTTATGTAATTTTAAAGGAAGTTATTTACCCCTGCCTAGGTAAGAAAGCCTACTTCTTGAATTATATGGTATATCGTTTACTCTTAGCTTCTCTTGGACGTCGAGAACTAGATGGCAGGGGCTATTATGGCAATAAAAGGCTAAATTTAGCTGGTTCATTGTTGGCCTTCCTATTCCGTGGACTGTTTAAAAATCTCATCAAAGAAGTGCGAATGTATAGGCAGAATTTATTGCTTGCCTAGGGATCTTTTTGTAATGTACGAAAGCATTTGAAAGGAGAACGAGAAACGCTTGCCAATGTAGAATTGACCAAAGACCACGTCAATATCGAATATATATGAGCATATTAACGTTCAAAATCTGGTGACGACGTTATTGCCACCTAATACCTAATCTGAGTCCATTCACTTAAATTCGGAAGCATTATTAAAAATCAACGCGAGATAGAAAAATTTCGCTGGAATTTCTTTTTTTTTTTTTTTTGAGTTTTTGAGTAAAGTTGGACTAAGCCAATAAATTTGTGGCTTATATGTCCGAAGTGCAATACTTTACTGAATTTTTAAGCTCAATATTAATATTTTTACCATCTCGAGAGGTAATAAAATGTTTTCATTACATTTTTCTATTTCTGAAAATTACTTACGTCCTTCGGCTTTTCAGTTATGATTATAGCTGCTGTTATAGGCAGCGGTTGCTTATAGGCATCATCCAAATCGTCGTTAGTGGGCCACGTATAATTTAATTTTGCAGGTAATTTATGTCTAGAGTAAAATGCTTTTGCGTTATCGAATTTTTTATTTTTATTTTTTTTTAATAGTTCTATTATATTTTTTAATTTCCGAAAGAATCTTTTTTCCAAATTCTTTTTATTAATCATTTTCCGAGAGTCTGAATTTTTTCTATCACTCATTTGTCGATTGTCATTTGTGTAACTGTCGTCGACGGCGTAATCGTTAGCACAATCAATGTTCGAGAGGGAATATATCGAGAAAAATATGAATATTATAAAGACTTTCATTTTTATTTATGATAGAATAAAATACTAAAAAATATATCTCGAAATTATATTTAATTTTTATTTAGTTTCATTTGATATGATTGAAAAAAAAACAAAAAAAGCAAGTGGTTTAAGTAGATTCAATTAAAAAAATAAGTAAAAACATTATAGTCAGTCAAGGCGTATTAAATACCCTACACAAATTCGATTGCGATAATGCAATTCTCTCCTCGAAGTAGAGCCGCACTTTTCATGGAAGGCGGCTTAACACGTAAACGGACAGACGGACATAAAATAAAAATTCCTTGTAACAGCCAAGAATCTATTGAATATATTAACTAAAATTATTGGGAAGTTATTAATAGTTTCTCTCTCCTACAATATAATATAATAAACGAAATTCGGTATAACTGGGATTGTGCATATTCTGTCCAGGATTCTCTAATTTTTTTTTTTTTTTGCTCATATTGGCTCTTTTTCGCAAGTGGCGAACATTCTTTACTGCTATGTAAGGGTGAGCATCATCGTAAGCAATTTTGTGGAACTATCGTAAAAATCACATTTTATTTTGTATTCACACACTCACAATCAAATTGTGAGATTCAAGCCTGAGTTTAAATATATATATCTTTTCGACAACTAATAATAATTGAATCCAACCCGTTTTGCTGTCAATTGAGTATACTTCCTAAAGATTGGCCAACTTCAACTTTTTGCCCAGGTTTCACTTTAAATTCGAAACTTAAAGGCGCCTCAAACAGCAAAACAATCGTACTTCCCATATTAAATTGTCCAACTAAATCACCTTTTTTAAAAAGGTTTCCATGATCTATACTCATATCATAGAAGGTCCGCGGTGTTCTAAAGTCTAAACCTGCCCATTGATTAGTTTTTAAATCAGAGTCCATGAAAATTTGTACTGATCCGACATTAGTGGCACCGACAGCGGTAAAACTGAAGAAACCGTGCTCCCATTCGCCTACATACAAAACCCTTTCATTTAGGCAGAATAATCCAGGAAGCCATGTAGCAATTCTGGGACTCACAGAAAATAATTCACCCGTAAAATGTCTTCTAAAGAACGAATTCCAATCGGCTGGTGAATGAAACCTATGATAATCTCCGGGCGCTAAATATATCACACAATGATATAATGTTGTGCTGTTGTTGTACTTAAGAGCATTCATATAATTACTATCGTGCTTGCTCTCTCTCAGCCAAGTAGTTGGACCGAGAAAATCAGCAATATTGTAGTTCACGCCTTTAACTTGTTCGATTAAAGATCGGCAAGCTTTACCAAGGTGTAGAATTTTCCCATCAGCTGGAGATATTAATGGAGCATCCGAATCAATTGTTCTCACGCCGTCACGTAAAGGCCGTGTAAAGAATTCCGCGAAGGTTTTGTAATGTTTTAAATCTGGATATAAAGCCTCTTCCAGATTAACCTTAAAAGTGTTGCTATATAGACCAAATATAAACGGCCGCACACTTTCCGGTATATAACATGAAGCCAACCAACCCCAGCAGCGACTTATTAAGCGCAGTGGTAGTAGGCTGTATATTTTGGATTGAAATTGCGTCGCCGTATGGAGTGTTCGATTTTTTATACAATTTTGCTTGTTTAGTTGCCATTCGATAGCACCAAAAACACAAATACCCACTGGTGCCCATTTCAGAAGAAAACCTGTCCATCTCAGCAACGCATTGCGACGTTCCTGTTGTAATCGTTGTTGTTGAATTGAATGCGTTGGACTAAGAGATGGCTTGACACGCACCATAGCACGAACGCTGACTGCTGCCTGTTTCGTGTTATGGTCACCACTATTTTCATTTTTCTGCGAAAAGTTTTGACGAAAACTTCTTAATACGGGCCATTTGCTGTTTTCTTGTTGATGATGATGTTCCTGACGTAGCTGGCGAAAATTTGGCGGTTTAATAAGGAAACGACCACGAGGCATAAAGTAGGAGACCATGATATATTAATAAAATAATCGCAACCAGTTTGATAATGTAATCTTGAACGCTTTTGTGTACACACAAACAAAGTTTTATCAATGCGCAGCTTCTTGGATTCAACGCCGAATCGCATCTACTTGCTGAAATAAATTAAAATTAATCAAAATTATTTAATAGCTTATGTACGTTAAAGCTCACAGTACGGATTAATCTAAACAAATTTTTGGTAATTTCTTTCAGCTAAGCGCTTACTTTTCTCGCTTATGTTGTTTATGTCGTTCGTTATCTTTGTTGGCAGATGAAGCGGTAATTTCAATGCCGTATTATCAGCCGCATTCTCTTCTTTTT
The DNA here is from genome assembly GCA_000688735.1 of Glossina austeni. Classification (NCBI taxonomy): domain Eukaryota; kingdom Metazoa; phylum Arthropoda; class Insecta; order Diptera; family Glossinidae; genus Glossina; species Glossina austeni. Next base: position 489,787 of record KK502468.1, on the reverse strand, counting down.
TCTTTAATGAGATATGCTTCTAAACCGTAAACATTGTCTGTCTGATTACTTTTGTCAGCGATTCCTATACATAAGTTTCTTACTTTTATATAATTAATAAATAATCGGTAGATGATAGCTTATGTTTTTATAAACTTAGATGAATTTTTTAGTCACATCCACCACTTACTTCTGCTCCAATTGATAGTCAATGTTTTGAATGAATTTCTGATTTCTGTTTTCAATGAATCTCCACTTTTTTCATATTTCCTATTATCACAAATAATTAATGCGTTAAACATTTGTTATCAAATGAAGAAGAAGAAGAACAAAATTATTCATGTGTTCTATTAAAAGTTCTATAGTTTCTGCTGATCAAATATAATTACAATCGTACGTTGGGAATGAGGTTACTTTTACACCGGATGGTCATAGGATATTAAGCGCTTCATCGGCCAGCACTGTGAAAATATAGCTTTTAAAGACTATGGTATGCTTATCTACGTATAAACCTATCCTGCCGGCATGGCAGCAGCGGGTCCTTCTCTAGGTCTAATGTTATCCTTCGCGGATGGAAGTGGTGGACAGGCACAGGACTTATTCTGTCAGATCATGGGAAAAACTCTAACATTAATAATTATTTAATTATTTAACTTATTAAATACTATATATTTTAATAACTAATTTTTTTCATAATTTTATAATTTTTTTGGTTTTTTTCTTTAAATCGTTTTTGAAAAAAAAAGTACCATATGTTGAGTATATATGGAGAGAACACAGAGTTGCTTTTAATAAATTTTCTCAACCATTCTGTTAAATGGAACTGATAAATAATTATCTCAATTTATTTCACTTGCATATTTATTTGTTTTTTTTTTATCTTTTTCCATTTTTGATAATTACTCATAGCGTAAAAAAAGAGAATTTCGTCGTGCGGAAAATTTGGAAATGGTCACACGAAAGGCATAATCTGTTTGCAATTTTCAAAGGACTATAGTCAAATGTTAAGCGCTTCCTTCGATTCCACCTTGCGTCTGCATGGCTTAAAATCAAGGTCACAATCGAAGGGTTGCTTTTTTTCGTATTTGCGTACTATGTTGAATTGAATAATTGTAAATGGTAATTGCAGTTCAATAGTATATAGATTTCCAATTTGATATCTCTTACTAATAAACAAGAGATTGATATGAATTTTAAGCTTATTTTAAGTCAATTAAGCGGTATGCTCTTCAAAGCGAATTGGCGATATTCACCACGTTGGCTAAGTAAATAAAGCTTCATGTCGTTGTATAATAATTTATTTAATTTCAAAATAACAAATTTAAAAATTTATTGCTTAAGTCTGACTTCTGACTTGACTTATATTAAAGATTGTTTGACAGCAATTTACGGCGTTAATCGAAAATTTCAGCAAAGTCATATGGTGCTGAAAAAACTGAACATATGAGTTTGTCGTTTGTTTACATTATTTAGTATAGTGGTTCAGGATTTAAAACTAATCGACATTTTTGCATCCTTAACTTTCATAATAAAAACAAATAAAAAAAAAAAAGAGGAAATTTGTTTACAACAAAACAAAGAGAAATTGAAAAATAAGACATAAAATACGTTTCCATAGGAGAATGGAGAAGCCCGTATCATTTGCATGCCAAAGATGTTTACGACCAATAGTTTTAGATGAAAATTTCGACACGATAAGTGAACATACAAAGGCTGAATTGATGTGTAAGCACAAATTAATTTCGTGAATAGGTGCAAAATTGTGAATTAAAATCTTTTATTATGATTTCGTTTCGCGTTAGTACCCATTTACGATGGCAATGTCAACACTATAGATACTCAAGACACAAGCAGCTTTGATCATTTTGTACCTCCTTACCGTCTGATGGACTCGATCAATGGCACAGGATTTATGTTAGTTTCTGATCGCAGGGATAACAAAAAGTGGAGTGCTGCGTTTAAATTGAAAGCAGAACTATTTGATTTTCTTTCATCGAATTCAGAAATAGATCATCCGCTTTGTGAAGAATGTGCCGAATCTATGCTAGAGATTATGGATAGAGAATTAAAAGTGGCAGAAGAAGAATGGAGTGATTATAAAAATTATTTGAAAAAATTAGAACAGCAACAAAAACATCCAAACGTAACAGAATTGGAAAAAGAGTTAAATGAACTAAAAGAAAGCGAGCAAAAACTTCTGGCAGAACTATCTGCGTTAAAAGACGAAGAAAATGCTTTAAATCAATCAATTGAACAGGAAGAGAAAGAAAAACGAGAATTGCAAGAACAGGAAGCGTGTTATTGGCGCGAATATACCAAACATAGAAGAGAACTAATGTTGACCGAAGATGATAAACGTAGTTTAGAGTGCCAAATAGCTTATGCCGAGCAACAATTAGAAAAATTGAAAGACGCGAATATATTTAACATAACATTTCACATATGGCATGCTGGACACTTTGGCACTATTAATAATTTCCGTTTGGGACGTTTACCATCAGGTGATTTAAAAAAATTGTTTGTTTTTGGATTTTTTTTTTTTTAGGATATTACCACTCGGGTTAACAGAGATTATAACTAGGCTTTTATGTTTAACAGAAAACATGGACATGGACATGTGATTAATTTCTTCTTCTTTTGTTTTTGTTGTTTGTAATAAATGTATATATCAGCTTCAGTGGACTGGTCAGAAATTAATGCAGCATGGGGACAAACAGTTTTATTATTGTGTGCTTTAGCCCGCAAGATTGGGCTGACATTTGAACGGTATAAGATAGTCCCTTTTGGAAATCATTCTTATGTGGAAGTTTTAAATGAGAACAAAGAATTACCTTTATATGGAACAGGAGGCTTTAAATTTTTTTGGGACACAAAATTTGATGCCGCTATGGTAGCTTTTTTGGATTGCCTTACACAATTTCAACAAGAAGTAGAAAAAAGAGACCCAGAATTTTTGCTGCCTTATAAAATGGAAAAAGGAAAAGTTATTGATCCATCCACAGGAACGTCATATTCCATAAAGTAAGTTCGTTCCTTTTATGTTTATTTATTACTAATTTCTTCTTTCTTTAGAATACAGTTTAATTCTGAAGAACAGTGGACAAAAGCCTTGAAATTCATGCTAACCAATCTGAAATGGGGTTTAGCCTGGGTGTCATCACAATTCGCCAATCAGTGAAACAATAACCTTTGTTCGCTTTTAGTTTATTTAAAATACAAATGGCATTAAATGTTCATATGTCAACTGAAGTTGATGTTAATTTTTCATTATTAGAATTTTCCAATCTACTAAGAGTACAATCCCTTGAAGAGCAAGGCCCATCATCCTCAAATTTGGGAGGGTTAGTTTCGCTAGCTGAGTCACTTTCATCCGATCCGCTCGAAAACTCTTCGTCCATCCATAGAGCAGATCTCTTCTTCTTTGCTGCGACATCATTCCTAGCTGCTGATCCGTTTTTACGTTTTAGATCGTGGCCGCTTGTCAGAGATCTTTTAAAGCCCTCTTCGACAGCTTCGTTCACTTTTTCCGTTAATTTTGAACGAGCTTCTTCGTACTCTTCGTCTTTAAACTCATGTTTAGGTACAGCGAGTAATTTTTGAACTTTACGCTTTTTCTTCTCCTCCGCTTCACGTTCTCGTTCACTTTGCTTTTCCAGCCATGTTTTAAGTCGCTTTTCTTCATTTATGTCCCTTAAACGACGACCACTTAGATCTCGACAAGCTTCACGATTTGTGGTTTTCTCTATTTGGGCACCTATTGCTCGCAGCATAGAACCAAATCCGCCTTTGCCTCCCACGAGACGAAGACGACAATACACCGGTAATTCATATTGCACCTGATCTTTTAATCGCTTCCCATTTTGTTCTAAGTAAAAATCTAAATTGTTCTAAAGAAAAATAATATAATGTTTCTTCTCCCATCCTCCTCTCTTTAGTCAAATACTTACTATTTCCTTGGCAACTGTCTGAACTAATTCTCTTACATTTTCTGATGTACTTTCGCAGATTTTTTCATGATTTAAATATATTTGAACCATTATTATAAAATTTAAACAATTTCGTCAACTTTATACGCATATGATCAATAATTTAATAACAGGGTTACCAGGTTGTTACGGTTTCAATAATTAGAGATGTAAGTTTAAGACAATTTAATATGAAAAGATTGGAAAGAAATGCATTACTCAACACTGTAAATAATGTAATGTTGATTTGTCGAAATCCAGAACAAAAAAAAAGTAATGTTTAGTAAAAATCACGGTTTCAACACGTCTTCGTTTTGTTTAATAACTATTATTCTTGGTTTAATAGAAATATTCTTGGGGTAATAGAAAGTGAGAGATTGAAAGAAACACAAGCTAAAGCAATGACTTCCTCTGAAGATTCCAACAATGAGATTGATGAAGAAATCGACGAACGGGCAAGTGCATAAATGAATGTTTCGATTTGTTATTATTGTAATTAAATTATCTTTTTTATTTTATATATTATAGAATCTAATTCGCCAGGATTTAAGTTCGATGAGTTTTGAGGAGATCATGAAACTTAAAGAGGAATTGGGAGCAAAACTCTATAAAGAAGCAATTTTGGGGATTGAAAAACAAAAAAACTCAGGAAACCAAAAAAATGCGAAAGATTTGAAAAGACTTAATAAAAATAGACCTCGCGAACAAAGCTCTAAGAGGCCAGTGCCTTTTCTTGGAACGGAATTGCGTGGGAAAAGTAAAAAGGCTTTACAATTACGTGATCCTCGTTTTGACGAAAGAGCCGGAAACTATGATGTAAATAAATTTAAGGAGAATTATAAATTTGTCAGCAATATACGAGAAATTGAAATCCTTCAGTTGAAAAGCGAACTAAATAGTGTTACTGATCAAGAAGGAAAAGATCGAATAAAAAAAGCGATGCAAAGATTGACTAACAAAAATGTAGAGGAAAGCAAATGGCATAAAAAGCAAGAAACGTTGAAAGAAGAACAACAGGAAATACAAAAGGCGATAGCAGAAGGGAAGCAACCTCACTATTTAACAAAGAGTAAGTTTACAAGTGTACCGTTTTTAAGCCACAAAGGTCTTTAAAACATGTATTCATTTCCAGAGGAGAGAAAAGCAAAAGAGCTAGTGGCTCAATTTGAAGAGCTCAAAAAGCGTGGGAAGTTAACGAAACATCTAGAAAAGCGCCGTAAAAAGAATATTACCAAGGATCGCAAGAAAATGGGTTTTTGCGATATGAATAAAAAATAGATTTCGCTTAAAAACTTTTATACTCTTATGCAGTAATAAATTTATATTTTTAAATTTTAATCTTAAGCAGTACGTAACATTTTGGCTTCACGTTTCTCTTGTAGCTCTTTCTTCTGAGCGTCCACAACAGCACGTCGCTCTTCCAGAAAGCTTGCATAGTCTTCAGGCTTAAGTTCACGCACAATTTGAATCCCGCAAGTACGAGCGATCCCCACTAACATTTGACACATTTGCTAAAAAAAGTATTAAGGGAGTCACTTATCTCAAATATATAAAAACACAAACTTTGCGCATATATACACCAATATATATAAATTTTAATACTATATATAATATTCCATTCCTACCACATAGAATCACTACAAAGTACATTATAAATTTTCAAAGGATGCTATTAACTGTATGTCAAGGTTGTGTAATTATCTGAACACATAGAAAGACTTGACATGGGCTCACCATTTTGATCTACATCATAGAACCCTATTGAAAAGGGGTTGAATTGGTATGCAAAACCTTATTTTGGAAGAATTTCTCAACGAAAGTCTTAAGTGATTTTTATAAATATTTAAGCGGTCAATATTTGCGTTAAATATTAAATTATTATTTTCTTTTCTTTGCAAACGGATCATCTTCAATTTCAAACTTAATCCTCACTTGTAAGATTAATTCATTTTTCGGGACGATGGGAGTGTTAAGAGCAAATGAATGAATCTAAATACTTGTTAAGCGCATTTATGGGTCAAGCAAGTCTAGTCGGTGATGGGTGAGAAAATTTTAAATAATGTACCTGCATAGTTAATAAAGCATTGGGAGGATCCTGTATTTTTATAGCCGCTATTTCGTACAAATGCTTTAAGGTAATCTTTCCGGCTGTTTCTTTGCCTGGATACATTGCTCCTCTCGGAATGCCAGCAGCTTGCTTCAAGAGAAATGTCGCTGGCGGCGAATGTATTGTCAAATTGTAACTGCGGTCACTATTAACTGTTACTCTGCAAGGTAGCGGTACACCTTCCTTAATTTCAGCGGTACGTGCGTTAAAGTCTTTACAGAAGGCCGCAATGTTGATTGCGCGCTAATAAACTTTTATTAGACATAATGTATTTAAGAATTTTTTTTTATTTTGCATTTACTTGACCTAACATTGGACCTAGAGGAGGGCCCGCTGCTGCCATGCCGGCTGGTATATCTGTCTTTAATTTCGTGGTGTGCGTTACTTTATCCATAGTCTTTTTCAGATTTTTCAATTTACTGACCGCTTTCGACATAATTCTACACTAATTTACCGCAAATCTATTTTAGAAAATGTGCTCAATATTGGTTACGCAAATTATAATATCTTCAGCGAACAGTGCTGGACAGCGTTTGCAGGGCGCTTATTCGACGATAGCGTTGATAGTATTCTTATTCTTTTTTTATCGATAACAATGTTTACAACGGCATCGTCCCCGTGCATCAATTTGCAAAAGCTAGTAAGGGTTGAAAAAAAAAAATGTTAAGTCAGATTTTTATAACCTTTTAAACTTAAATTTTAGTGTCTTAAATATAAAAAAGAAACGACGTCTAAAATATTTACAGATTTGTTAAAACAATGCCGAGCATAAATAAAATGCAATAAATTAAAGTCTGACAAAGGAAAAACTCAATAAAAGTAATTTTAATAAAGACCCGAAGCATAGACAATTTAAAGGAAAATATATTTGTCGATGGTGCGTAATAAAACTCAATCAACCTCATCATCGTCTTCAAGCGGAAATGCGAGCAACAACAGCAGCACGAAATCTCCCATAAGACAAAATATTCATCGTAAGTCTTCAAGTACTTGCAGCGTAGCGCTTTTAGACGACGTCAAACCAACAGTTTCAAGCCGTCGTTCGCCAGGATCCTCTCCAGACGATGATACCGATGCTGACTACGATTCATCGCCTACTTCTCAACGTTCTACATTTAGCTCCGTACATAAGCAGAACCTATATCTTGTTTCATTTCCCATTATATTTCTATTTAATATTCTACGTACGTTGATCTATCAGCTGTTTTGCGTCTTTCGCTATTTGTACGGAGCTACTACAAAAGTAGTCTATCGTCCACATAAACGCGAATGTAATATTGAGATAGTTGTAGGCGCTTCATCATCTCAAAATTCGGGCTTGAAGGAGAAGAATCAACTGCTCGAACAAGCGCACAATACAACAAACACAATCGCTCCGTACCCCTTACCGCAGCGCATGCGACCCCAACAGCAATTAGAAATGTTTAATAAAAACAATGCAGTAGCTAGTAGTTCTGGGCCCGGACCTGGTGATCCTCTTTTGGCTAAACAGAAGCATCACCATCGCCGTGCTTTTGAATACATATCGAAAGCCTTGAAAATCGATGAAGAAAATGAAGGTGAGTTAGTCGTTGCGTGTTGCGGGATAAACATAACAATGACTCACTTCTTGTTATTTAGTTGATTTACGCTTGATATTGATAGAACATGAGAATCAATATAAGAAAACTTGTGCTAAGCACAGAGCTTGAAAATATTTAATAGATTTTCGTTTGCTTTTTAGGTCATAAAGAACTCGCTATTGAATTGTATCGCAAGGGCATTAAAGAATTAGAGGATGGTATTGCTGTGGATTGTTGGAGCGGACGCGGAGAAGTATGGGAACGTGCTCAACGATTGCATGATAAAATGCAAACGAATCTATCAATGGCTAGAGATCGCTTGCATTTTCTAGGTAAATATGAATTAATATTAACTTTAAGTGAAACTGTAAACGTAATTTTTAATTGATTTTAGTTTATCGTTTGCAAATTTGTAAAAAAAATTGTCAGTTAATTTTCATTTCATTGCTTTTAATAGTATGTCTTATTTTATTATTTTCTTATTTTTATTATTTTTTTTTTTTTCATTTACATTTTTAACCATTAAAAACAAATCATTTTGTTGTTAAATGCGTGTGTATGTGTGTTTGTGTCGTTGTGCGACCATGTGCATTAATGAAAACGTAGAATTACGTGAAGAAGAAATACATTTGGAAGAATTAAGCTTGAAAGAGATACAAGAAGAAGTTGAAGATGAAAAAGAGGAAGAAGAAGCTGATGTCAATAAAAATCTTAAATATAGAAAATCCATTAAATCTCCCTCAAATATACAAGTCGTGCAGCCCATGCAAATGGGCAGTAATAATAATAATAGTCCCGCCACAAGTCCAATGGTGCGCAGCAATAATACCTCAAAATTAAGGAACATTCCAAAATCTGCAAATACCTCTACCAACCTGAAATATTCCCCTAATGCAGGTGAGTTTAAAAATCTATTCCTGACCAATAAATTATAACAGAAAATAAAAACGCGCCAATTTATTTGAAGAAGTGCACATGATTTTGTGATTATTTTTTTTTTTTTTTTAAATAGTCATTATATGGGCGCAATTGAAGGCAAATGCATTACCACACCGGCCAATCAAAACTCACACGTTGCACTCATCCGTTGAAAATTGTTTAATAATTTTTTAATTTATTTATTTATTTTTTTTGTTTTTTGCCTCGCCATGATTTGTTTGCTTTTGCTAAAATGTATATTATTGTTTATACCCACGACTAAAAGAGGAAGGTATACGAAATTTGTTACTCCGGTTTAAATTTATAGAATACGTCGTATCGTTACAATACATACATACTCTGAGATAATTTTAATTAATTCTTGCTTCTGCCTGGATGTTTGTACTAGGAATTCTTAGTAATGACAAATTAAGACATTATAGTCGGACAAGGTCGACTTATAGATACCCCAAACCACTAGAAAATTTCATCCATCTTTGTCATTAAAATATAAAAAGTTATAGTTTGCGTCCATACAATCATATAATCACGAGAAACCTTATATAAGAAGGAGTCCGGAAAAGTAGACGTACGTGGTGCATGGTGGGTTTCTACATCAAATTGCTATTATAAGACATTGTTCTCATATAAAGGCTTAGTCTTCTAAGAAAGCCTATCTGGAGGAAGTTCAAAAATTGGTGTCACTCCATTCAAATTTTCCGCATTCGTCTGTTGTGCTTAAATACTGTTTCTCATCGAGATAAAACGGGACACTTTTTTCATATAAGGATTTTCAATGCCTTGTAGTGCTCGTCTTTAGTCCATAACATAGCAGTATGATAAACTTAATCAAAATATCTCGATAATTGCAATCTATTTGTTGACCATAAAAATACAAGGACCTACATGTCAGATGAACGACAGGGCAGACATTGTTAAGAATGTACCGCATATTTCCTCCTTAGGAAAAGCGTTAAAAAGTACACAAATTGCAATGAAAATTTTGTATAAAATTTCTTGATGCAATCGCAGAGCACAAATTAAACTGCAAAATGAATCTGATTTTCCCCCAAACCGACGAGTATTTCAAATGGTTTTAGTGAAAAAACTGAAAACTTTTATGTATTTTCATCAACGAATTGTGTGTGTGTGTTGATTAAAGATCAGAGTTACGCAAATATTTTGCCCAATAATGATTCCAATTCCAAATGCGATTACCTTGAGGTTGTGGGTATACAAGATTCGTCTTTTAAGGCGAATAATTCCATTTTACTTTTTGTGTCCTTCATACGATTTACGTTAATATTCTTCTTCGATTTCTTTAGCTTCAGGTCGTAAATTAACTGTAAGTTCTAAACGTCCAGGAAATTTGGCAGTTGTAAATAAATCGCAAACATTGCCGAGAAATTTGGGATCAAAAAATGTTATTAGCGGAGTTTCACCGCGACAGCCCATTAAAACAGCAGCCACACCTCCAGCAGTACGTAGGCAATTTGTAAGTAATAAAAAACGATAAACTAATAATATATAATAACTTCTTCATTTACAATCTCATACTCAAAAACTCAAGCTCAACTGTTTCCAATATTACTTATCTCACAAATTCAATTCTGTTGTTATATGATTACAATTTCTCCGATTTGTCGAATTTATGACTGGCAACCATTTGTCTCGAGAGGCGAAATAATCAACGTTCGTCTCGATCTGTTCGTTCTGAAATCAAATACAATTATAAATATTACAAGAAAGAATATTTCGCAGACTTGCAGAGGCTAGGTCTACTCCTTATGTACCTGCCTTTAATATCTCATTTCTTTTTAAAAGTTTTGGAATGCTAAAAAGACAAGACACTAGAGTGAGATGCGGCCTATCATTAAATAGCTACCTTACACTATTACGTTTAATATAGTCGACGACCTTTCTAGGGGAAGGCTTTGGATGGGGAATGGTCGAAAAAGTCGCCCGGCCTAAAACACTTTCAAAAGTGTTCGTTTGTCTGTGTACCAATTTCCATCAAAATAGTTCAAAAATTGCGATCTGTAGGTTGAATACAAGAAAACAAATAGACAGACGGACGGACAAGCTTAGATCGTTTCAGTAAGTGATTCTGAAGCGATCGGTATAATAAAAGTTCTGTGGTTCTGTGTTAAGTCTTAAGTTATGCCTATGTTGCGCACACCAGTATAACCTTGTACCGCTTTTGTATATGTACTTGACACACCCCAAAATACAGTATTTCAGAATTTTATCTTCGACAAACAGTAACAAGTAACAAGTACTTTTGCCTTTTGTATTCATACTATAGTCTTCTGGACGAAATACGCCACCGCAACGTTCGCGAACACCTATCAGTGGCATTGGTATGAGCAGTCAGTCCAATAGTGGTGCATCCACACCAGTAGTCAGTGTTAAAGGTGTCGAGCAGAAATTGGTGCAAATTATACTTGATGAAATTGTAGAGGGCGGTGCCAAAGTCGAATGGTCAGATATTGCTGGTCAAGATGTAGCTAAACAAGCACTTCAAGAAATGGTTATCTTGCCATCGGTGAGACCAGAACTTTTTACTGGTATGAGAAAGTGTTTATAACTATGTATATTTTTGAAAAATTTTCAATTGGTTTTTATTTTTATTTTTTTTTTATTTTTTTTTGTTAAATTTCAGGGTTACGCGCCCCTGCCAAGGGTTTACTTCTTTTTGGCCCACCTGGTAATGGCAAAACGTTGCTAGCACGTGCAGTTGCCACGGAATGCAGCGCAACATTTTTTAATATTTCAGCTGCATCGTTGACGAGTAAATATGTGGGCGATGGTGAGAAATTAGTGCGAGCATTATTTGCTGTCGCCCGTGAAATGCAACCTTCCATAATTTTTATTGACGAGGTGGATTCATTGCTTTCGGAACGTAGTAGTAATGAGCATGAAGCTTCCAGACGCTTGAAAACTGAATTTCTTGTAGAGTTTGATGGTTTGCCTGGTAATCCGGATGGTGATCGTATTGTGGTCTTAGCGGCCACAAATCGTCCTCAAGAACTCGATGAAGCGGCTCTACGCCGCTTCGCGAAACGAGTTTACGTATCTTTGCCCGACTTGGATACCCGCGAATTATTATTGCGCAAATTATTGCAAAAGCAAGGCAATCCATTAGATAGCGATGCCTTGAAACGTTTGGCTAAGTTAACGGATGGTTATTCGGGTTCCGATCTTACCGCTTTAGCTAAAGATGCTGCTTTAGAACCAATACGTGAATTGAATGTTGAACAAGTCAAAAATCTGGATATCAGTGCAATGCGTCCGATTACAGAAAATGATTTTCATAATTCATTAAAGCGTATACGACGTTCCGTGGCACCTCAAAGCTTAACGCTTTATGCAAAATGGTCACAAGAATACGGTGATATTACCGTTTAAAAAGAAGAAGAAGAAAAATCAACACAATTTCCATGCAATTACAATTGTGCTTTGTTTGTAAGATTCTGGTGTATATGCGATAACTAAAATCTGCTGCTACTTCACTATTAATATTACTATTACTATATAGTTTTAAAGAAAAGCAACAATTTTTACGCGATGCCGTACGAAATTAGAACTTTTCAAATAATTTTGCAACACAACTCTCGCTACCACCGTGTCATCTAATTTTTATTGATTGATTGATTGATAATCAATTATATGGATTTCCTCGTTTAATAGGCGTGAGTAAATTATATCTGTTCTCGTATACGTGTTTTTGTGCGTTTATTAATTTGCTTTAGATTATTTCTCTTAATTGTCATAATTAATTTATATTGCATTTATTATTGTCTTAAAAATAATTTTTTTCATCTTTTTAAATAATTTTTTTTTTTTTTTTTTATATATATATATATATATGTACGAAACAGGTGTTTTTAATATTAGAATATTTTTAATTGTGTGTCCGGACACAAATATTTGCCTTAAAATTTCTTAATTAATTTTATAACGTACAAATTAGTTAACTTGTTATTTATGTTATTTGTTTCTTTATGTTTTCGCCTTCAATGAATTAACATTTTCACATTTATACATATACATATTCACATTCATTCGTTCATTCATTGATTCATACATTGATTCATTCATTCATTCCTTGATAAGTAATCACGCTTATGTAACAAATTAATATATATATATATGTTGAAGTCTTCTTGCTGTGAGATATGAATCTTCTTTTTCATTCTTTTCTAGATTTCTAGATTTGAATGTCTTTATAAAAGATTAGCTTTAAAATTTTCTCAATTAATTATTATAATTAATATTATTTATTTATAGATAAAACACACATATAAATATATATATAAATTAATAACATTGTAATATTAATATGTATGAAATATGTAAAAAAAACTGTGGCGATTGCAACGATTTATCAACGGTTTAAATAACAAAACGTTAATCAATCACCCATATGCTTAGGTATATATCATCATCGTTTGCTTAGATATAACTCAGTTGAAACTAGAAATTAAAAGCAATTATCTTCCAAGCAATTACAATTGTCCAACGATTATATCCATCCATGCGGATTTTGAAGATTTTCTTCATTCGAATCAAGGATTTGTAAAATCATCTTTATTTCTACGTCATTTTTGAACTATAAAGGATTAAAAATTTTATTTCATTTCGGTGTTGTCGGTCTTTGGATAGCTTCCTGTTTATCATGGTTCTATCGCAGTTACGTTCAGCTTAAAGTTCATGCTATCATTTTAGCATTTTCTTATATATCGATCGATCTTTTCTAAGTTCTTACATTACATTTGTAGATTTAATCGAGTTCGTTTTGTTCTCGTTTCCTTAATATATCTTTGTTAACGCGCCACTAGTTTCTTATAAATATTCTTGTGATTTTACTTTTAACTATTAATCTCATAAGTTTTGTTTTTTTTTTTTTAAAAAATAAAATTTTTTTTTTTTTTTTTTTTTTTTTTTTTTTTTTTTTTTTTTTTTTTTT
>KK502468.1:465427-475746 GCA_000688735.1 Glossina austeni | reverse complement strand
GTAAAAATAGTTCCGAAAAACCGAATTTGTTATACTCTACACCACTTGTGGTACAAAGTATATAAAGTTACGAACGCTATTGAAAGTGGATCACAATCTGTCGGCTTCGGTCACTTCCTATACAACGCCTTATTTCAATAAGTCGTTATATGGGTCAATTTTCGGCAGTGTAAGCTACTTAATAGTGGTCCTTGCCCCAAAAAAATATTTCGTGGGTGTCAAAGATGCGCACTAACTTTTTAACAAAGCTTAGCTTAAAGTAATAAAATGAAGAGGAGGGATTTTAGTTTATTTTGTAAAAAACGTCGTAATCGTGATTTCCGTCCAGATATTTACAAATAGTGATCATTTTTGCTATTCAGATCCATCAACAATGTATCTGCTATGCTTTGTGGCGGCCTACTTAATATATTCATACTGCTATACTTTGTGATATGAGTACAGCAATAATCGAACTCTACTTGACTTGGATCAAATGCTTTGTCAAGGCACAAGGCTATATAGGTCAGTCGAAGCTACACACATTGTGGAAGTTTTGAAGCATTTGATCTTTTTTTTTCGTCCACGACTTTTCAGCGCGACTAGCACAGTTCAATCCAAAAAAGATGGGTATGCATCCAATGTCAACTTTCTTTCCTTTCGTTTTTGGACAATTCTAATGAGGAACCACAAATAATCACGGCAAAATCCGGTTATGTCATTTAAAGTATACTTCATGACATCGCAATTCAATGCTTTTATAAAATATATTTCGGTATCTCAAGTAAAATGTTTTCCTCTGACATCAACCTGTAATTGTCATTTGGCAACAGTAATTGATGTATCGACAGTTAGACTGTATGTATTCAAAACGCCATGCTGATCAGATAGATATTTTTAAAGTCGTTTATTCTTATATCCAGGAATTAGAGAAAATACGCGTACGTACATAATCAAAATAGTTTGAACAGCACGTAGTCTAAAGCTTCTGTTTAATTCAGTGCTCTTGGAACAAGAATGAAAGCTCCGCAAGATTAGAAGAGAGAAAATAAATCGAAGTTCACTTTGCCACATTAGTGGTTTTTTTCAGCTATAATAAGTCTTTTATAAAAACGAAAATCACACCTATTGTAAGGAAAAGCTTTGTACAGTTCACATGTAGAAAGTTAAAATTTATTTATTCATATCCTCCACTCCACTCACTTTGTAAGCATGTACTCAGACATTTCATATTAACTCTCTGATGCTGATTCTGATTACGGGGCTCAACATTTTTTAAATCATTCATTATTTACTATTAGAGAAAAAGAGTATAGAAGAAAAATTCGAAAGTGATATTTATTGTCATACACCAATTATCGTTTTTATATATAGTGCAAGGAATAAATATATAATCGCGTAATTTTCATACACGCTTCATAGCTGAAAGAGAAACCCTTTAGCTAATCTGGCACTATTGATTTGTTAGCATAGATTGATTTTCAAAGATTTGATTTGATTTGATTTGATCGGATTTGAAAGCACAAAACGTTCGTCCACGAGAAATTTTTTTACTATTCAAAATTAAGATATTTTACTTACATATAGAAGCAGTAAATCAAATAGCCTTAAAATTATATTTGATATTTATGCAGAATTCCCAAACGTAATTGACAACACGAGCTGGATGTTATTACTCAGTGACATGAAGTGTGTTAATGAAACGCCTAACATATAATGAAATAATTGAAAAGCGACAAATTAAAATCACTTACCCTGACATATAGCTTTGCATCTCCAGCATAATTTTATTTTAGTTTAAATTTATTTTGATTCAATTTCAAGAAAAATTACACTTTGGCCCGACATTTTGAAAACACTATTCGCTTTATTTTCATATCACCATATTTGCCATTTTTTTCTTAAGACCTTGAACTGATTGCTTTGCTACCTTTTTCCCTCATTTTTCATTGCACATATTGATCAACAATATAACATTATTACCGCTTCGTATTTTATATAACTATTAATATGTGATTAAACTTTCTTTTAATTTTTACGTATTTATCCCGCGCAATTACATCACGTACTTAAAAATTCTAAAACAGTACTGAACATCTTTCACAACAACGAACAAAACGAATAAAAAAACGAAAAAAATAAGAAGTCGCACCTGCAAATTACCGAACTAATCGCTGTTATAAAAAAAAAGAAAAGCAAAGGATAAGAAATATTGTGCTATACCCTATGATTGGGTTTTTATGTCGTTTATAGCACTATACGCTAAACCGAAACTATCTCGCGCCCTTTACTTTTCATTGCAATAATCTTGAGAGGCGCCGCTACCGGCACCTTTTTTACAGCAGAGAAAATTTGTAGTCATCTAATTTAATAAATGAAAACGACACCAAACTTTTATTATTTTATTCAAACACAATTTTATGTTATTACAATCGTTCACTTACCAATTCGCAAAACTAAAGCAAACTGATCAAACCAAAACCATATTAAAACAATGTTGCATCTTATTGATCAGCGATTAGCGGTTTCTTCTTTACATTTGACAGCTACAAATCAACTTATTCGCTTGAAATATTAAATCAAACTAACTTCAACTACATGCTCACAATTTCGAAAAAAAGAAAAAAACAGTTTGTAAAAATTGTTGTCAATGTCGCAAAAGTTAAAAAATATTGGCTTCAATTTAAAACTTGGTATAAGTATTTAGCTGAATTGTCTAAATTTTTAATTGAAAGTGGTCAACTATTTTGCTTTCATTCACAGCAATGTTTTCTAGTTTACCCTAACAGGAGAGTAAATTTTATTTCGGAAAGGCAGGAAATATGAGATTTATGATATGCTTATAGCGAGTATAATATATAATAGCGAATTTTTAGAGGAAAAATTCTTGTCATGTTTATAAACGTAATCTTAGTTATGTTATTAATCGTAGTTTTGCCTTTATTAATCATTAAATTGATATTCGTCCACCCATTTCTTTTTTAATGAAACATTGGTAGATTTAAAACGTCTCTATATAAATTAGGCTTTTGTATTAACGAATTAAGTATTTTATATACATCTGAACATTTAATCATAATGGTAGAAAATATGGTTTGATGTGCGAATATTTTCTTTGTATTCTTTCGCGCCTTTGCAAGGTAGCGTACATATTAGAAACTCAAACGAAAAAGTCATGTTTTTTCATTCAGTTCATCAGCTTCTGTTCGGGCATCTTAAAAATTAAAAATACATTTTAGTCTACCTATTTGTTACTTACCATTTGAAGGAAAGTTTAAACAACACAATTGCTCCTTATTTCCTATTAAAAATGCAAAATAAAATTATATATATTTGTAATTACCTAAAATGTATCAAAATTTTACTATTAATTTAGAATTTTTTCTTTCTCTAACATTCTTTATATTTGGATATACTCTGGACAAAAGGCATCAGAAATTAGTTAGTAAATGTAAAAATCGTAAAATGTTCGGAAAATGTTTTGAAAATACCCTTCAAAGGGCATGTAAATAAATCAACTTTTAGAAGTAAGGCGCGTGCACAATTCAATAGCAAAACAAAAACTGCAAAATGCGGCCAGCAAAAGTTGATAATATATACTCTTAATATATATGTTTCAAGTTTAGCAAAAAAAAAATGTACTAAACTTATACCCCCCTCTAGAGAATTAGCATTTTTACCAATCCATCCGAAATGGTGCACGAACTACTGAACTGAAATCGAATCCGAACAGGACTTTCTTTCTTGTTTTTGCGCGCGATGATATTTTCTTCGATATTTGATTTCGCTCGAAAAATCTATCGAATAAAGCAAGTTTTCAGTAGTAGAGAAGGCTTCGCATTGGCGATACGTTGTCTACGATTATGTTACTTGGCTTTTTTTTAGCTTTCAAGGAATTAAAAAAAAAGAAATCTCACTTAATGAAAATCCTATTTACTTAATTAATTTCTGGTCTTTTTGCCGTTCTTTTCACTAGTAATTGTTTTAAAAATCTTAGCAAAATAAAAACAAAAGTGTTTAGATGTGTAAATGTAGGTCACATACTCAAAGTAATTAAACTGCTTACATATGTACATAAAACACATTAAGCTATAAAAAAGAAAAAAATTCGATATTTAGAAAACTGATTCAAATGTTTTTAATGTTTTCATTAGTTATTCAAAAGCGTAAGAAGCCACTTATGCGCCACCTTCTTACTTTTGCAAGAAAGTGTAAAGTAAGTATTAAAATATTTTATTTTATTTTATTTTTTCTTTATATCCTTTACCGATTAATTATAGTGTATTAATCTTTCATCTCATTTGTAATTAATATCAGATACAGTCAGTTTGGAATACTAAGTCAATTTATAAATTGTAAAATAGAAACCGTTATCCCCTTGCAATGTGTACATTCATCCGTACGCAATGACTGGAAAAATTTCAATATAATTTTGTGCAAAAATGCAAACGCATATAACAGTAGAGTTACAAAGTTGGAGATAATGTCCGTGGGCTTGCATTGGATGACCAGATTAAAAGACCAATTGGACCTCCAATACGGGATTGATTTTCGAATGGAATAAAATAGAACTGGTTACATGATGGCATGAACGTATATAAGTATTTTTATAAGTATTAAACAGTCCAATATTCAAGCTGGAAATCTTTAAGTTAAAATTGATTTTCCTATTAAGACTAAAGAGGTGTTAAAGTTTATTAAGTGCAGAGCTACAGATGAATATTCAGTTTCTTTCATATATGCTTCACAAAATGCAGTATATATCTTCTTCGTTTATCCGTGGTAGGGGGAAGCAAGACATTGTAAACGATCATCGTAGAAACAAAGACCAAAAGAAGGTAGCCATGCATAGTATGCACCGCGAACAAACACCTAACGATGAACTTTAACCTACCACTTCAGGTTTAGATTTTTCTTTAATGAAAAATAAAATTTAGAAAATTTTGTTCATAGAGTTCGCAAATTTCATAGGAACTCTTCGTAGCTCTGCTTCTTCCGATTCGGAAACATTCTTCTCTTGATCCTCTTGTGTAGTTTCTTTTTTAATATTCTTATAAAAATATCTTTTTCTAGTTAAACCGCTGCTGTTCACTTTTTTTTTGATTATTTCCTCATTCAAGATTAAGTTTGATGGAAAACTTACAAACTTTAGCCAAGTCAGCGATTCAAAGTTTTCCGTTGCCCTAGTGCTAGCATTCATGTCGTTTTCGTGAAAATGTCGCCGCAAAGTCGACGAGGCGATCTGACCATTGAGAAAACCCAAGTTCAGTAGCATAAGGAATATCCTACGTGAATACGATGACAATGGCCGAGAACACTACCTTAATGGAAACATCCTGGAAAATTATTTTTTTTAATTTTTTTTTTTTAATAACTTTTTTATTTTTTCTCTTTTTATTTTACATAAAACTTCTCAGTTTTCCTTTTTCTTAGTTATTTCAGTTTTGTTTTTTTTTTTTTGTTTTTTTTTTTTGTTTTTTGCTTTGTGTATTTTATTATTTGCTTTCCTAACGCAAAATGGCGTTTGTTGATTTGTTTGTTTTTTAAAATAAATTTTTTTTTCTTTATCCTTTATAAACTATATCTGGCTGGCTGTCTCCTGTATTAACTTCATCCTATAAGTGAGATTTTTGTTTTCATTTTAAATAAGTTATTAAGATTTCAACAATAAATTTATAATTTAAATATTCACATTTTGGATTCGTTTGTTTGTCTTTGTATTTGGAGAGATTAAAATCCCAGTCATTGATTTAGATTTCCTCTCTGCTCTGATGCTCTCGACAAAACAACAAACGATATTGGAGTGGATTTTCTTTCATTAAATTCTGTTTTTCTTTTTGTTTTTTTGTTTTCTTACTTTTCAATTTCTTGGTGTTTTGGTTGCTTTTAGACAAATTGTTGTTATTATTATTATTATTATTATTATTATTATTATTATTATTATTTCTTTTTTGTTTTTCTTTTTTTACATTTTACNTTTTTTTTTTTTTTTTTTTTTTTTTTTTTTTTTTTTTTTTTTTTTTTTAAATATGAATTTTAGTTTAATATTGAAAATTGTATTCATGAATAAAAGAAAATCTTCATTACCCCGGAGATTTTACAGCATTACATTCGTTTTTGAAAATTACTTTGATTCTAAACGGAATCGAATTTAAAAGTTTACTTTTCGCTATAGTGGTTAGAAAGGTCTTATTTTGCGACAGTAGGATGTCAAAATAAATTCGAATTTAGTTAACAAAGAACAGCGTTAACAGAGCTTGCCGTAATGCTGTAACGACTTCTATTAAGTAGTAATTAGGATTGCATTTGGAAGCTTGCTACCCCGTCCAAATTAGGAAACGTAAGATAATTTTTGCGGATAATTCATGAATTTATATGAAAATACTCTCAAATATTCAAAAGTAGTTCCGCATAATTTGAATTTGTTTAACTCGCTTGAAAGGTATTTTCACATTGATCCATGTCATGTAAGTGAATACCGATGGAATTTTTAAGTTTGGCCGCACCAGAGTCTTGAATTTGATCATTTTTCCATAACGCTTACATATTAAATTTCAAAAATTTGGTAAAAATAGTTCCGAAAAACCGAATTTGTTATTCTCTACACCACTTGTGGTACAAAGTATATAAAGTTACGCACGCTATTGAAAGAAGATTGCAATCTGTCGGCTTCGGTCACTTCCTATACAACGCCTTATTTCAATAAGTCGTTATATGGGTCAATTTTCGGCAGTGTAAGCTACTTAATAGTGGTCCTTGCCCCAAAAAAATATTTCGTGGGTGTCAAAGATGCGCACTAACTTTTTAACAAAGCTTAGCTTAAAGTAATAAAATGAAGAGGAGGGATTTTAGTTTATTTTGTAAAAAACGTCGTAATCGTGATTTCCGTCCAGATATTTACAAATAGTGATCATTTTTGCTATTCAGATCCATCAACAATGTATCTGCTATGCTTTGTGGCGGCCTACTTAATATATTCATACTGCTATACTTTGTGATATGAGTACAGCAATAATCGAACTCTACTTGACTTGGATCAAATGCTTTGTCAAGGCACAAGGCTATATAGGTCAGTCGAAGCTACACACATTGTGGAAGTTTTGAAGCATTTGATCTTTTTTTTTCGTCCACGACTTTTCAGCGCGACTAGCACAGTTCAATCCAAAAAAGATGGGTATGCATCCAATGTCAACTTTCTTTCCTTTCGTTTTTGGACAATTCTAATGAGGAACCACAAATAATCACGGCAAAATCCGGTTATGTCATTTAAAGTATACTTCATGACATCGCAATTCAATGCTTTTATAAAATATATTTCGGTATCTCAAGTAAAATGTTTTCCTCTGACATCAACCTGTAATTGTCATTTGGCAACAGTAATTGATGTATCGACAGTTAGACTGTATGTATTCAAAACGCCATGCTGATCAGATAGATATTTTTAAAGTCGTTTATTCTTATATCCAGGAATTAGAGAAAATACGCGTACGTACATAATCAAAATAGTTTGAACAGCACGTAGTCTAAAGCTTCTGTTTAATTCAGTGCTCTTGGAACAAGAATGAAAGCTCCGCAAGATTAGAAGAGAGAAAATAAATCGAAGTTCACTTTGCCACATTAGTGGTTTTTTTCAGCTATAATAAGTCTTTTATAAAAACGAAAATCACACCTATTGTAAGGAAAAGCTTTGTACAGTTCACATGTAGAAAGTTAAAATTTATTTATTCATATCCTCCACTCCACTCACTTTGTAAGCATGTACTCAGACATTTCATATTAACTCTCTGATGCTGATTCTGATTACGGGGCTCAACATTTTTTAAATCATTCATTATTTACTATTAGAGAAAAAGAGTATAGAAGAAAAATTCGAAAGTGATATTTATTGTCATACACCAATTATCGTTTTTATATATAGTGCAAGGAATAAATATATAATCGCGTAATTTTCATACACGCTTCATAGCTGAAAGAGAAACCCTTTAGCTAATCTGGCACTATTGATTTGTTAGCATAGATTGATTTTCAAAGATTTGATTTGATTTGATTTGATCGGATTTGAAAGCACAAAACGTTCGTCCACGAGAAATTTTTTTACTATTCAAAATTAAGATATTTTACTTACATATAGAAGCAGTAAATCAAATAGCCTTAAAATTATATTTGATATTTATGCAGAATTCCCAAACGTAATTGACAACACGAGCTGGATGTTATTACTCAGTGACATGAAGTGTGTTAATGAAACGCCTAACATATAATGAAATAATTGAAAAGCGACAAATTAAAATCACTTACCCTGACATATAGCTTTGCATCTCCAGCATAATTTTATTTTAGTTTAAATTTATTTTGATTCAATTTCAAGAAAAATTACACTTTGGCCCGACATTTTGAAAACACTATTCGCTTTATTTTCATATCACCATATTTGCCATTTTTTTCTTAAGACCTTGAACTGATTGCTTTGCTACCTTTTTCCCTCATTTTTCATTGCACATATTGATCAACAATATAACATTATTACCGCTTCGTATTTTATATAACCATTAATATGTGATTAAAATTTCTTTTANTAGAATCTCTCTCATACCTTAATTTCTTTGTCGAGAAACAAGCGTTTATTCATGGCCGTTAAAGCTGTTGTAGCCGATTGATACGTGGAATATTCGATGAATGCATAGGGGTCGTTGCCTGGCTCCCGAATAATTTTACAACCTTTCACGGGACCCATCTGACTGAAAAGGGCAATAAGCAATTCTTCCGATACGGAGCCATCTAAATTTCCTACATACAAAGTTTTCGGCTGTGATTCGTCCATTGCTTGTTTTTATTTTCGTTTCGGTATTGTGTCGTCTTGAGTTAATAATAAGCGATTTCAAAAAGCGACTGATGGAAGAAAGGATACTTTGTTTTGTTTGTTGCTGTTGTTGTTGTTGTTGTTGTTGTTGTTGTCTTTCAATCCGGTTCCAATTCAAATGATCCGATGCAACTATCTATTTATGTTGTCGTTTTTTGTTGTATATAATAATAATTGTTGTTGTAAATTGATGTAATTGCTAAAATTTTACAGAATACTTAGACACTACGTTACTGTTTGCGAATACGAATACTCTAAAATTTAATTTTGGATACAACTGTTGTTTAGTTTCCCCTGAGCGTTTTACTCCTCTTCTTCGGCTTCTCTTTCCGCTATTTCCTCTTGTTTTTGTTTTTGTTTTTGCTTTTGTTTGTTTTTTTGTCTTTCTTTTTGTGTTAATTTGCGTCAAATGATTGATTTCGCACCACCCAGCAGCCAAATTTTGTTCTTGCAATAGTTTGGCTTTTAATGCAATATGCAATCGTTTCAATATCCTTGCCTTGGTGCACAAATAAATAATGTGTTGGTTTTTATTTTAATAAATAATAACGTCGAAATAAATTATTGCTCCTGGTTCCTATACAAACTATTGCTAATGATTTTCATATGATTTTTGTTGCTGTTGCTGTTGCTGCTGTTGCTGCTGATGCTGATGCTGATGCTGTTGCTGCTGCTGCTGCTTCTGCTGCTGGATTCGGCCACTATTGCTATTGTTATAGATGATGTTAGTACTGCTACTGTCCTTTTTAATATTAACGTTAATTCTCTTCCCGTTTCTTATAAACTCGCACATTTATAATATGGAATATATACACGTATAGAATAGATGTACTGCTTGCTTCTTTCTGTTTTCTTTAACTAGTATAGTACATACCTTCTTAAATATTATTCATTAGATATATTTATGTATATTTTAACTGCTGTAGTTTGTTTGGGTTTTCTTTCGTTTTGTATATTATGTAGTATAGCAAAATAATATTCGAATACTTTTTTTTTTAGTTACTTGTTCGTCTTCTTCGTTGACGTCTTCTTCTCCTTTTATTTTACTTTGTCACTTTAACATTTACCGCAACCGTTCAACGTATGGCTTTTGACTGAAAGTCTGATGTGACTTAGTAGTAAACGTGTGGCAGATTGAGTGGCTGAGTTTTTTAAAACTTTTTTGCTCTTCCTTTTCTCCTTCTTGATCTGTACTTCTAGCCTAATTTGATGCAGATATATAGAGTAGAGTAGTTTTGTTAATTCTTTAAAGACTATCTACGAATCTAATGGAGTGTTCGGAATTTGTTGATAAATCGCATTTAGCTTATATATGTATGTAGCTTTTGTTTTTAAATACTTTTTTCTTCAAGAAAAAATGATTTGGTTTTAATTCTGTGGAGTCAGTTCTCTTTTAACAGATTTTTGTTTTTTTTTTTTAAATATTATCATTATTAAATCTTTTTTTTTTTTTTTTTTTTTTGTTTCTTCCATTACTATT
>KK502468.1:392492-460687 GCA_000688735.1 Glossina austeni | reverse complement strand
TTTTTTTTTTTTTTTTTTTTTTGTTGTAGTCGATTAATCGTTGTTTTCTTTTTTGTTTTGGAAAATATCTACTTACAAAATAATTGCTTTTCTTGTTTAATATAAATTCTTAAGTTCGCTAGCAAAGTCAGGCTCTTGTATAAATGGGCATTAAATTGAGGTTTACTGAAATATATAAAATAATAAAGAAATAAATATCAAATAATTTATTATTGATTGTTTCGTTTTAATCAAGACATGAATGTATGTAATGAAAATATATAACGAAAAATAAAACATTTTGCACAAGACTAGCCTGGACAAGACTGGAGAGGTTCGATCTTTCAAACAACCATCAAATAAAAAAAAATTAACATAACTTAACTTTTGATCTCTATAAAAATATCAAAGTATCTTCAAAGTTTGAAATCCCTATCCCACAATACCTATTACATGTCCTTTACATTTTTTTTTCGTCTCTTATTGTTAGAGCGATTATGTCCAGGGCATATTTGAAACGGTCTTGACAAATAGATGCATCAAGGCGTCGGTAAGACATACAGACAATGTATTGTAGCAGATCTTTGGCTGTAGTGAGCTCATGATGGTTTGTAGACAAGCCTGAGCATCTGGTTTCGAGATAATGCTGGTAAATATATCTTAAGCCACTGCCGGCTAAACATTGTATGTGTATATTTTACCACATCATGTTCAGTTTTACACTTGATAGCGACCATCTGGTCCATCACAACCAGAAATAATAAATAATTACGCCAAGTGCCAAATGATAGTTAGCTAGACAAACGGAAGGACATATGCACAGACTAACCTGGCTAAATAGTCTTAAAAATTGATGACGTATTTATGGTCATTACAAACATAAGAGTAAATAGATCATCCTTCATCCTAAGCACGCAAAGCGCAAATCCTGATTGTCTCTGGGCTCAAACTCGTCCATAAAATTTTATCTCGACTCAGTGAAATATGCAGAGATATAACGAACTGTCACAGAATACTTCGCCTGGTTCTGGTACGTTGTTCCCTTAAGAAGAGCTTATTAGAAAAAAAAACTTTATAAGAACCGGATTTCTGCCTGTTGGACATATCTCTTAAATAGTTGATGAACTAAAATATAATTTCAAATTTCCAGAACGCGCAGCCTACGAAACCAAAAAGCGTTATGTTATGTTATATATTACACGGCTAACTTGTTTCACTTTACAAACATCATTGACGTTGCATGTGCTTAGATTAAATTATTGATTTCGAAGAGGCACTCGCCGGTCTAATAAATGAGACTATGGTTAACTTTATATAGAGAAACGCACATACGATGCATAAAAACTTTTTGCTTTGCTAGTATTGCAATTAGGAAGGAAGGAAGGAAGGAAGGAAGGAGAGAAGTAGAGAACAGATCGTTCAGACTCAGGGTTAAATGTTTCAATTCATGTTTCAGGTTTCATAAAGCCCTTTGGAATGTTATTTTGTGAAAACATTAACTACCGAATCTTCTATACTATCATTACAAAATATCGGATGATGAACTCTTCTTCAAATAATTTTTATCAAGCACAGTACTGATGCTGGTAACTCATGCTATTTATGATATGCTTTACACATGATTCGTTATAGTCAAATACGGATTTGGAAATTCTTTCGTTTAACGAACAGAAAGTTATTCGGCAGAGCAACGAGTTTACCTCTCGAAACAAGCGAGCCTTCCACTATGATCACAGATTTTACATTCAGTCGAGCAGTTTGGTTGTCTGTAACGTTTACAAAAAATAGATGTAAAGGACTGTACTCTTAACGTTGAGATTCAATTATTTCAAACAAATGCACGCAAAAAACACGTAATTAGATAGGAATGAATATTCAAGAACATTAAAGCATTCATTCGTACTCCTGCACAATGATATCTTGATTAAACTTACGACGTAGTGTCAATTTTTTAATGCAAAGTTGTTTCTTATGGCCATGGTAGACTAGCTGGCAGACGCAAAAAAGAGTCTGCGGAATTTTGCAAATCATTCTTTAAATTTTCCTCTCAACCCTTACAGCTTTACAAATAAATTCTAACCATTGACAGACAGATTTAATAATTGACGGCAGCCTCTTAGCTGGATCATGAAAACGGGATACCATGCAGAAATTCTGGTGCGCATCCTAAGTACTAGAAGCCGGAAAGCTATGCTAATATGTTCTCTCTGCTTCAGTAGTATCCTTTAAGAATACCGCATATGCCATATATGAAAACGCAATAATTTTCATGCAAAAATTCCTTTGTTTGCATTAAAACAAATTTTTTCCAAGAGCAAATATTTTGCATTAATATCGAAAAATGAAGAAAAAAACAGAAGACTTGTGTCCACATACATCGTACAATTAACAACCCCTTTCCATTAAGCTCAACATTAAGGTCATGAACTTAGCAAAAAAAAAAAAGAAAAAAATATGAAGGAAGAGTAATATTTCTTTTGTTTATTTATCGGTTTTACCAAAATAAGAAAAACTGTCATTGTAAAATTAAATAAAATCAATACAGAGCATAAAATAGTTTTCAATTTGGAAAAAAAAAATCATGAAATAAATTTTTATTCAATTGGCGGTTTTTGGAACGAGTAATAATGGCAAACATCAAAAGAAAGCTTACATACAACGCGCCTCCATCTACATTCATAAAGACATTTGCCTTTTCTCTCATGTTCAATTTTTTTCCTTTTTTCTCATATTCGGTAAAAGAAATTTAAATGAACTATTTATCACTACAATGCTTACACAATTACGCTTACAGTATGAAACTTGGCCTTTACGGTTGTTTTAAAAGTTTTGCACTGAAAATTGTCTTTTGGTGAAAAATACTTTACAAGAAAAAGTGAAAATTCAACACACAGAACAAAATCAACCAGAAATGATTATCGTTGTTTGACAAGAATTGTAAAGGCGACGACGATGATGATGAACGAAAGAAAAAAAAAAAGGAACAGTTGCGAAAATATGAAAAACCGGTATTCTATAGTCGCATTCCTCACACTTTTGCTTTAGTAATGGTTGTACTGAACAATGGAATTGTAGAATATGAGTTTAAAGCGAAATAGAGAAAGGAAAAAAAAAAGATGAAACCGGCCAAAGCAGAGTTGCATCGAATAAAAGAATTTTTTTTTTTCAATCTATTTTAGAAATCTTTTCAAATTCAAAATCATATACAACCACAAAATCTTCATTTAATTCTAATACTGTTTTAACAAGTTTTAAAATTACTAACATATTGAAGGATTGTTTCAGTTTAGACATCATTGAGTAAATGTAGGTTGGCAACACTGTTTTATAAACACAATGAAGGCGTCTTTTGCCATCTTCATTGATAAATAGTTTCCATTAAGCATCCAAAATGATATAATTATGCTTTCTTTCCAAGTTAAATAAAAAGCCAAACATTTATTTTGTACTTAATACACTTTATCGCACGTCATAGAACAATTGACCACGTTATTGTTCTCGAAAATTTACGCACACGTCCCTTGCTAAAAAAAAAAAACAATGGTCTCAAAGTTACAGTATAGATGAAATACAAAATTTGAAGCTAGTTTTATTAAAAGCGAAGCACCGAGAAATGACGTGGCTAGTATTACTTATTTAAATAGTTTTAGAAAGTGTTTCGGTAAATTAACACATACACCGTATAACATCACCAATTAACACAACCTTTTATTACAGATTAACGTAATAAATTTGAAAATAAATATATATTTACTGAATACCTCGCGACTTTTTTTACCTTGCGCTAGAAGCGAACTTATAAAACTAACATGGCTGCAACTAGAGCTGCCAAGCTTATACATTTTTCATTTGTTTGATAACATTTCGAATAAATTATTTGTCGTCATTATCTGTAAGCATTTTTCGAAATTCATAGCATCATTTCATGGTATATCCTTAATCCTAATCCTAATTATAATACCTTGCAATAAATGAAATGAAATTGTTAACAAATTTATATTTAAAAAAAAGAAGTGCATTTTTCGAAAGCAAGAACAAAATAACCATAAAAATATATGTATAAAACAAATTTAAAAACTTCCTACAAAAATTTGCAAAATTCTTACTAAATTAACTTAAGTCTAACTAACCGAAAATCTGCAGTGTTCTCATTCCAATTATGGTGTAGTTTCCTTTATATTAATTATCTTGTGGAATGTTAAAGTATGATAACGTCGATAACAAGTTCATTCTCCGAGAAGTTATAATAATAAAAAAAAAATATTTTTAAACTGGTTGAAAAAAATTTGCGTTAATTTACCATGGTCTTTACCATGGAATTCATCGTTCTTTTTTTTTTTTTTTTGTAAAAAGAACATTGCAATGTTGAATACATAATTTCTGATATAACATTGCAGTATTCTGATGTTCCTATAAATCATCATAACCTAACGAGAAGAAATAATAATAAAAAAATATAAACTTAATTCACATAATTGATCAGCGACTTCTTTCAATATATGCTAGTGGTGGGTATAAGATAAATTCGCGCGAATAAGAGAATCTGTTATGATTTGCAAACTTTGTTGCGATATTTTCTTCCAAGAAGTTGGAGTATTCCTTCGTGGTGAGTTAACATATGTTCTTCATACATTTTTATATACAGCGTAAGCTGAATGTCAGCTGTAGATTACATTGATACAATTGCTGGTTTTTAGTAGCATACTTTATGGAAGTTAAACATCAAATAGAAAGAAAGAAAATAAAAAACTGGAAGGAAAAACTATTCAATACAGTCCGATAAAAACGTCCCCACAACTATGTTGAAAACGCTTAATAGTCTCCACAAGAACAAGCATCTTACATCAAAAAAACCAAGATTAAGCATCTTACACAAGTATGTGAAAAATTGCAGACAATAAATTCATTACATGACATCTATTCAAGCTTTTCACCTTTTTTAAAAGCTTCGCACTTAATCGCACGCAGTTATTCATCTGTCACATTTTATATGCATGCAAAATTACGGTCTATCTAAAACCTTTTTTCCTAACAATTATATTTGTAGTGTGACTGCTTTTCAATATTTTCATGTAAACAAAAGAAAAATTATTTTAGTTGCAAATTTTGATAATTTAGTAACATAACTATGCAAAATGGCTAAATCGAAGAAGTCGAAGAAAAAGCATGATCATAAAGAGCGTAAGGAAAAGAAGAAATCAAAAAAATTGAAAAAGACCCATAAAAGCAAGAAAAGGTCTGAAAATCTTAAAAATATTAATGAGACAAGCAAAGCAAAACAACGAGGAAGCGATATTGATGATAATTTTGAAATTCCAGTGACGCTAATGAATAGCAAATCGCATGCCCCTGAAACGCCTGAAGAGTATCAACGAAGGCAGAATAAAATTCGCCGTGAAACGGATCCGGTAACTGGTCGATCAAGGTTAATAAGGGGCAGTGGTGAGATCTTGGAAGAAATTGTAAGCAAGCAAAGGCATACAGCTATTAATAAAGAAGCAACTGAGGCGGATGGCAGTTACTTCCAGGAAAATATTTCCAGCCAATTGAAAAACTAATAAAAAATTCATTTCATCGATAAGTTACGTTTATTGCATATTCGTGCAAGTGCCCCTATTTATGCGCACAATTCTATTACGTATATATGATGCACGTAATATGTTTATTATTATATACATTTATTAACATAAAAAACACTTTAAGGAATGAAAATATATAAAAATTATGTGTTTATAACAATCAGAAATATAACGATGTCTCTTTGTTTTATTGAAAAATTGTATTAAAATATTTGATAGAAAAATGTTGTAGAACCATCTTGATATGTAGGATCGTCGCTTATTTTTGTTCGGCACATGGGGCAAGTTTGTTCCCGTTTAAACCAAGTGCCAACGCAATCATCACAAAATATGTGGCCACATTGTAGAATAACTGGTGAGTTATACGTATCGTGGCAAATGGGGCAAACATTGCCGGCAGCATCTATTTCATCACTTGTCGGTTTGCGTTCCGAGTCCTTTCATTTAAATATAAATAAATACATTTTTAATAAACTATCATAATTATTATCGTATCGGAAGCTAATTAACGTAAACACATATATTTGCGATTAAGATAATGCCAAATTCGTTCAGGAATAATTTGTACCAAATAAAAAAACAATTTCACACAGTACATTACCTTATTTATATATATATATATATATATATATATATGAATTATGAATATGCTTGTATGAAACTTTCACTTTCTATTTTAATCGAAATGATTTTTTAGGTTGGTAGACGGATTCGCTTAAAGAGCAATTTATGATCAAATTTTTAGATGAAAATCTTGTATTCGAAAATGTAAGAGAGAGGACAAAGTCGTCGGTACTATTGTAACAAATTTTTTTAAGTATTCTTTTTTTGTTAAACTGAAAGTCGTGAGAACAATTTTACTAAAATTTTATACTAAAATTTTTGAGATCGAAGTCGTAACATGAAGATGAAGATGGTTTGCGTTTTTCTTCGCAATATAAATGGTAGGTAGCGTACAAAAGCTGATATAACTCACATTGTTCCGTATAAAACTTAGGAGAGATCGTTTTAGCAATTTGCTGCGTTCAAGTAATTCAAAGATTTTCGCACCAATATAGAAAGAGGAAAATAGCATGCCCGAGATCTGCAAGATATTATTCGCAATAACTTAGAAAATTTCTCTTTTAAAAGGATTTGAGATCATTATTTACCACTTCCAAGCCGGTATAAGATTCATGCAAAAACTCTAACCATTGAGTAATCGGTGCCAATGCTCGATAAAATTGTGAAACATATTCAACAAGAACGTATAAGCGTGCCTGGAGTGGAAAGCGTTTAATTTTAACAATAGGTTTTTTTTTCCGCTTTTGTATTACTTACTCTAGCTTTATGTCGTAATAATTTTGTGGACAACATAGTTATTACGATTTTGATTAATTGCGTTAATAATTTTAATATTAAGTCATTAACAGCAACGTAATACAATAGCATTTCCAGTGAAGTATACTTAGTTATTGTAAGTTTGTTTCCGCTGGACTTATGCGAGGGAGTTGGGGAAGCGTTTACGGGCGCTTTTACAAAGAATTTAAGCGATATATCGTTTGTTAATTCTTGATTAGTTGGCGACGTTGGCACTGGTTTATCGACCGCAAAAACATCAACGGTCAAGGATTCGGTTGGAGGTGGTATGAGAAGACCAAAAGGTTCTGGTTTAGAAGTAGCTATAATAAAGCGATATACCACCACGCAGATAACAATTATAAAGTCCCGTGAAAGAATACTATACGATTTTTGTGACAA
Source organism: Glossina austeni (assembly GCA_000688735.1). Lineage (NCBI taxonomy): Eukaryota > Metazoa > Arthropoda > Insecta > Diptera > Glossinidae > Glossina > Glossina austeni. Next base: position 453,389 of record KK502468.1, on the reverse strand, counting down.
CTTAGCGACTTGCTTGCGTAACGAATTATTTATTTGATACATAATAGCTTGGAGAAATATTAAATCCATTATGCCCAGCAGATGGTCATGTATGAATTTCATCAAGATAATACATATAAATGGTAGGTAGCGTACAAAAGCTGATACTAATTTTAATACAAGTTCTGATATTTCATTGTTTATATCATCAGGTCCAGAGCTATCGATTTCAATTTCTCGGGGATTCTCCGTACCCGGCGTAGATTCTTGATTGTCTGTTGAATTTTGCCGCAGTTGTTGATTAGATCTATTAGTTTCACCGTTAGCAGCAGCTGTTATATTACGAAATTGTTGTTCATCAGATAAATCTAATGTCGAATCTGTTGCATTATTAGCAACGGGAGTATTACTATCAGTTCTACCTAGTGATCGTAAATTTTGTCGCACTATCATAGGCAACCTACTATTCATATTAATATTAACTCTAAAACTCATTGGAGTTGATGATGATGATGATGATGATAAAACACGATCAGTGCCCGGTTGCTGTTGCTGTTGCTGCCTCTCTTGATGTACTTCGTTTGTTAAAGGTTGTGCGGTATCGTTACCAGAATTATCACCATTGCGTAGAGTACTATAACGGAAATTGCCTGAATGTGATATTAGAGAACGCAACGCCTCAGTAGATGAGGCTGACGAGAAAGATAACACATTATTTAAATTCATGCGCCATGAACGTGTATATCGGGATCGGTTTGTTGAATTTGCCGCATTCGAGGATGTGAACGCCGAATCGCTGGCACTATGCATAAATCGCCTTTGTTGCTGTGACGCATTTTCAATGGTGGGGCCACCACCTAAAGTAGCTTGTCGCTCTAAATGAGATCTAGCCTCGTTTATTAAAGACAGTAGATTTCCTTGCGAATTCGAATTTCGCCTTAAACTTATTGTCTCACTATCATTATCATCAATCATTCTGCCACTTTCAGATTCATTATTAATAGCGGTGAAATTAGAATTTCGAACAATATGCTGCTGGTTACCATTGGTGTCCATGTCGATATCTATCGTTGTTTGCTCTCTTCGGAGCGTTTGATTCACTGGTACTCGTTCCATTTCAATTGGTACGTTGTTATTGTTATTGTTAGTCATCACGTCACAAAAATTTTCAATATATTTTATATTCTATTAGTAATAAATAGTAATTTATTAAATAATTGCAGGTTTTATAATTTTGAGTACGTGTTTTTAAATCCGTTTCGTTTTTTTTTTTTTGTTTTTTTTTGTAAATAAATATAATAAAAATATTTTTATTATCATATAGATATTTCGCACACGGTGAATAACTTTTCGGTCAACTTCGAATGTCAAATTAGTGTTACCAGGATTTAGCACTAAATGAAAAATCCAGCTAACGGCACAAATACAGACTTGTTTACAAATCAAAGGGAGGTACAGCGAATTCAAAACGAGGTACAGCGAATTCAAAAGAAAACATATGCAATTGTTTACAAATCAAAGAGAGGTATAGCGAATTCAAAAGAAAACATATGAAACATTTTTTCCTTCAAGATTTTTACAAAATTTTTTTAAAAATTGAAAAAATGAAAGCGAAGAAAAGGGAGAGTAAAAATATGATGAAAAATTGAAATCTATTCAACAAAAATACAAAACAATATTTAATTAATAGAATATAGATTGAGATTCGGTGTAAATAGAACAAATTTGGCAAGAGGTACAACAAGTGATTTCAACTGTAAAATTACCAAAGACAAAAACCAAATTACTATTAATAAAAAACCACAAAAAATTATAAAATTATAAAAAAAATTTATTGTTACATATCCGATGGCATTATTACTTTCCGTGCTGGCGTACGTGTACGCATCGGAAATACTGACGCCGAGGGCCGTATATTATGGGCGATGTTCTACGTCATATGAAAGAACTGGCTGAGTCTGAAAATACGTAAGATAATATTTGTGGATATTTCATGAAACTATATGAAAATACCCACACATATTCAAAAATAGTTCCGAAAAGCATAATTTGAATTTTAGGTATTTTCACATAGATCCACGTCATGTAAGTGAATACCGATGGAATTTTTAAGTTTGGCCGCACCAGACTCTTGAATTAGATCATTTTTCCATAACGCTTACGTATTAAATTTCAAAAATTTATTAAAAATAGTTTCGAAAGACAGAATTTGTTATACCCTACACCACTTGTGCTATAAAGTATATTAAGTTATTGCGGTCGTATGTAACACGCAGAAGGGCTTAAGATAGATCCAACTTTTATTAAACCGATTTGAATTTGAATTGATCTAAGCCTGTCTGACGGTCTGATGTCTGGCCATGTAAATTATGCTCAAGCTACAAATGTTTTTTCACCTAAGAACGAACTTTGTTGAAAAAGGGTTCGAATCGTTCCACTTTTCCAACCGCTTCTCACGGCTTCTTTTGGCCGGCTACACTATTCTGGCAATTTGTGATTTGTAAACAAAAGCTTAGACGATATTACTTTCGTTCTATTAAAAATTTCGATTTTAATTCACTTGTTCTTAAGAGCGTGGATAATTTCATTGATGAGATTTTCTAATCGTTTAACTTTAGCAGAATATTTAAATAGTAACAATAATTGTCGCGACTAATGTTTTGGGTAAATTTACGCTAAATGATTCGGTTTAAACCGGAATTATTCGCAACTACATGTTTATATAAGCATTTAATTATGTGTATGTGTATGTGTGTGTGTGTGTGTGTGTGTGTGTGTGTGTGTGTAGTAAGAATGAATATAAACAAAATTGCCAGACGTCCAAATGGCAAAGGCTAGATGGAAACTTATTCATAATCATCATAATTCTTAATTTCAAAAAGATTCATAAAGTTTTCACAACAACAAGAAGGCAAACATTTCTTCTTGTAGGCAACGTGAAGTAGGCAGAGAGAGGGAGAACTTATCTCAATCATTGCGCTACAATGGCACCATTATCAGAAGGATGCTCTTCTTACTGTCTGAAAGCAAGAAAGAAAGTAGTGTTGGCCTCGACGTGAATCGTTTATAGCCATCAATTTTAATCTGAAATCAATATATAGTCATATGACTATCAATGAGAAAATTGCCTTAGACCCAATTTTCGATATCCATCGCACAGTATTATGTTATGTTATATACGTGTTTATTTATTATAAACTGTACCACTCGTGGTGCAAAGGTATATAAAGTTTGTGCGGATGTACCCAACACCCACAAGGACTTGAGATATACGCGCTTTTTCTTATATCATCTTAAGTTTGTCTGTCTCTCTGTCTTAGTTTTTTGCGTTAAACCAAACCATTTATAGAAAAAATCCAACGTATACTACAAACGCAATGATAAACTTAGTATGCCGTCCGATAAGAAATCTAAGCGGGTTGTTAATATGAGATTAAGTTTGACATGAGGGTGTTTTCTAATGCTTATGTTTGTCGCAAGCAGATATATATAAATGTACGTTGGTGTATGTGTGGCCATAAAGAGGTGTACGCTGGACTTTACAATTTTGTCGTTAAGCCCCTGTGAGACGGCGCTTCAATCTAGACAATTGCTTTAATCGAAAGTACAAATACTACCAGAAACTAGGCAAAGTTGTGTCACATAATTATCTGTAATTATTTTTTTTTATGTTTATTTTTTATAAGAATCATTTATTAAACATTTTATAATAACAAAAGTGCTTTTCCTTTGCCTTTGTCTCTAGGGACAATGTGGAAGACTTTCTTTTTTTTTGGTAAAAAAAATAATATAAATCACTCTACGTTGGAGTTGGAGGGAGTTGGAGGGACGTATATTGTGAGCATCCAAAGTCGTATCTTCGTTTTGGCCTCACGGACTCTCCGTCTCTGTGGAGGGGTAGTGCTAAAATAAGAATAGCTTAAGATAGAATAAGTAATAGCTTAGGAATAGCGTAGGAGTAGAATAAGTGATAGCTTAGGAATAGCTTAGGAATAGAATGAGTAATAGGAGTAATAGGAATAGAATGAGCTTAGGAATAGCTTAGGAGTAGAATAAGTGATAGCTTAGGAATAGCTTAGGAGCAGAATAAGAAATAGTTTAGGAATAGATTAGGGATAGCATAAGATAGTATAAGTATAGGTTACGAGTAGGTTAGAGAAGGTATTAGTTTTGGGGAGTCCATGCTGGGCTCTCGAGCCGGCAAGAAGTCGAAATTAGGCTCTCGAGCCAGTCAGTCGAGCCAGTCAGTTAAAGTTAGGCTCAATTTACAATTTATAAACTCTGGATTAAATTCGCTAAATGTAATCAATTAATAAATGAAAGGATCAAGTCACTGCAAATAGAAATTTTCTTGTGTTTTCCTTCCCTGGGCCGCTGAGTTGCCCCAGCCAAAGGAAAGGGACGAAACGTTCTCACAATATTATATATATGTAAATAAAAACCCCATAGATATGTAAAGTTTATTTTAAGTTTGAGCATTGTTGGCCATGCCCGGTTTTATAGTCACCATTATAGTCTGTGGTTATCCAACATTTATTATAAATTTCTAAAGACTCCCACAAAGAATCAAGATGGAGAGTAAAAGTATGGTTATTCCTAAATAGCGTAGAAGTTAGCCATATCCCCTTAGTCTGTCCACCGGCCGTAATTTTCAAAATTTTAATTGCAATACTTTGACAATTGCAAGCTATAGCAGCGTAATTTACGAATGTGTCACAGTTGGGTGCGAATCGGAATATTCCTCTTTGGAGTTTTTTGCACGCAAATTGCAAAATATAGGCGTGGACAATATGCGATTCTAAGATGACATGGCCCTATGGCCATGTGGGAGGATACGGTCCTTGAAACGTTCACCAAAAAAGTACGTAAAGTGCGTAGATAAGGTAGGTACGTAGGTACATCTAAGTCTTGAGGTATTTGTGAAAATTTTATAGATTTTCAGATCCGAACTATCATAGTGTCATAGTAGCGTAGTGTGTGTGAAAGTAAGATCATCTAAAGCAGCGTAAAAAATTAATTGATATAAATAACCGCAGAAAAGAAACTCTTCTTTCGCTAATAGTGAGAATTCAATTTACTTACACATATCCGTTGCAACCCTTAAAAAGTAATGAATTTCTGATATTTCTGATAAGAAATGGCTTACGGTGTAAATGGTGAATAAAATAGTTGTTCCTATGACAACGCAAATGTTGCTAAACAAAAGAAACTAAAGGGAACCATTGAAAGTGCTATTCAGTAGTTACGACGTTGCAAACGTAAATGTATATAGAACGGAATTCAAGATATTCAAGAAAAGTAACGAAACGTAATCAAAAATTAAAAACAGAAAATTTAATTACTTTAATATGTTTATTACAATGATATTCTCTCTCTCTCGCTCTCTCTCTCTATATACAATACCATGACTTTAATCATTTCTCGTTGATTGCGTGTTAAATTTTTAAAATCATTATATGTATTGAGTGCACCTTTGCCGGAAAACTCTTCGATTCGTAAGTGTTTGTTTTTCTTTTATTGTTTCGGTGATTTTATTCAAAGTTCAATTTTTTTTTTTCGCTTTCATATGACATGAAAATAATTTATATTTATAGGAGTAAGATAACAAAAATTGAAGCGATTAATTGTCGATAAAATATGTTTGGTTTAACAACAAAAATTAACAACAAATTCAAAATCAGTCTGTTTTATTTCTCTCTCTCTCTCTCTCTCTTTCTCTCTCTCTCTTTCTTTCCTTCTTTCTTTCTTTCTTTCTTCTCATTCCCTTTCTCTCTTTCTCGCTTTAGTTTTTTTCCCATCGTCTTATTTATTTATATATATTTTGTTGTGTGTATGAAATTCTCATCACGTCATGTCCTTGGCGGCATTGCTGTGATTATTTCGTTTCACTTTACAGGCCCTCAATGCACTGGTATCGGTAGGCGATGTGATAAGTTCTTTGTTGCTTTGCGTCGTTTCTTTTGTAGAAAAGTTTTCACCGATTCTAGCGGCAATTGAAAGTGATAGTAAGCACAATAAGGCAAAGGATCCCAATAGGCGAATAAAGCTTCGCGTTTATCTAAAGCAGTCGTAGCGCTTGAGTTCTCCAGCGAAGACCAACTAAGTGTGCTTAGGTTTGTGCCGGTAGTGCCAGCGATTGGATCGTCCGTTTTTGTTGCAGACGGTACTAAACTTAATGACCGCATGGGTACACATTTCATTGTGCGGCATAAAGTTTGGGCATGTGAACGATTGTAACATATGTATGGTAGAGATACGCCCAATCGGACACCTAAGGGTAAAAATTCTCCGGTACTTTGACACTTTACCAAACGAAAACTTATGTGACAATTTATGCTACGTTGAAATCTAATTTTCGCAAAGAACACTCTAAGCCAATGCTCAATAAGAGCTGCGTCGGCGGCAGTGGTCGGAGAATTCGCGACGATTGGTACTAGATTTCTCGTTTCGTGATCTACGCGACAACTAACATTAGCCACGACTTGAGTATTCTTTACCGTGGTGCAGGTCACATAATGTTCGCCAGGTATGTCGCGCACCACCAGCCATTGTTGTCGTTCACTTATTTCATGGCCGAATTTCAAGTCGCGTCGTTGTCTCGGTAAAATATACTTGAAACGTTCTAAAATGCCTTGCATGCCTACGGCGACCATTATATTGCGGAATTGTTGAACAAAACCCCCCTCATACAATTCCCAAAGTTCAGCCAATGAAGAGATGCTCATATATGGAGGCAAATTAATTTTCTGGCTAGCGCAACGTTGATAGAATTGCAAGCAATCGTCCAATATTAGTGTTTCTTGTACGCCCGTCATAAAAGTCGCACAGCCCAACACTTCTAAATGGGGTTTCGCTACGGAATCATAATATGCAGGATTTGTAGCACATACCGGTACATAAACGGAAGGTTTCTCTTTCTTCACAATATGACATAAAGCTGCAATGTAATTATCGATATTGTGGGGAGCAGGTCGTGGCACTACATAGAATTTATCGACGGCTGTTGAAAAACGAGCTAAGCCAAATAATCCGTCAAACTCGAAAACGATAACACGAGCACCGGCCGAGTAAAAGTTACGGGCCAAATGTAATGTTTGTATGGTGCTGCCGCAACTTATGAGGACAGTACGCTTAGGTCCGCTATGTTGAGGTCCCAAACCATTGACATTTGTCGAAGTTTCATTAATAAGCAACCATTTAAATAATCCTATGGGTATGCGAATGAGTTTCCAAAAGATCCATAGTATGGCTGATAGCCAAAAGCTAGGAGCAGCTATAGACAAAGGTACATATAATATAAAACGCAGCATAAGCAATGAAATATTCGCCAACAGATTCGGCCAAAACATCACCATATTTCCCACACGTTTTGTTATAGGTTGAGCAGATGGCGGTATTAATTCCGAGTTAATACCAGTATTTAGTCGACTTATCGTTGGGCTGGTCACTTCATCAGAGGATTCTTCTTGACTCGGATCTTCGGGAATTAAATCTAAGGAACTAATCCGCCGAAATTTGGAACGTGCGTAACGCAATTGTCGCGCGTAATCCTGTTTCGTTTGAAAATCTTGTAACATTTTCGTTTTCTTTTTAATCGAAAATTTCGTGATTCGATCGCAATTCTTTGGCGAAATTTTGTAGCAAAAATCACCGATTAACTAAACGTGTAACGTTCAAGTGTTAAACTTTTAAGGCATGAACACTTCTTTAATGCACAATAATAAGTACGATTGCGAGATTTCGAATAAAACGACAACGTCGTATCGGCAACGAAGGCGATTTTCTACTGATTAACATTCGGCTGGTCGGCGAAACTACAACAGTGAACGATAATGCCGCCGGCCACCGTGTGCAGGCGTACGTGAATTATTGTAAGATTATCGCTACTAAAGAAGCGTCGTATTGATGTCTGAGCGTATTTGTGATTGTGTGTGCGAATTAGCTTTTGCTTCTTATTTTGTTGTTTGAATTAATCTTGACTGGCCTATGACTTTAGCGTACTTTGAACCGTTTTTCCATGTTTTGCTTTTTTAAACACAAATTTTATTTAAAATCAATTTTACATAAATTGTAAATTTTTTTATCTTTTTAAATATCTTCTCAACGGTTTTCTTTTTTTCTTGTCTTCGCTTTTCTTTTCTTTTCTTTTCTTTTCTTTTCTTTTCTTTTCTTTTCTTTTCTTTTCTTTTCTTTTCTTTTCTTTTCTTTTCTTTTGTTTTCTTTTCTTTTCTTTTTTCTTTTCGTTTCTTTTTCTTTTTATTTCGCTTTCTTTCTTGTCTTTTCTTTTCTTTTCTTTTCTTTTCTTTTCTCTTCCTTTCGTTTCTTTTCCTTTATTTTCCTTTCTTTTCATTTCTTTTCTTTTCCTTTTCTTTTGTTTTCTTTTCGTTTCTTTTTAGTTTCTATTCTTTTCTTTTCTTTTCTTTTCTTTTATTTTCCTTTCCTTTCTTTTCTTTTCGTTTCTTTTCCTTTGTTTTCCTTTCTTTTCATTTCTTTTCCTTTTCTTTTGTTTTCTTTTCGTTTCTTTTTAGTTTCTATTCTTTTCTTTTCTTTTCTTTTCTTTTTATTTTCTTTTCCTTTCGTTTCTTTTCTTTCCTTTTCTTTTCTTTTCTTTTCTTTTCTTTTCTTTTCTTTTCTTTTCTTTTCTTTTCTTTTCTTTTCTTTTCTTTTCTTTTATTTCCTTTTCTTTCCCTTTCTTTTCCTTTCCTTTCCTTCTCCTAAAGTTTTTTTCTTTTCAACGTTATTATTGATAGGCACTTACTAACCGGCTTTGCCTTAACAGTGACGTACCATATTTCATAATTCATAATTGTAATGATTCTCTCCTCGCTGTTAAAATAATTATTTATACCATAAAAAAAACTATATTTATTGTGTCTATAGAAGATTAACAGCGGACAGAATGACAATCGATTCAGAATCATTTCCTAAATTTTCTGCCTGCCCGTCTGATGTCTGTCCATGTAACAATATGTTCAAGTTACAAGTCGCAATTTTGGAGATATTGCGATGAAATTTGATACACTGACGTCTTTTAACCCAAGGACGAACGTTATTGAGAATGATTTGAATCGGTTACCTTTTTCAGCCCTGTTTTGAAAAATCTTTATAAGGAAAAAATTTCAAAATTTTCAAAATTTCTCAACAAAACTCGCTCTGCAATAGTATTTGGACCTTCTCAGTCGATCTGAAAAATTTGGTTCAACTGGGGCAATCTTTTGAACCCTCTCTCTTATAATCATTTCTGCGAAAACTGAATCTTTATACAGAAAAAAGGTATAATTTTTAAAAGGGTTCGTGGTGAAGTTCGTAATAGTAAATTGATACAGAAATCATTTTGACAGAATGTGAACCACGTAAGTCAATTTTTTGGATAGTACCGCATATAAAGATTCGTCCAATACACGTAGGCGAAGTGGTGTGGTGTGTAGCGAATACTCGGCCTAGCCCCACCATAATATTCTTATTTGTTTTCCTTTTAGATTTAACTCTAAACGAAACGGCTTATCTTAAAGCTCCTTAAACAGCTTAAAGTGCTGACATTTTGACAGAAAGTGATTCCGTTTCTTAACCTCAATTCAGCTAATTATAGGACAAAGGTCATCAGTGGTCTTGTTTCACTTTCAAATCGAACATGCACACATGCTACTCCCCTCTTTTCACTCTCCCTATTTGTAATCCTAAGTGGGAAAGAAACCTGCCGCCAGTTCAAAGGAGATTCATTTTCCTCATCGAATATGCTTTAAGCGAAAACCTAGAAAAGATTCAACAAATTGCACTCTATATATATGAGATTTTGTATCTCGAACAGTATACTGCTACTGCTATGTCGACCAGTATTTCAATCGGCATTCCTATTATCGATCTCGATTGGCATTTGACGACTACAGATACAGAATATAAAATCTTAGCGTTCATTAATGAGCCGTTAAAATATTCTCTTTTTGAAATTTATCTGATCTTCATATTATGGGTTTATACTCGTCTACTCAATGTCTTTTTACTGTACTTTTAAAAGCTTGGCTGGCTGTTCAAAGGTGTGCAAGGAAAAGACTTCAACGCATTATAAGTTTCTCTCTGAGACAGAGATATGTTTTATTGTGCCACAGGTTCTTCTTTTCAATGCACTTTGAATTACAAGATTACGTCTAGACTTTCGCTGATTATAATAAAATTTTTATAAAATGGTTTCCTTTTAAAATGACTGTATGTTAAAAGCGTACGATATGTTAAGTTCATTACATGTATTAGTCAAAAATAACAATAATAACAATTAATATTCTGCAAGCACTTTTATTACACGTTTTAGTGGTATTTGGGAAGAAATGAAAATGAAAATTTTTGATACGCTTTCACTTTCACTTAAGATTAGCTTAAGTTTGAACGTTTGAAAGATTAGAGTATTAGAGTATTTTTAATTCGATTTCAATTTCTGCGGAATTTTTGTTAAAGTCAGCAATTTTTGGTTAGTGCTTAGCTACAATGTAAATAACAATCAGGTTGGCACATAGGTGAGCGTTTAATTCCGAAACAAATATTGATTAAAATTGAAATTTTGAAAATGGGACTGAGGGAGATAACGGATTTATTTATTTTTTTTATTTTAAAGTAAATTCCATAAAAATTAATTGTTCCCCGTAAGAAAAAAATTTATATGCACACCTTGAGCGAAAGTATGAGGACGTCTAAAAAGTATTCTATTGGAAGGAAGCAATGTATGAAATTATAGCGAGTAAATATTTAACGGTTTGTAATTATTTATCCATGTTGTTGAAAATAGTTAACAAAGTTTGATTTTTTTTGTTCATTATCACTATCTATTTTGCTCTCTTCAAAGTAATCCCTCTTCACTTCCCATACCATACCCATAACACACTTATGGCAGCCCTTTTTCGAATCCTTAAGCTCTTCCAGCGATGAGCTGCCTGCTTGCCTGCTTAAAACACTCCACTCTTTCGTGGGTCTTCGCAGTTATGGGAACAAGAAAAAGTCGCAGGGAATCAAGTCCGGTGAATACGGTGCTTGAGACATGATTGCTTGCATGTGTTCTTTTCACATAAAAACGTTACGAGCGTCGTGTAAGCTGGTGCAATATTCATGAGCAGTTATTCCACAATTGCAAGCCTTTTTTTATATTGCTTCAGGTAAACGGCGCATAACTTTACTAGGGTAGTATTCCTTATTGACCGCACGAGCTTCTAGCAGGATGCTTGTAGCCCATGCCCCACGTAATTATAATCGAAGAAAACCGTGAGCAAAATCTTCAAAATCAATCGACCTTGACGTCCTTTTTTCGTTCTTGGGTCTTCTGGTCTGGTTTCCATTAAGATAATTGGGCTTTAGTTTCGACATCATAACCATATAGCCATGTCTCGTCGTTTTGATCGTCATTTAATGTTATGCAACAGCTTCTGAGCAAAGTTTCACGCCGACAACATTCTAAAAAATTACAAGACATAGGCTAACTGATATGCCAACATCCTCAGCAGTTCCCCTAATAGCGATTCGACGATTCTCCATATCAATCTTCTTCGCTGCTTCATCGTTTTCATCGGTTGTTGCAGTGCAAGGCGGTCCAAGGCGGTATTCTGCCTAGGGCTTGTTCTACTTATAAAAATTTTTTTTTGCTCAAAGTAGACTTCCACTCAATTCTTCTTCCATTTTTAATCCATTTTTTCGATAGCAAAAAATTACCGAGTGCACCGAAACACATTTAATCTCTATATTTGTTATAAACAAAGTAAAAATGCAAAATGGCGGATAATGTCAACAAATGTTGGGCGGCCAACATAGCCAAAAGAAAAAAAAAATCGAATGTACGTGGCCCGTGAAACCTGGAAAGCCACCTTTTTTTTGATTTCGAGACCCAGCTAAGATATATTCATATATATATATTCATATATATGATGTGAAACGATACAGAAAAATTAGAATATTATCTTCGAAAATAACTTTTGAAAGCGGTTCGAAACTGTGCTCAATCACTTACTTAAAAAGGTCGGTGTAGCCAAAGTCGAAACTGTCAGCATTTGCAAGGTGTTATAGTATTTTCTATGGAAGTGGATAATGTTTCTACAAACAGCACAATTTTTTTTTCTAAATTTATATAAAAAACATTGGGCTACGGCTGCAAAAAAAAAACAAGCAAGCAAAACAACACTCGGCTGTGAACAAATTTTTCATACCCCATCTCAGAGACCAGAAGTTTCCTCTCTGTCCTTTGATCGATTTAGTCCGTTTGTAAGGCTTACTTAGTTTTGTAAATTTGACCGCGATATGTCCATTGCGATCGGTGCGGAACTTTTGGAATTTTTTTATGTAGAAATTTGTGAAAAGTTGTTTCGAACTTCTGGAATTTCTGGGCGAAAAAAGGTCTTTTTTGAAGTCTATTTTATTTGATACCGTTAAGAAATTTGAGTAGAGAGCGAAACCACCTTATTCACGTGGCTAAGAAGTGCAACGATCAGATCGGGTTCAATCTTTAGTGCCTTAGATCACACTATAATTATGACTTATATACATATATATATATATATACATATATATATCGTTAAGAAATTTGAGTAGAGAGCGAAATTACCTTACCCACGTGGCTAAGAAGTGCAACGATTAGATCGGGTTCAATCTTTAGTGCCTTAGATCACACTATAATTATGACTTATATACATATATATATATATATATACATATATATATATATTTAAATTTGCCTTCCATTTTATCTGCCTGAGTGGTCGAGTAGCCAAGGAATTTTGACTGCTAGCAATGGTCGTGGGTTCAAATCCTAAATGCGGTAGAGTTTTCAATAAAACCGAAAGCCTTAGAAGGGAATGCTTTAAAACTTTAGAACTTTTAGAATTTATTTCTTGGCTAAATTAATAATAATAATAATAATAATCTTCTATTTTGTATAAAATTTTGTCCGCCAAATCTAGGAACATTATATTATATATATATATATATATATATATATATATATTATAATAATGTATTAAAAATATTATATAAATATTTGATCATAATTTCTTGATACTAAATGTTTTTGAAAACGTGCCTTTGGCATATTTATGTTCATTTCGCTCACTTTAGAGCAAATCAACGATGTAGAAAATACTTGTAGCCACTGTCCAGTGGTTCGATATACACATTTACCTTTGGTAGATGGGAGCGTAGGTCATATCGGTCCGTATTTTTCCGTTCGTCTGCTATAAGGAGAGTGATTCCCTTAGCTAGAGTAAAAAGATGCTTAAGGTATTTAAATGTTGGCTTTGCCCGCTTATAAAGCTTTAAGTGCAGCTGACGCACTTTAATCCGGCTATACTATACTTTAATAATACTACTAACGGATGGTCAATATACATACAACTGTAGGCCAAATATGTTAAAAAATTTTAGAAATGAAAACAATTTGAATTATTTTTAGATTTATTTGCGAGAGAAGAAAAACAACGAAGACGAACGAGAAAATATGATTACGCGAAGTACAAAAATGCAATAATTATTATTTTATTAAATTAATATTTATATTGTTTATATGCTCTTACACAAACAATTAATATAGGGTGATCGGACAAAGAGGTTTTTCTTTGTTTTCCTTCGCAATTACTCCAAAGTTGACATTTATGTTATGCTTAGCATCGTTTAGCAAATCACGGAAAAGGTTCATAGCTGTACAGCATATAGAACATAACGAATGAATTCGGGCTACGTTTCGCCCGCAAATTTATGGCCAACATAATAAATCTACACAACTCGAATCCAATGGCAGGTAGACTTTGTAAGATTTAAAAATCTAGCCGAGTCAAGAACGTTAACCTACTTCTGAAAATATTATATAATGAGTATGCGAACCAGCGTGCAGATGAACTATCACATTGCAGTTGCCATCAATGTAGAACGTTATAGAGAGATAAATACAGAGAGATAATAATTGGATGACTTTAACTTCGACGATATGTGATTTTAAGAAAGGGAACGGTACACCTTGCAATAAATCGTGTAACACAATCAATTTATTGAAAAAAAAAAAAGGTCAGTGACCGATGCCAATGTGAACCGATCACCAAGATACCAGATAATGCCGTTGGACTTTTTCTTTGGTATATTCGAATAAATCACAGACACTCAGTGACTTTAAAGGCAACGCTTTTTATATTATTGCTGAAATGACAGCAGATATGGGTGGAAATGTAGCTAAAAAATGCTGCTCCAGAATTGAATTTTTACAGAAATCCAGAGATTGTCCACAACTTGAAAGCATTACATCATTTTTAAATAAAAGTTTCCTAAACAACAGCTAACACAACGCAACACAACACCGTCTGAGAGCCCGAGTGAGCAAAACGTCTGGACTAAGAACTGCATGGGTGTAGGTTCAAATCTCAAGTGCAGTAGAATTTCCAACAGAGCTGCAGTAGTTCTAATTTACTTCTCTCTCTCTCTCTCTCTCTCTGTCTCTCTCTCTCTCTCTCTCTCTCTCTCTCTCTCTCTCTCTATTAATAATAATAACCATAAATAAATTCAGTATATGGAGGAAGGCGGTCGATGTCTTCAGATGTTATTTATTGGTTTCTAACGATGTAGTGCATCAAACTATTCTTATTTTCGAAATTTTGATTCAAAATTGTTGTGAATCGTCATAAATGCAAAAATAAAGCTAAAAAGCTTGAAAAAACATTCGCCGGGTCGCTTAAAATTGTGGAATTGGAAAATGGGAGTGACTTGTTCACAAATACTCCCACAATGTGTAGGAAACTAAGACAACTACAGAAAACTTTCTTTACATTCTTGTCTATAATTTTCGATCTTCGACTGAATCGAACAAGGAACGCAGAATATTTGTCTGACGAATTTTCTGAAATTTACGAATTTCGAGTTTGCAAAGAAGAAGAAAAACTTTTTATTTGATCACCCTATATAAAGAACACACATTGCTTGTGTGATGCCGTGAAGGTCACACACATATTCCGTATGAATATATATTTTAATAACGAAATATACCTTCGCGATAAGAAAGCATTGCGGTATGAAATATATGGAATCAATTAAAACCGATTTTAATCACATTCAAGTAGCTAAGGGATTAATTTACTTTACCTTTACTTACTTATATCTCTAATACGTTACATATATAAAATATTTACATATTTAGAAAGATTGATAATTTTGGCAGAGAATTCAATTCAGTTTAAAAAAATTGTATAAGAAAATTAAAGAAAATCCCTAAAGTAAAAAAGGGCAGAAAGACCTAAAATGATGGGTGTTTTGTACTAATTTGCTGCAAGCAACATAAACAAATTGTCTAATGGGTATTATTATTATGCCAGATTAAAATATTCTTTTACCCTTTACTTGACTGCGAAAGCGTACGTAGGAAACATAAGCCCAGCGAAAATATGCCTTTGCATTAGAAAACATATATATAGACATATATGGCACATACGAGTGTTTATGTTCACTTCAATTTTATTAAATTCGAAAAATTGCATTACGAAATTTTTCTCTAATGCAAACACAAACGCAAATACACTCAGTTTTCCTTTTCCTTTTCCTTTTCTTTTGCTTGTTTTTCTTCTTTTTTTTTTTCATTTTGATTTGTGTAAACAATAATTGTGTGCAACTGTTTCCGTTTATATATAAATCGCATTGTTTTTGTATTCGTTACACGTTCGTTTTGTGTAAACTGAAATTTTTAAAACAAGAAAAGTTTTCTTTTACCACAAATCACTACCACTACCACTGTGTCCGTGGAAACCAGAAATTTGTTAATTCAATTCATTCGTATTAGTTCCCAAACCAACCAGGAAATCCGTTTAACAGTAGTAATCTTTCGGATACGAACTATTGGTGTCCTATACTCACCGACATATTAATAGAGAAAATAAATAAAAAAAAACAAAAAAAAGGGAGAAAAAACCGAAGATTTTGAACTAAAAAACGATGTTTTTTTCTTTTTGTATCTATGCCAACTGCAACATAACTGGGACTTTAAAAAAACATGGCATTAAATTCATAATAAAATCAAACACTGTGTCGGCAGACTCGTCAATTTCAACTCAGTCAACCAACAACAACGGTTTTGCTTAAAGCAGTTTTGCGCTAACAGTTTTTAATACAAAATGAAGTTTTTCAAATAATAAAAATTTCGAAATTAATTCAATTTTACTATATATATAAAAGTTGAAAAGTCTTTAAGATATTTTGGGTTTTCCCCCCAAAAAAAAAAAAAAAAAAAAAATACTTCTTACTAATCGCTTAAGGTTTGTATCAGAAACAATCGCTTTATTGGAAATATTATGTCGAAAATATGCGGAAATCTAGTGGTGGCGTTATCGTTGAAGTTTCTATATAGAAATTTCTTAGGGACTGTTTAATATTATAATTTGGTGAAATAGACTTAATTTGACGGTTTCGAAAATCTCTAATGAAAAAGGATAAAGAGAAAAAATTAAGATTAAAAAGCATGGAATTTTTTTTTTTATCACTTTTGCCGGCTGCATGGTATGCGGTGTCGTCATGCCGACAATGCCGGAATGTCGGAGACAATCCTTGCCTTGCTTTTTTCCAAGAATAGCCAAGTAGTAGAGCCGGCTGAGGTTTGACAGTTTCCATGATTTAACTTTTACTGGAAAAAAAAACATAAACTCTTAGGGCTATCGTATTGTGAATTAAGCACCAACCAGTGCCTACAATCATATATAAGGGAAATCTTCGTTTTACTAACCGAACAAACTGTCTGGGCTAAAATAACTTCACATCCGACAATAATTTTTGTTATCTTCCACAATAGGATTTAATGGAAGTTGTAGGTAACGCCGATTTTAGAAGTATAGCTGATATATATGTATGTGTATATATATATATACGTATATATATACGACAAAGTCCCTGTCGGTTTTCTAATAAAAGGTAACTTTTATTTTATACCCTATATTACCCTATATTATACCCTATATTTTATACCCTATATACCATTAATGGTACAGCGTATATTTAGTTAGTGCGGACGTATGTGACACGCAGTAGGGCTTAAGATAGACACACCTTTTATTATAAAGAGCGATTCAGAATTATAATCTGAATCGATCTAAGCCTGTCTGATGTCTGATGTCCATGTAAAAATGTGCTGAAGCTACAGGTAGCAATTTTTGAGATAAAAAAATTAACTATACCAAATTTGGATTATTTTGGCCTATATTTTCGATCATGCCATTACAAGGATTTTCACGAAAATTGATCCTTTGTAGAGCAGAATAGTCTTAGTTTTATTGCGTGGTGATGAAAATTTTCCCATAATAGTAATTTCATACAAAAATGGATTCTATAAAATTTGGATCATCTACGTCTATTTTTAGATCCTGCCCTATGTAAGGATTAAACCTATTAGGTTGCGTTTTGGCTCCGCTTCCCTATAAATATGCACATGAAAAATTTATGTTTATATAAAAACAAGATATAATTTTTGTGTTCTATAATAAAAATAAGAATTGTGTTGGACAATAGGATATCTAATAGGGTATCTAATTTGTCGGCCTTGCCCGGCTATAATGTTTTTACTTGTTTAATCAAAGTTTGATTCATTGTTGGTCATTGGCTCTCTTTATTTTTTTTATTTATTATCCTTAAGACAAAATAAGAATTCCGTGAGAGAAGAGCGACTTTTTCTTAAATGAATGGTTATGCGGAGCTGGCCGCAAAATTAAGCGAATATGGTCCGATTCGAACCATATTTAATTGGAGAGAGGTTTGGGCCAAAATCCGCCAGTTTACGAAATTTCTTCTGAAGGCAGCGTACATACGGGCTTAAATTAATTTGAAAAGTGGTCGGTATAAGAGAAGGCGGGTCTTTTTTTTAAGTCCTTCTGCAAGATGCACAAACACATACTTAGCATACAATTTCTGGAGTATACAAATTTGCATTTTCCAAAATATCTCTACAAAAATCGAGGAAACGTATCGAGGAAGGTAGGGGTGAACTCTCTATTCATTATAGTCGAAAGGTTAAAAAAAAATTAAATTTTAGGGAAAAACGGTAATGGAAAAGTTTAAACTTTAGCAGGGCCGATTGCAGGGCTATTTAAAAAAAATTTGGAAAAATTATCCCGAATGATCAACTGACACGTCTACAATTAACCAAAAAGTTGTTACGATTTCCATAAACTATTGTTGCACTTTAGTAGATTTTCATAACCACCAACGAAGGATGACTGGGTGTATACTAAATTTGTCCCTCTGTGCGTAACAACCGCTGTAAGTAGACATGACGAACGCATCATAAGCGAAGGTTTTGAGAGGATTTAACAGTGTCCATCCTTCAATCCACTAATCTGCCTGCTGTCTATGTGGTGTCTGTCCGTCAGCTAAAACGAATGAACACACTTTGCAAGCGTTGATGAGTTGCAACAAAATACGCTAGACCTTGCTCTTACTTCGCACCCATGTAAACGCGAAGTTAAGGACCTTGCACCTCTACGTCACTCCGACCACTATACCATTTCTGCATCCTTTGCGCAATGCCCCAGAGATGATACAAAACATCATCAAACGTGGAATGCGAACATACATTCTATTCAAATATAGTTCGATTAAGTCCGAACATGAATGCTTTATTTTAATCAGACTTGCTTTTAATTCAATCAGACTTGCAGAAATGCAGTCAGATCCAGAGAGGAAGCATTTGAAGTTGGGAGTTTTAACTTAAAGGGCCAAACTAAGCAAAAAGTTTAGAAAGATGTGTACACGAGTAGCAGCTGCGTCCCAAAGTTCTTGCCGCTTCAAAAAGCTCCAAGAGCTTTTGATCTTTCGCGAAAAGGATTGGACACCAATCGATGGCATCGCTTCCGACTCTTCTCAATAACAACCACATAATATCCGACCAGGTTGATAAGGCTAATCTTATCTGATTTCAAATACCCATTGCCACCGCTTAAAATAGTAACATGTCCGATGACTGCATTATCCTTCTTATCCTTTAATTTGTTTAACCTAAATTACTATAACGATTTGATTTTCATCATGATGCATTAACAATTAGACTTTTTCGTGCTATGAACTTCAGTTTTCGTTATATATATATAAAGGGGGGATCAAGAAATTGCCACAACTGGGCCAGGGTTTACATACCAGTTTAGGATGCCGAAATACTGTTAGTAAACCACTTTTATCGAGAAGTTTTGAAAATTGCAATTTTTTCAATATAACGACTTTCCAAAGCAGGGCGTTATATAGGGAGTGGTCGAGAAGTGGACCGTTTTCAATAACGTCCGTCCTTGGGTCAAACATGAGAGTATAGTAAATTTTAAGAAAATGTATCAAAAATTGCATACTGCAGCTTTAACACACAGACAACAGATGGACAGACAGGGTTAGATCAATTCAGATTCAGATCGGTATGATAAGAGGCGGATCTATCTTAAGCGCTTCTACGCATTACATATGTCCGCACAAATTTAATACACTCTGCATACTGCAGGTGGTTTAGGGCACAGACAGGAATCTATTGACAAGATCGACGTAAAATCCATTCACCGATAATAGCCGACACGCCTAAATTTAATAGAAAATATTTTACAATTACAATAAATTTGATTTGAATATAAATTTCTTTTGCCCGTTTTTTTTTTGCAAATTGACTTTTAATTCAAAAACTAATGAGAAGGGAGATCGCAAATTCAATAATACCTCCTCATGCATAAATTATTTTTTATTTAAATTATGATTTAGTTTTCTATACCCCATTGATGACGACACGTGAATACTTGTAAAGAAAGTAAATCATATTCGTGTTTGATTTTATGCAAATTATTGGCAGTATGTCGTATGCTTATACAAAGCATTCTTACTCGTCTAACTTCACACACATACTTAAATCAATTCGTTATTCGCTATTGAAAGGTAACGTGAATTATTGTAGAACAATATATTAAAGTAAAAAAAAAAAACAATCTCAACAATGGATTATTTTTATGTAATAATTGTAGAGAGGGAAAAAACCTACATTTATAGGCAGGCGTCTTGGTACGCTCTTCAAGTGAGCTTATATAAGAAACGATTTAGTATAGAATGGTTTCATTAAAACAGGACAATTGAATCTTTCTCCTCTTTTTTTATAAAGAGTTCGTAGTAATGTGGTGGCGGTAACAGACCGTATAATGCGTGTTTGGTAAACATAAACAAATATTTTCGTATTTTATATGAAAAGCATAAAATTTATTTAGAAATCATATTCGATATAAATAAATAGAAAATATTGTAGGCATAAGCTTAAGTGCCATAAGAAGCCCCCTTATACTCTTCTACGTCTCCTTCTCTATATATTTTATGCACAATATGAATATTTGGAATATTTCATAGTTTAAGTCTTCCGTGCTGATAAAAAATCTATGACTGCGAGAAATAAAATGGTAAAGTATAAGAGGTGTGTGTGTGTGTGTGTGTGTGTGTGTGTAGGTAAGTAGGTAGATATGGGCTAAAAAGCTACACACCGTTAGCATAAATAATGCAATTTTATATTGAAAAGTCATAAAAGTCGTTAGATTGACTGAAAAGTTTCTGCGATTTTAGATTTCGTAGCGAAAGTTTCTACACAAAAAAAAAACAAAAAAGTTTTAATTGTTGTTGAAAAAGTGTTAACAGCAATGAATTAATGAACTAAAATTGATTTTGATGTTTTGATTTTCTATAGTTTTTACTTGTTTTTGCTTTTTCTTCCTTTTCGTCACTTCGTTTACTTTGCTCAGATGCAAGCTTATCGAGACAATTTCAAGCAGACACCTTGTCCGACTAATTTGGATCATCAATCAGTTGTTTCTACCTCTGCCCGTTTACCGTTTTCGAAGGGACAACATAGTCGAACGGTTAGCGATCATCATCTGCCAGCAGCAAGTGCGGCTGTGAGCGTAACCACGCCCAGAATGTTAAGTCCTACAGTGTCGCATGAAGGCGGCAGCACATCGACATCAGCTTTGTTACGGCAAAACCAAGAGCTACGACAGCGTTTAGCTGATGAAGCTAACAATTATCGAAGACGTTTGGATACTTATAAGCAGGCCCAACAAAACCAAGCTACTCTTGTTAGTCGCTTGCAATCGAAAATTCAACAATATCGCCAACGATGCAGCGATTTAGAAGAACGCATGCACGAGACCATAAAGCCGTCAACGACTTGTCATATGCCTAAATTAACGACAGGTCCTACTTCTAGTCAAGTCGTGGTTGGTATAGCGAAAATTTCCATTTACTTAATATATCCATTAAGATGTTTAATGATTTCAGTGCGCAACTTCTTTGACTTTAGGCCACTCGAGCCAACCGTGTTCCTCTTCTTTAGAAACAACACCACTTTCTCCGCCCACGTGTGGTGGTGGTCGAGAGTGCGTCGTCCACGAAGACAGCAGTGAGTTGTGTCGGAAATTAGATGAAGAACACAAGAAATGCGAACAATTGATGGCTCAAAATAACGCGTTGCGTCAACAGCTCGAAGAATCTAATCACACCAATGAAGCTTTAACTAATGACTTGCAAAAGTTAACAAATGATTGGTCCAATATGCGAGATGAGTTAATGGCTAAAGAGGATGAATTCAAAGAAGAAGAACAGGTATTAGTGAGATTGATATTTAATTTACAGGAATGGGTAGCAGTGGTTTCATTACATTCGTAGGCTTTCAAAGATTATTGCAATAGCGAACATAATCGTCTATTGAAAATGTGGCGAGAGGTGGTAGCGGTTAAACGGGCCTTTAGAGATATAGAAACTGCTATGAAAAACGAAGTGTCCAAAATGGGTTTAGAAATTAATAGCACAACCAAGGAGTTACTGGCTTCTTGTGGTGGTGTCGCTTTCAATGTACAGCAAGCTAAACGAGTAGTTGATGAACAACTATTAGAAGCTAAACGTGAGAGCGATGGTTTGCAGGGCCAATTGGCCACTTTGAAGGTGCAACATGAAAGTGCTCGTCATGAGATCTTGGAACGTGATCAACGTTTGCTCGAATTAATGAATCAACTTAAGAAACTCGAGGATCGTTGTGGCCAAGCCGAATCTCAGGCCATGCTAGCAAATCGTTATAATGATGAGATCGAACGTCTTAATAATTCAATACGTGAAATAGCGCAAGCTGTTGTTTTAGACGCTGAGATCGCCGATCGTGAGACAACTGATCAAGGGGCAGCTGCACGAGAAAGCAGCAATATGCACACAGCTCGCGATTCGTCATCGGCCGTTCCAACATCGGCAAAATCTGGTCGCCGTTCTTCTTCGCGAACCTCGCACGCGTTCGCCGAAAGTACTATATCCGCAGTTCAGGCTGCTTTGCATAAATATCAACTAGCTTTGCATGATATGCAGGTGAAGTTTCAGAACACAGACGAAAATTTACGATCTACGAGAACGCAATTGGACACAAGTGAAGGCACGAAAGCTCTTTTAACTACAAAAATACAACAACTCACTGAAAAATTGGATGTAAGCAATTCGAAGCTTTCGGAATTGTTGAAAGAACGCGACAGTTTGCAGAAGACGCTGGACGAAATTCGCCAACAGAAGCAACAATCCGAACTGGGAAAAGCTGAACTTAATAATGCGGTATATAGAAGGTAGTAAAGTTTAACAAACACTATGTTTAATCGACTTCTTTTCCTCTCTCTCTCTCATGTTTTCAGTTTGAAAACTTGAGTACAGACTACGAGAAACTGCAATTTAATTACGGGAAACTGCAAAAGAAAATCGATTCGTTGGAAGAGGATAAAAAGGCTGTCGAATTGGAAATCCAACGAATACTTAAGGATAAGAATATTACTGAGATGAATTTAAGGTCAGTCAACTACTAAAATATACTGAATTTAACTTAAATCGTTTACAGAGCTGAAGAAGATCGCGGCAGTCGTTTGCGTGAGGAGACCATATCTTTGCGTGAAGAATTAAATCGCGTGAGCTTAAGCCGAGATTTACTTGATCAACAACGCATCGAATCGGATAATTTGATTAGTTTATTAGAAAAACAAAAGAATGACTTAGAATACGACGTCGATAAGTTATTGGTCGATAAATGCGATTTACAAGAGCGTCTAGAGAAAGTGTTTAGTAATAATTCAAATACTTCTGATGAACTAAAAGCCATGCAGAGTAATCTATGTGAAGCCCAAGAAGAGTGTAAGAAACTTGCGCAACAACTGAAGGAGCAAAATATCGAAATAGCTGATCTTAAAAAAGAGCATGCTCAAGTGGAGAAGCTACGTCTAGAATTGGAAACTGATAACCTTTCGTTTAGTGAAAAGTTGAAATGCCTGCAAATCGAAAAAGAGAAAATTCTACAAGATTTGGCTTGCATAACACGTGACCGCGGCGATATACACAATCAACTTACGGCTATGTGTCGCAGAAAGGAAACGCTTAACGAAGAGCTTATGCGTTGCCGGCAACGCTTAGAGCAGACTGCAGAAACGAACAACCGTTTGAATAGAAATCTTGAGGAAATGATTAAGGATGTGGAAGAAAAACAAGTGGTTATTGATTTACATGAAAAAGAAACACATCGTCTCCAGGTATGTTATCTGATTTTAAAAACTGCATCTACTTACAAGCTTCGCTTCTCTTAAACATATATATATGTCAGGAATTATTGGCAGCACTACGCTCGGAGAAAGAGTCGCTTGACGCAGTGCTCTTCGATACGAACACTACATTAGAGGCGACCGAAGAGAAACGCGCCCAGTTGGAGAAAGAACTAAAAGAAGCTTTAGTACGAGAGGAATCTTTCAAGAATAACGTAATTCGTTTGCAAAAAGAATTAGAGCAGAGTCAAAGACGGGCCCAGGAGACAAAGACCCAGCTTACGAATGCTGCTCGTGCGGCAGAGAATGAATTCAATCAAACAATCTCTAATTTAAAGGCATCAGCAGAAGAAGCCGCAAAGAAGAATGGCGATGAAGTGCAACAATTACGCTCCGCTTTAGAAAAACGTATGCAACAAGCTTTACAAGCTCTACAAACAGCTAAAGACGAGGATATTGAAAAACAGGAAGAACGCTTGGAAGCTTTGCAAACACATTTGGAAAATTTAGTACAACAGCATGAAGAAGCTCTTATTAGAGCTGAAAATGAAAAACAACAGGCTTTATTAATGGGTACATATTTTTGTTTGGCTTTTTTCCTTTCCTTTCCTTTTAAAGTTCTTTAGTCTTTTTGTACTGGTATAACTGTAGCTCATCGCGATAAACAAGCGATCGCGGAAAAATTAGAAGCTGTCAAGCGGGAATTAAAATCCGAACAGGAAGCTTTAGAAAGATGTAATAGGGAGCATAACGCCCGAGACGAAAAGCAACGTAATTCAATCGCGCAACTTAAGGACGAAATGGTTGCCATGCGAACCAAAGAGGAAGAACAAAAGTTAGTTAGAAATAAACATAACTTTTCATTGCCTTTTTTTTTGTTATCTAAACTGATTTCACTTTAGGGTTAAACTGGAAGAGTCCATACGAAAGCAGGAGATTCAAGCAAATGCTCTTAAAGAAGAACAAGACAATCTTTTACGTCTTAACGATGAACTAAAAATGGATATTAGATTGAAGGAAGACAAACTGGAGTCCTTGAACAATGAATTACAAGATACTTTGCGTAAAATTAAAGAAAGTGAGAGAAAAAATTTACTAGAAAATTGCAATAAATTATCAAATAATTATTTTAAGGCGAAGGCTATACTGAAGGCCTTCGTAAAGAACTAACTGATGCACGACGCCAGTTAGGCGATAGCAATGTTGAACGCGATAAGTATGCCAGCAGCAATAAAGAACTAAGGGATCACGTGAAAAGGGCCGAAAGTGCTAAGCGTGAACAAACTAGGGCAGCGGAAGAAGCTTTGCAAAAGATTAATAATTTAGAAGAAAACAAAAACACTTTGGAGAACGAACGGACTCGTTTAACTACTTTACTTAAAGAAACGGAAAATAATTTGACTAAAGCAACACAAGAGTTAAATACAACGAAGAGTTCCTTACAAAAGACACAAAAGGAGTTCGCTCAGAAAGATGAGGGTGGAAAAGAATTGCAAAATAAATTAATTGCCGAAACCGAGTTAAAAGAACGAGCTCAACAAGAATTAAATCAGATTAAGAAACAAGTGCATGATTTGTTGTTCATTGTTCATGTTACAAATTTAGTAAATTCTCATTTTTACCCTTTTAGTTGGCCGACTTAGAATCGAATCTTTGTGCAACGAGGCAAGAACTGGGACGAGCGCGATGTCATGCCAACCAAGAAGAGCATCGTTTTCACAATCGCGAACAGGAGTTAATGGCCCGTATTGAAGAAGCGCGAAGTCGTGAGAAGCGTCTTGAAGATCAAAAGCATAATTTAGAAGTGTGCCTAGCCGACGCCACGCAGCAGATCCAAGAATTAAAAGCCCGCTTGGGCGGTGCAGAAGGACGCATAAGAGCGTTGGACGAGCAGCTAGCTTGTGCAGAGTTGCACAAACGTGATGCGGAGCATAAGCTGCACTCCGTAATTCATACATTACGGCGTATTGCAGGCATACAAATGGATGGCAGCGTTAATTTATCGCATCGCCTTGTAAGTCCCTCAAGACGTTATAGTCCGATACGTAGCGTAGCCGGAGCTGTAGCATCCAGTTGCCATGACTACGAAGCTAGAAGCACTTCTAACTGTCCGGATGGTCCAACTTTAGAAATCGATCCGGACCTCATACGAAAAGGCGTACGTTGTCTAATGCATCAAGTAGCGCAAATTGAACGAGAGAAAGACGACTTAAAAATGCAATTGTCTTCGGCCAGAAAGCAATTACAAGATGCGGCTGATCAGCAGCTAAAGTGTGAGGCAAAAGTATCTAAACTTCAACAAATGATCCGACATCTGCAACAGGAAAAAGGCGATTTGGATACTGAACGCAGCATAAAAGTATCAGCTTTAAATGTTTTGGAGGAGAAATTTAAACAGAAAACTAACGAATGCCAACAATTGCATGAAAGGTTGAATCAAATCGAAATGCAATTGGCTTCGTGTAACGAAGAGAACTCTCAAAACGAAGATCGTTTGGAGAAATGTCGTCAACACGGAGCAAAGTTAGAAAATGATAAGAGACACCTTCAGGAAGAACTCGTTAAAGCTGAAAGCAGAGCCACGAAATTAGACCTCCAACGTGTGGCCTTGGAAGGTGACATTACAAGATTGCAAATGGCGCTACAAGAAAAAGAAAACAGTATCAGACAGGCTCAAGAACGTTTAGATAATCAAAACAAAACGATGACCCAATTAGAAGATCGATGTTCTTCCTTGAAAGCATCCTTAGATCAAATGAAAGAACGTCTGCAAAAAGCAGCTGTTATTGAAACAGAGCTAAGAGGAGAATTAAAAACGGCCCATAAAGAATTGTCGGAACAAGGTCATTCATCGCAATCGAATGAAGACAAATTAAAACTTTTACAAAAGTCATTACAGGCCGGAGAAAACGAGAAGCGCATTTTAAGTGAACGATTGGAAAAAGCCCAACAAAATTTAAATGAGCTGAGGCGGAGTCAGCAAGCTCAACTGGATAGTGTTCAACGTTTACAAGATCAAATTAATGACCTTGAAGTGCAAAAATCAACTTTAGAATCTCAATTGCGTATTGCAAAATGGAATCAAGAGTCCGGTGCTCAAAACAACGGCGGAAACGGCGTGAATGGTGAAGAAGAAGAACTTGCAAAGCAATTAAAAACCTCGCAAAGGGAAAAATCCGAGCTACGAAATACGCTTCAGGCATTACAAAATAAAGTGCGGCGCTTGGAAAATGAACGAAAGAGCAAATTTTCAGGTAATAATCCTTATGATCGTTCCGAGAAGGAGGCCGGTGCAATCAGCTACGAAGGAGGAATTTATGATTCGAATCGTTTAACAAGTTCCAATGATAATTATCGCGCAATCGGCGATTCAGGTGCCGGCGACGGTGCTACCAACAACGGCTTATTTAGTTGCGGTCTTGATCATGCGGTTATTGAGCAAGAAAATCGAGATCTAAGACTAAAAGTTCGACGTTTGGAAACTTTGTTAGCTGAAAAGGAATCTGAGTTGGCCCGTTGCAAGGCTCGCATACATGATAGTGCTAAATGTTTGGATAACGATAGATACCGTAATGCTCAATTACACGCGGAAAAATTGCTGGACGCACGTGAACAATCTCATAAACAACAAGTCTTGAGATTGGAAAATCAGGTTGGTTATATATTCACGAATCTAAGCAAAAGAAAAAGAAGTTAATAAAGCATTTATGTATAATTATTTTATTAGATATCCATACTACGTGAACAATTAGCTCAAGAAGCTAAGCGTCGTCAACAGTATATATTGCGTAGTTCAAAAGCTAATAGAGAAATGCAACATTTACGTAATACCTTAGGGGATTCTTTGCGGCATGTATCCCAGCACCCATTGGATCCAAATCTCTTAGAAAGTGAAACGAGACGGTAAGTGTAGAGAGTATTTCGACAATGTTTTCTTATAAATTAAAATTAACGTTACGAATTTTGTTTTCAGATTAGATAATGTTGTGTCAATGAGTCTGCCACCTTCTACTTGTCGAGACTACGAACGGGATTGAAATTGAAAAATGAAAACGACTGCCTCTTAAACAAAATCCTATGCATTTATTTTAGAAATACTTCTCGTAAACTCATTACTTGGACTAGCCAAATACACAGTACGCGTACATATATATCATATACATATTGTGCCATAAAGGGCGTGATTTTATCTATCATGATTTGAAGTGAAAAATTGGGAAAAACGGATACGTCAATTTTACATATATTTTATTTAAAACATATGTCATACAATCCGTTTCTAAAAGTTTAATTCGCTAGTGAATATCTTTTGTCAATAATAAAGGACACTAGTCCAGTGTACTATTAACAAGTGGTTCGCCTCCATTCACCCGCCGAAGGTTAGTTTAGAAATTTAGAATCGTTTAAATTTTCAATATTTTGATTTTTAACTTTCCATAAGAAAGGAAATAATAATGCTTTTCAGATAGTAGCCTGCGAGCAAATCCATTAAAAAAAAAAATATTATTGAGTAGAACGATATTAAAGGACACTTACGGCCGTTGTGTTTCATTGCTTTTTTTCTTCTTTTAACGATTTTTATAATAACTTATTATATGAGAATTGTTTATACGATGTCTCACTGCCATTGTCTGCCATGTTTTTAACGTTTTAATTGATGGGGGTCCACCATCTAATTTAGGCTATATGCTCTATTTTAGAGAAGGAAATTAATAGTAAGCTTAGTAGTGTGTATTGATATTGATATTACGTTCTGTAGCTGATTTGAGGATGTTCACAGGATTAGTTGTGCCAAATGCAATACTTCTAAAAAAGGAAAAGTTAAGGCAGTCACAAAAAATGTGCTTTATTGTGGCGATGGTGGGTATAAAAAAAAATCATAAGAAAAAAATATTTGTTTTGGGAAAAAAGTTATAAATTTATTCTTTCTATTGTTTTAACAAACGTTCTAAACATTGAACTACAGATTTCATATTTGCTTTCTGATTAGATAACTTAGCCACTTCACCAACAATAGCAAATAATGCTTTAGTTTTACCGCTTTGATATTGTTTCACTGCTTTTGATTGCGTTTCCATAGCTTGAAGGCAATAATTTTCTATTCTTTCGACATCGGAAATTTGTTGCAAGTCATAGATCATGATTAACTGCAATAAAGAACTTTATATCGTATTGTAAATTTCTATTATGTTTTCTAAAACAATATCTTACTTCGTTCACATTTGTGTTGAGATGCTCGTGAGCTAATTCTATTAAACGTCTGGCAGAGTGTAGATTAATTTTTTCATTATATAAAGCCGTTAGTATGTCTTTAATGTGATTATATGTTAAATTGCTAAAAATTGAAATCGTTTAATACATCTATGTTAACCACAATAATAATAATTACTTACCATTCTTCAATATTTATATTGATTTTATTGCAATACGTCATCAAATCATTAATAAGAAAATTTGTTATCATTTTTTTCGGTATATCTGGAAAATTCTTAACAATATTTTGAAAATGTTCCAATAACACCGGTTCATTCTAAAATACAATATCAAGATTTTATCACATGTAGCAACTAATAATTCGATATCACAATAAGATTGTATTATATATACGCATCGTTCGTATTGACATATATTTTGCCATAACGATTTCTGTATTCAAAATCTCAAATCAAATTTTCTAATGTTCTGCTAAAATTAAAAATATTTTAAAGGTTAATGAACTTAAAGTTAGCGTCAAATAAAACTTTTGCGGCAAATTGTTAAACAGTGTTATATTTTGAGGAATTGATCTGCTAAGTATACACATAGATGGTAATCTTCTTCGGGACTCACGAATATGCCGAATAATTTCGGAAAAGAACTAAAACTTAACATTTGGGGTTTAATAACATAATGCCAACTTCTGTTAATACGAATTCGCTAAGAAATAAAAAATTTGAACTGAGTGTTGTTAGAGCTAGAAATTTGAAGAAATAGAATCGATCGCAAATGAAAATATGCATAGACTTTGCTTTCACGTTGCTTTTAAAATTATCCAGATCTTTTAGACGCCACGTTTCGGCCACGTTCGATTCATAAATAGAGACTATATATTTTTGGATACGTTGGACCTTATTTTGTCCATCTGTCCGTTGCTTCTTAAGAGAATTTTTATAAAGCCAAACAAGGCAAACAATCGGGCTTACATGGTAGCTTATATTATGTTAACACACATCGTTGGAAAGGCGATTAATAGAGGATTCTTGTTCTGTTAGTTTCAATTTTTCACAGAGCATGGTTTGCCCACAGCAGTTAAGCAATCTTTCGCTTTATCAACCTCATTTATGACATAATGTAAAAATATTGCCTTTTCAAACTTTAATTAATTTACCTAAAGAGATGTTTTGTTTATATCTTGTAAAAAATTCTCGAAAAGTTCTACTTTATCTATATTTTGACTTAAATTCCTCCGAGACCCCGTTTGACACAACTCTGTTAACGGCTTAACAGGGCTCTGTAAAAAAAATTGGTTTGTGCCTTTGCTAGTTGTATTTAAATATAACTGCACACCCTTTTATATAACCGCCTAGGCTTAACGCCTATATAACGCCAGGCTAGAAATTTTTTGTTTCTTACACAAACTCTTCATTATTAATTTCTATGCCCACTCTTTATGTAGATGCAGTTTCCTGTTAAGTTTCAAGTACTTACCACTAGTATTATACTCGTTTCCGTATTAAGTTTATAAGCCTCTATTAGATCTTTCCGTGTTTGTTCTGGTAATTCGGGCAAGTCTTTAGCTATGAGTGGTACGCATATACTGCAGGTGTGACTTTTCCCATCCAATTGTATATCCTTCATATTCAAACGTAAAGGTGGCAAATTTGGTTCGGGCATAAATCTATAATCTTGTAATACTTCCTTGTCGCGCATAGGCAAAGTGCAACGTTTTTCAGCATCCCAAGAACGAGTCTCATTGTGTACATCCCCGCCTACAGCTACAATTTCAAGTTGACGTTGTATTTCATAAGAAACGGCTTGCGATAGACTACGTACTGAACCGATATTTTTGACTTCGGTACGTACTCCAAGGCGTTGATCTGGTTCATGTACAGATATATTAGCATCTACTCGTAGGGCACCTTCTTCCATTTTGCAGGAACAAGTATTTAAGCGACGCATTACTAATATTAATTCTTTGACAAGAGAAGCTGCTTCTTCACCTGTTTCCAAATCCGGAGCAAAAACTAATTCCATTAGTGGTAAGCCAGCACGATTCAAATCGATTAAACTTCTAAAAATTATTTAAATGGAGCAAATTACTACTGACAGTTCCTTGTTCACATAAAACAAAAAAATCAAACCTTTTCAATCCCTCATCATGTAAGGATTTTCCACTGTCTTGCTCCAATTGCAGTTGCAATAAACGCACGGTTTTGTAGTAGATTTTTTTTCCAGGCACTATAACTGGAAACGTGATTTGTCCATTATTAGCTAAAGCAGACCGTTGTTGTGTAATTTGGTAGCCATTCTGTATGAAATTGGAATTATTTTAAATTTCGTATATACATTTTATGCCCTTGTACCGGCAAATCAGCATAAAAGTAGTGTTTTCTATCAAACATAGACACCTCATTTACTTGGCAATTCAAAGCTAAAGCAGTTTTAATACCCGATTCGACACATTTGCGATTTAAAACCTGTAACAGACATTAAATGGTTAGTACTTGTACTCACAGCGAAATTGCAAATTGACGAATTCGAGATCTACTCACTGGTAATGTTCCAGGTATAGAAGCATCAAAATAAGATACTGCTGTATTAACAGGTAAACCGTATTTTGTAGGACTCTCGGAAAATAACTTCGACTCACTCGATATTTGTGCATGCACTTCTAATCCTACCACACTTTTCCATTTGCTTCAAATAAGACAAAAAAGAAACGCGCACAGATATTATACGCATATACATATTTCTAAACATAAAATTCACCGTTTCGGAAGTTTATTTGTTTGCACTTGTGCGAAAGTTTTTATATTTGGACGAGTGAAAATAAATATTTTCCTGAACATTTTCAATTGTTGAAGTTGAAATGGGAACACAAATAAGAAAAAATGTAAACATAAAACAGCTGGGATTTTTTGCTCTGGCAGTGATGGTAAAGATTCATCAAGCAACATATCGTATCGCATCGTATTCCTTCAGCAAAATGAGCTTATTCAGAGTTTATTTTTCATCTAGAGTGCGATCAGATGCCCAGAAGTTTCACATTCAATTCACTTTGATTATTTGAGAGATAGAATTGAAAAAAATATATAAATTTTTCTTCTTTGAGAGGCAGGAACGATGTCTTCTCTTAAAGGAACTTTTTCATTTACAAATGATAGCGGGTAATTGCTCAAAGGAAAAGAATGAACGATCTTTAATTTTCTAATTGTAATGTAAACCTTAAGTTTTGTTAAAAAAATACATTTAGGTCAAATTAATACAATGCCCGGTAGTTTTCGAACACGCCCGCGTTTTCATATAAGTATCTCAGTATATTTTCATTGTTAATAAAAATTTAGCCGACTAAATTAAAATTAAAATCCATTCCTTCTTTATAGATCGAACACTTGCTAGTCCTTCTCAACTAGTCCATCTCAACTTGAACTTCTTGTTTAGACATGGAGCGGAAAAAGTCGGAAGAAAGCGTAAAGAAAAAGTAAGAAATAATGCGTTGCTTTTTCGCCACTTAATTAATAATACTAATATAATAAACTAATATAATAAAAAAAGGAAAATTCAAATTAAGCTTTATTTTAATATTTACCCGAAAAACACAAGAATAAAGAAGGTTGCTAAGTCAAGAAACTTTTCAAATCTTCAGCGTTTAAGGTACAGTAAAAAATAATTTGAACTCTGTTGGATCTAAAGACAAAAGAAAAATTTTTTCTATTGATCAAACATGATGCAATTAAAGATAATAAAAGAAATTTAAAAAAATGTACATTAAAGCAAATAAATATTAAAAAGAAATTATTATAAATGCATTCTTTCTTAATTTTTCTTTCCTTTTTAAATTTTGCACATTTCCGCAATATTCCCATTGAAGATAAAATTATCTAAAAATAATTAATTATTGTTAAAGTCTGGCAATCTTTACTTTAAAGAAAGAAAATTAAGTACAATCCAGAAACGGCAACTTGCATGAGTTATGATCAAGTACAATCCAGAAACGGCAACTTGCATGACTTATGATCAAAATACAATCTAGAAACGGCGACTTGCATGAGTTATGATCGAATACCATCCGCCGCTTCTGGATTGATTATATGTATGAGGCAAATGCGCGTAAAAAAATTAATATATTAAGTATTAAGTATAAGTTGCCTAACATATTTTATGTTATCTAATGTATCTCTTAAGTTGCCACTCTTTTCAAATTTATAAAAAACGGAAGAGGTAGTAACTACTCGTAATGTAGCATACATTTCGTAAGCGGAAGAAATAAAATTAAGTTAACACTTCATTCTCTTCGCAGTTAAATTCAGCAAAGCGTTTTCAATGCGCGTATAGAAGCTAGAAATCGATCTTATATTTTATATATTATTTGAACTCAAAAAACTACACCAACTTATGTGGGAAAAATAAAACATCGCACATAATATACCGTATTTATAAGTGACGTAACGTAATGTAAATGTAACTAATGCGAATAGTCTGCAACGGCGAATATGGCGTTCTCACTTGTTTGTCATTATTTACGTATGTGCAGATAATTGGTTATTAATTTTTCGAGAAAACCAAATAATAATGAAATAATGAAATGAACGATTTTGTCTGCTGTTTCAAGAGTGGAACTTAAAATTGCGAAAAAAGAATATTGCACATACACGCGCGTCTGTGGGGAAGGCTACATATACGTAGGATCCATCTGAATGTGCTGATGGTGACGGATGGAACAATGAAACAAGAGGAGGTAAGCGCAGTTAGAAAAAATATGAACAGAAATGCAAATAAATAAAAGCGAAGCAAGTTGATTGATCAATTGTCAGAAATGAAGAGTGGGTGACAATCAAACAGCTGGCTGGTAACGATATATGAAGGCAAAGTTAAGGCAGAATACAATTCAAAAATATATTAAGTAATTGATAAAGAAATTGTAAAGCGTTTAATACAGGTTAGAAGCAGTTTAGCAGCAGAAGACAAAGGAGCAGCCGAAGACGTAGCGGCACTAACCAATTCCAAAAAGAATTTGATCACGTACCTTCCAACAATTTACTATCTATTAAGTTGTTGGTGTTGGTGTCATATACCGATCCAACCTATCTAAACATAACCATTGCCAACGACAATCTCTACTAGACACTATAGTTAATTCCTTCAAAGCATTACTGCTGCAAAAACTATGGATTTGGAGAAAATTTTTTGTGCTTTGGAGTCTAATCAAAACTACGAATATGAAGAAGCGAAAAGAAAATTGATAGAAGTTTTCACACAAAGTAAGACCATCGAGAAGATTAAATTTTTTTAGGTTTTGAATTTAATATCTCTCTTTCAGGTAGAGAGCAGTGGCTTGTCCACTATATGATGGAGTATTACTTGAAAACTGGCTCCGCACGAATAATTGAGGTTCTGGTCAAAGTTCAGACACCACATGACGGCTACATATTTGATCGTTTAACAGAGTGGTTGAAAGCAGCTTCTCATAGGATAAAAGCGTTAAATTTGTTTTGTTTTGTGGTGCGTAAACATCCAACTTGGTTATTTAAGGTGGAAAAACATCGTTTAATTAAAGATATGCTACATTGGCTGAAACAATTGGAGGTAATTTGGTCTCAGCCTTTAAATCGAATATTTGGAAATTTGTCGTTTCTTATAGATTGAGAAAGAAATTGTTCCTTTAATGAGTGCGTTGTTGGCCATAATTACTCTGTTACCCATTATACCGAATTTGGTACCGAATTTTCTAAATGATCTGTTTGGAGTTTTCGCTCATTTAGCTTCATGGAATAGCCAGAATACGAATCGTTTATCGGAAGATAAGCTGGTGCATCTTCAATTAGGCTTGCAAATGCTATTTCATCGCCTGTATGGAATGTTTCCGTGCAATTTCATGTCATACTTGACTGAGTTTACTAAACGAGAAAAAGGAGCTATTTTCCAGCATACAATTAAACCTTTGTTAGAAACGGTTCGTTTACATCCGATGCTGATTACTGCTACGCCAGAAAGTGAGGTCAATTCAGAGCGTTGGAAAGAAATACAGCCACATGATGTAGTCGTAGAATGCATGCGTCTTTCGCTACCTTTTAAATATCATGACATTTCCACTACAAAACCCGAAACTAGCTCTTGCTGTGCCATCACTAACAAGGCTGCTATATTAAATTCAGCAAATTCTTATCATCAGACACTTACGCACCATCAATTTAGAGAATCACAGCAGCAACGATTACCTGCTGGTGGCAGTAGTGCTGCTTTATGGAGTCCTTACCATGAAATCCTTAATTCTAGCCACACACCGTTAACTCCTACTCCAACACCATACATTATGCCATTACCATCGTCTGCTTCAACAGCGGCGAATCAAACAAATTTGAGCGTGAGCGGCTGTTCGCCACCAGAAGCAGCAGTTGAAGCCACACCAGAGACCACACCGCTAAAGGATAACAGAGATATTAAACGCAGTAGTAT
Organism: Glossina austeni; assembly: GCA_000688735.1. Taxonomy (NCBI): domain Eukaryota; kingdom Metazoa; phylum Arthropoda; class Insecta; order Diptera; family Glossinidae; genus Glossina; species Glossina austeni. Next base: position 418,206 of record KK502468.1, on the reverse strand, counting down.
TGGAAACGCTTCAGGTACAACAAATCCTTTAGCCGTAAGAGCTATCTTCGTTACCAGTCAGCCTTCTTCACCGCTCCGTACCAAAGATTCTTCGCATCAACAGCAATTTTTTCAGCAACGGTTCAATTTTCCTGATGTAGTTCAATCTAATATAACAACGTATGTCGAGCAGGAGTTAAACATAATTACTCGAGTAACCAGCAATGATAGGCGCATGCAACAAATTATGCAAGATCGGAATCAATCCCAGAGTCCTTTTCAAACCATTGAAGCTCAAGCTGCAAAAATGGGATTCGGAACGCCGCCGGAAGTGTGTCAAACACCCGAGGTAGACGTTGTTTCTTCAAATCGTTTCTATCAGCCATTTTTTACACCTTTATCGGATTTAACATCTACTTCTACTCCAACCCCTACGCCAACTCCCAACACAACACCTTCACTATTATTCCCAGAGGTAAAGGTTCCCATCTGTGATGATTGCAATGAAACTGATCAATCGCTATGCACCAAGGGTGGACTTCAAATGCCAACTAGCCGCTCAATGCAGTTGTTGGCTAAAGGTATTAAAAGACGTAATCGCATGACCAGTTACTGTTATAATGAGAAGAGTAATGAAAAAGTCGGTACAAACGGAACTAATGACTGCTCCGGTTTCACTTATAAAGTGCGGAGAACAAAATCTTGTTCGTCACTGTATTTGCACCCATCTAACTCTTGGTGCTCAGATGATGATTCCGATCTAGATGAAGATCAAACCATTGGCCGTAGGCCATTACAAAAAAGCCATAAAATGATGGCTATAGCTAGTGCTTTTAAAACGGTCGCTACAAATTTAAAGAAAGAAATATCGCTTGCAAAAAAACCGCTCATGGATAAATACACGCAAACGTTGGAGGCAGTGCCCGTTGCAAATCATGAAAATTCTCTATTACAAATGCTAATTGAAAGCAAAGATTATCGCAGTGCCTTTGAGGCTTCACGTCAAACTCCTAACGAAATACTTGAGCAATTCATTGCTCGGGGGCTTAGGAATAATACTGGCGATCGTTCCGATCAAGAGCAATTCCAGTTGCTGTGTTTGCAGTTGCAATACGAACGTTATCGTCGCGAAATTCATGCGGAACGTAATCGCCGTTTATTAGGTCGCAGTCGCGACAAACGTAGTTTGGAAATGGAACGAGATCGTTTGCGAGAACAACTTAAAGATTTCGAAGCAAAAAATCTAGAGCTTAGTCTTCAATTAGACAAAACCAAAAAAATTACCAACGAGCGGGAGCGCGAATATCAAGATGAATTGGAAGCCTTGAAAGTCAATTATCAGAATGAGTTGGAAAGAAATCGTTGCCTTCGACAAGCAAATGATAATTTGCAAGCGCGGCTCAGCGAAGAATTAACTCAGCGTAAAGATGTTAACTACGAGCTAGAAGCATTGAGAGGTCAAGTATTTAAGTAAGTATTTTTTTTTATTTAAGTAAGTATTTATTTAAGTAAGTATTTAAGTAAAATACAGGGAAAAGAAAAAAAAGAAGAATAGAAAATAGGAAATAGAAAAAATTCGAAAGGAGTCATGAATAAAGTGCCCGTTCAATTACGTTAATTGAGTGTTTGGCTAAAACTAGGAAGAGCAAATATAAATAAGAATGAAGAGCAAAAGTAAATAATAACAATCTTGCAGACTTAAGCGGATATTTAAGCAATCTTGCAGACTTAAATGGATTTTTAAGCAAAAATAGAAAGAGCAAATATAAATAACAACGAAGAGCAATATTAGTTTGCAGTACTTAAGAGTAAGTACGAAGAGCGAATATAAATTTGATTACAGCTGAGAAAATATTGAAAAAAAACCTGTGTTAATAAATAAATGAAGATAAAGTTAATTAACGTTCTCTTTTTATCGAACAACATTAGTTTTATTTTACTTCTCAAAGATACTTTGAAACGATTATGTGTCCACCTCCATCGAGCAACCAAAAAAAAAAAAAAAAAAAATGAAACCGATTATCTTCAATAAATTTTGCAGCCGAAATTCATGGTGAAGAAAACATCTTAATTTTACATCTTTTCGGTGTAGTTACGCCTATTAGTGTCCCACGAGTTGCGTGGCCTCAAAGTCATTCTATCATTCCGCTTAAGTCTACAAGATTTTTATTTATTGTTATTATTTATTGTTATTTAGCCTCACCACAGAGCTGCAACATGCACAACAGCAGGCCGAGATGGGGCTCAGATGTAAGCAAGACTTGGCTCGCTTGGAGGCTGAAATGATCATTATGGGTGAAGTTCAAATCAAATGCCGAGATCGTTTGGCGGAAATGGACAATCTTAGAGTCCGAGATAAAGAATTGCAGTCACTGCAGGAAGCTTATAATGTAGAATTTAAAGGTTAGTATAAAAAACTTCGATAAACGCAAACTTATAACTTATGACTTTCGTTGTAATCATTTAGAATTAAAGCACACCTTAGATGATAAAAGTTCACAGTTGGATAGTGCTCGTCATAGACTACAAGAGCTACAAACTCAGCTAGTGAACAATGAAAAAGTGATAACTGAGCAAAAGCGCTTATTAAAAGCCGTTAAAGATGAATACGAGGAGAAATTCAAAGTAAGTCAAAATATGCTCTTAGTTTCTTAAATTTTTTTATATACAAATTTTATTTTAGGCTTTGAATAAAAAATATGAAATTCAAAAAACTATTGTTATGCAAATTGAGGAGAAATTTGTAATGTCCTTAAGTAAACCCACAATGTTCGCAAGTGTCAATGCTAGCTGCTCACCAGATACAGACAAAACTGGTAAAATTAACTTATTTGCTTAAATAACAACTGAACATTAATGAAATTACTTTTAGATGTAGCCTCGTCCGTAGAGCGTAATTCTCCTCTTTCAACTTCGCTGGCATCGAGTGAAAGCCTCTCAACTAGTTTGAGATCTTCCGAGTTGAGGAACTTGCAGCAGCTCGTAGAGACTCCCATATCCGAAATGACTGCCACATCGACCTCAACTACTACTACGAACTGCAGTACTAGTATTAGTGTTTTAGGCGTGAGTACCGGAGTAAATATTACTGAAGGTGAAAGAGTTCCCGCATTAGATTTGGCTTCATCTGCCAATACCGTATCCAACATTATGAACACTATACGGGATTCCAGTCAACTAAATTCACCTGAGATATCCGCCAACTCCTCATCCTGCGTAGATCGTACCACTAGTACTTCGTTAGCAGCCAATGTTACTTCTTTAACGGCCACTACTTCTACTCTGACGCACATACATCCACATTTGCACTTGCAGAAACAATAAACCGAAATAACTCAGTAACGACGTTAAAAAGAAGCAGATATATTTCCTTTCTAAATCGAATACAATGTATGCGAACGCAAAAGCGATGTCGGTTAACGCGAGAGACAAAGCAAAATGAAAATATAACAAATTGTTGTTCAAGTTCTTATACTTCTCATAAAGAATGTAATAAGAGAAGTGCCCATCGGAGACCTCGTGAAGTAAATAAATAATTTGCAAGAGGAATGTCAATGTCCGTCTAAGAGTCTGCACGTCTTTGAATATAACTATTATTCATTAAAGTTCATTAAACTTAATTTTAAAGGAGTTTTCCCTCTTCTACAATTAAAAACTTTATTTTAATTAAAAAAAGAAAACCGTTTTTTCGATGGGTCGAGTAAAACGAATGAAAACGCAAGAGCAATGCTGCTAGTGGAAATCAAAATGACAGAAAAAAAAAAGTAAATAACAGCAATGCTGCCAAAAAAGAAATAATAAGAAAAGGAACTAGGAGAATAATGTCTTAACAAATGTTTTCTTTTGTAATAAATAACAAAAATTAATATTATTATTAATATACAATTAATAATAATCACCAATACATAACTACACCACCAAGTAGATGTTAAAACATTGTTTTAATATTTTTCTCTTCTTTTTTTACGAAAAAAAAATAATATAATTATTAAAACAACAATCAAATCAGTACCAAATTTAATAAAAAAGAAACCACATAAGCTGTAAAATAGAATCTTTTATATAATTAAAAACTGCTACAATACTGTATTACGCCATATATATTAACCTCAATTTTTGGTCTTAATCTTGCAGTGTGTTAAACAGAAATAATTCAAAATAATAAAACTTTCGCGTAATTTTTGTTATTTAACATTGATTTGAAGACATCTTAACTAACACATACGCTGCAGTGAAGCAATAGAAGATTCGTTTAATTTCCTTAAAAGTTGAGAAATTATTTCTTTGTTAAAATTTCTTTCCAAAAATTTATTTGTATTATTGCAATTTTTAATATTTTCAAATAAACCAAAATTAATGAAGTAAAATTTGCTTTTAAAAAGTTGTTTCAACTAACGCTAACATTAAGGAAGACTAGTGCTATTGGATTGTTTTAGCAGTTTTGACCCTCAGGAATTCAAACATCGAAAACATCGGTAGCATATCAGATTCAACTGGTTAAATAAATTTTCTTTATTGAATATATATATATATTTTTTTTTTTTTTTTGTTGGATGGAGGTAGACCAAGCCAATAGAATTCTGAGATTTGAATATAAAATTGAATATAAAAACCAAATAAAACGAAAATTTGAAAATTTATTAATATCAATTTCTTTGATTTTGATATTTTTCAAAGTCATGTGCCTGAGAAAAGACTACATTCGCAATGCGAGTCTAATGTGCTAAATAGTCACGGACAAATGATAGGATGCGATTGCATTTGTAAAATAGAAAAATTTAGCAAGAAATTGGGATTTTTATTTTAATGTAATCATAATTTTATACACATACAGCGTAAGAGAATAATATGACATAATCTAATAAATGGAAAAGTAAATTAACATTTCTAAGAAAGTATAATGTTTTTTGCTTTCCTTTATAAGGTGCTCGAACGCTTAAAAATTCTACAACAAACAATTATTGCACGGAAAATGTTTTTAAAACGCCATGGATTAGAATAATTACAATTATATGATTAAATAATAACAAAGTGAATATAAATAATATGAAAATTTTTATTGCAATTTGTTCGCACTGGTTTGCTCATTCTGCCAGTAACAACAGTGCCTACTTGGCGTTTTCATTATCCGAAAATGCGGGCGGAGTTGTCATGCCGTCATTTTGTAAATGATGCTGATTAACCAAACGTTGACGTTCCAAATACATGGAAACTTTTATATTGCGCACTTGATGATTGTTAACCAATTTCAAAATACAGATGACAGTGATACCGACACTTACAGCAAAGCCTCCCCAAGCACCAAACTACAATTAATATTATTTTTGCATTTAATAACAATTTTTTTTTTTCTTTAAAAATTAGTCAAATAAAAATTACTTACTTGTGCGGTACCCATTTCTATATAAAAACCGGAAGTGTCAATGTGATCTGTATCGCCGTGTATAATATTTTGACCAGCTGTCATTTCGCATGTAGGAAAACGTTCGGTCATACCATCACACCAGACAATAAAGCCTAACGTAATCATTATAGAAGATATAATGGATATAGCCAAACTCCAAATGCCCAATACTGCGTCAATGAAAAGTGCCAAAAAGGATTCTTCATCTTTTAAGCGTGCATATCGATAAATTTGAACGCAGGATACGATAAATATGAATACACCGGTAAACAATGGAAAAATGCAGTAACCCGACGAAGACCAACGGGCATCGAACATGCCGTCTGCTTCACGCCATCTACCCGTAGTAAATAATAAACAATGGCCGCTATCCGATTAGAGGAAACTCCTTTATATTAGTCATCTTGTTTTGAGATTTTAGATTTATTGTTTTAATCTTACCAAAAAGAATGTTGATTAACACTTAATGGCACGATTACACACAACGATAAAATAATCAAAAGAACATGACCTGTTATTTGACTTAACAAAAGGACATTTGCTAAAGTCATAGTATTTTTTTTTTTTTTTTAAATACTTCAATAACACAAAAATACTTTGAGATACTCTTTGATACGCGATTTTGCAAAATTACAGACCTATATTTTGCAAATTGACAAGCAAACAAAAACAAAACATTTAACGAAACGTCAATTTCGTCAAAAGACGAAAGTAACAGAAATGTATTTTCCATGTTTAACCCGTTCTTTGCTACATACGAGTTTATATATTTTTAATTTTTGTATTTGATCAATCATTAGGAGTACGTTACATTGGGGCGTGGTGATTAGGTGGGTAGAGGAAGCATCACGGATAGAGAAAGAAATAGAATTTGTGTGCGTGTGGTTTGAAAATGGCCACACATCGGGGATGATGGGAAAGATCACTGCAGATAAGTTTCAACTCAAGTGCCAACTCAAGGACAAGGGGGAAAATGTTTTTTATTTCCACAAAACACTTGCCAAGCATCTGGGCTCTGGGCTGGACGTCGTCGAAAACTTCCACGCACGATTTGGAAGCTTTGAAACGAAATTATATTAATATATTATATCCAACTGAAGTTATGAAGTTGACTACCCGATATTAAATGCAAAGGTTCAAATGAAAAATTTGCGGAAAAATGGAGTGCCTTATCTGATCTGCATATCAAGTTCCTCAAGTTTACAAAACAAAACAAAAAAAACCAAAACAGCTGATTTGCTGGGTTGTTGTTGTAAAAATTGATCGAAAAAAAAAAGAAACTGAAGTTCGTGTTTCTTGAATTAATTTTAAATATTTTTTTTAATCTTTATTAAAGTTCAACTAAAGCACTTCGTGTTCACGTTAAAACTTTTTTAGACAACACAGCGAATCTTCTGTTGTTGAATTGTTGAATTGAATAAGAAGAAATTGCAGTTCCAGCCGCAAATAAAAAATGCTGTCTCAATATATGGAGGAATTTGAGCAGGTATATGGGAAGAATAAAATTAGCATAAATGACACTTAAAGATCTTTCCGTTAAATAGGAACCCTTTGAGGTTAGTGAATTTGTGGAGCGTTTAACTTGGCGTACAAACAATGAATGCAACAACAGCGATAAAATCTCAAAAACAGAAGCCGTAATAGCGGCCGGAGTGGAAGATTTTAATCCGACAGCACTACACGAGACGTTTACGCAGACCATTAAAGATTTGAAAATATTGCAAGAAAAACAACAAGCAAAATGTGAACGTTTGGAAGAATCTTTGCGGCAAGAGCAAGAAGCTCACGGTAAAAAGATTTTTAAATTACAAGAACGTCATCAGTTGGCTTCTAATGTATTCTGGCAGTTGGATGAGAAAATTAGTTCGGTGGCCGGTAAAATCACACATTTGGGTGAGCAATTGGAAAATGTCAATACTCCACGTAGCCGTACGGTTGAAGCTCAGAAATTACTTAATTATATGTCTGAATTTCTACTCGCTGGGCCGATAGTTAATGACATTTTCACTGATCCCGCTAAGCTTTACGAGGCGGCCGATATTATACAAAAATTATACGCCATAGCTCAAGATTTACCCACCGAGAAATTTGCCGATCCGATATGCAAAATTGAAAAAAAATATGACGAGGTGGAAAGACGTTTGATTGAAGAATTCGCAACAGCCCAGAAAAGTGAAGATATTGAAAAAATGAAAAAATTAGCACAAATATTATCACAATTCAAAGGTTACAGTCAATGCATTAATGCCTATATAGAGCAAAGTCAAATGACTCCTTACGGCGGCAAAGATATATTTATTGGTATTGTGCCAATGTGCAAACATCACTATGAAATCATAAAAAAAGTATTTGCCAGTCCACAACAAGTTATGTCGAAATTTATTTTGAATTTTTATCAACTTAAATTGCATCAGTACGCTATGACTAAACTGGAAGATAAACGTGATGAGGACAAATATTTAAGAACCCTATATGAATTGTATTCAAGGTAGCCGTGAAAAGAATTAAATAATATTTCTATTCGTAATTTTAATGCTTTCTTTCAGAACTCTCAAGCTTTCTTGTGATCTCCAAATTTATATGTCTACGATGGATGATGATCTTTTGAATAAGTTGACGCAACAGATTTTTCAAAAGCACATTATCGGCTACATAGAAATCGAATCAAGATTTCTAACATCGAAGTGTTTCAACGAATTGGAAAAATTCTATTTGAGTAAAAAACATCAAAAGAAACAAACTGAGCGTTTTCAAGAATTGAAACGTGACATGCAAGTTCTTATAGGTACAAGAGCTAATATAAATATAGCACAGATTGAAGATTATGGTGGAGAAACTTTCCTTTCGGAAGAATTGGCCATTAAAATGTTACAAGAAGCGAATGCCGCTTTGAAAAGATGCCGTTTACTGTGTAACGAATCCGACTTGCCTGCGAACGTGATCAAACTTAACGATATACTCTTTAGATTTTTAATGCATGAGCATGTTAATTACGCTCTAGAAGTAGGTCTACATGCAGTCCCAATAGTTGAAAGTACCAGAACTTTGCCGCAGTTATATTTTCTTGATGTAGTTCAAAAAACAAATATTATTGTGCATTTATTGGAGAATCAATGCAATACGTCTGTCGTGCCTTACGTTTGGTAAAACATTGATATTGAAATATAACCGATTTGAATAAATATTTAAAATTTAAATTTTCTGAATTTGCAGTAATACCCCAAAGTATTCGGATTATCTTTTCAAGAAACGGATACTCATGGAACAAATGGAAAGTAAATTGGATCAAGGTTTGGATCGTACCATTAATGCGGTCATAGGATGGGTAAAACTTTATCTGCAAAATGAACAAAAGAAAACCGATTACAAGCCAGACACCGATGTCGACACAATATCCTCAGCGGTAAGGTTTTTGTCAATGGTATTTCAAGAATTCGGCAGTAATTCATATAAACTTACTTTCTAGGCTTGCTTGCATGTGGTTCAAAATTTGCAGCCAATAATACAGCAAATCAAGATCTGTGTAGATGGTGAAAATCAAAAAAACATATTACACGAATTTGGCATACGCTTACATCGTGTTATTTACGATCACTTACAAACTATGCAATTTAATACGGCCGGTGCAATGTGCGCGATTTGCGATGTTAACGAATATCGCAAATGCATTCGCGAACTTGAGAATCCAATAGTTATTCAATTGTTCGATATTTTACATGCGCTTTGCAATCTTTTATTAGTAAAACCGCAAAATTTACTTGAAGTGTGCACAGGGGATACTTTGGTGTGTGCACGCCTATTTAGCTCGATATTAAATATTAATATAATATTTCTTTTTCAGAATTACTTGGACAAATCAGTTGTTCGTCAGTTTATACAATTACGTGCTGATTTTCGTCTCATCAAGAACACTAACTATATCAAAGGTATTTTAGAGTGAAGGACTGAAGGAGTGAAGGAGTACTTATTGTATCAGAAATTACAACTGAACTGGAAAATGCCTACGAAAATGGTTAATGTAATGTGTATTTAAAAAATATCTATTTCTAAGTATAAGTGCAAATATAATTATTATATAATTATTTAGTTTATTATTAGTGACAGTTTCATTTACACAGTTTCGTAAAACTAAAATTATGAATTTTTTTTTTACACAGGAAACTACTCGTGCTGGTTGTAGTTGTTGTTATCAAAGAATTAGCGGTTGTTGTTGTTGTTGGTTTTTGCTCAACTATGCTCAATGCCGCCCTATGAATCTCCTCATCAAAATCGCCCAGTTCAGCTGAAAGTAATGATTGCAAGTGAAAGAGGAGCGGCGGCTTATGCGCCCATCACACAGCACAAATAATAAGTAAATATGTATTTTGTAGGGTATCTGTGCGATATCAGTTAGTCTGTTTTGTCCAAGACAGGTATGTGGCAAATTTCTAAAGTAATGTTTTGGAATTTCAGTTGAAAGTATGTACATTTATGACCAAAAAAGGAGAAATGCATTAAGTTTAGAACTTTCTTCCTTACGGGAGTGCCTAAATACATCGTCCATGTATAGATACAAAATGTACGATATGTATGATAAAATGGGTACAATAGTGCTCAACAGTGCTACGCTCATTTACCTACCTGTCTCAAAATATTATCAAAACTATTATTACTCGAAATAATAGACATAGATAATTGGACCTAGGCGTAGAGATTCTCAGCTATTGTTGACAAATTTAACGGAATTTGAATATGAGCGCAATTTGCCGGTGGACAGAAACCAAAAGACTGCCGTTTTCCTATCTAATTTTTTATAAAAATATTTATGAAAGCGATTTAAAAGTTTAAATATTATCTTATAACGATCTATTTATTATTATTTTAACTTATATATAGATTTTTCCTATTTTATTTACAACGGATGAGGATGCGTGTTTAAATTCCTTTACTACGTCCTAAGAAAGTAAATTTCTTATTAGTGCGTTTTTTTAGGGGGCAGAAAGGAAACGAGCACAACGGTGCCGTAGCTAATTATAATTGTAGCGGGGCTCTATTTTATGACCGATTTTTTTCACCGGACGATTGGAATAAGAAAAATAATCAAAAAATCTTTTATTATATGGGAAAATGTGGCAACGCAGCTCTGTTAAACTGGCAACGCTGTTCAGGCTTCTCTGTTAAAGATACATTTGTTCACGCTTCTCTGTTAAAAGATAAATCTTCTCTGCGAAACGACAAATCTGTTCAGGCTGCTCTGTTAAAGTGGCAAAGTACGCTCTCAACTTGCCGTTGATGTTTGATCGAACACGTGTTTACGAATTTCTTCGTTTGCCTGCAACTTGAATTTTAATTCGTAAGGACGACCGTGCCGTAATGACGCCTTCGAACCACGTTTGATCAGATCTTGGATTTCGACGGACATGCCTGTTTTATGCAAAGTAAACATAGTACGAATAGCTGAACACAATCTATATGTCGTGAATTACTGCCCAAATTATTTATATAAATAATAAAAGCTCATCACTCTCATCGACAAGAGGCCTAAGCAACGTCTTGTCTACGTCGAATGATTGCACGGCAAATAGATCGTATGTTTTAGACGAGATTTTACAGCGAAAATGCGAACGATTGCCGGCTTCTTTAAATTGCATTGTCAGTCCAGTTATATCCAATATCTAATATCGTGAAAGCCTAGGATAATGCGGGCTGTTAAAAAACCCCCAAAATATCTATTAAAGTAAAGTAAAGAGGTAAACAAAACAGAGAAGAAGATGTCAGATGTTTCTGCTTTCGATCTCTTTCATTTTTAATATAACTATTTCTTAATATAATATTGTAAACCATTTGAGATTTTGGCTTTTGATGCTTGGTTGCTGCAGGCAATTGGACCACTTTTCCGACCATTTCACATAGTACGCCTTATTTTAAAAATGCGTCATATGGCAAAAATTGCAATTTTGAAAATTTTCGACTAAACTGGCTGTGTAATAATACTTCGAGACTCTAAGTTGGTATGAAAACTGTTGACCGACTGGGGCAATTTTTTGAACTCCCTCTCCTACAACCGTTCCTGCGAACACTGAATACTTTGTATGGTAAAAAGGTATAATTTGCAAAGAAATCAATCTTACGCAACTTGGACCACGAAGGCTTACTTTTTGGATGGTAGCATGTATAAGGATTCTCTTAAACTGTAAACAAGGCATAATTGTTAATTTTTTATGATCATGATAGTAATTTAACATTCAAGTTAAGTGGATCCAATTTAGACCACATGCGGGTCTGCGTTTGGGATCCAACACTGTATTAATAAGAAAACTTCGTTATCAGGTATTCGCTGTGTAGAAGTGCCGCATTAGCGCCGTCTAAATTCGCCTTCTCATTTTAAATTATCTCAAGTATCATTGAGAAATATATATGAACTCAGTTTCTCGATGTCTTTCTTCTTACTACGCTACAAAGTAAGTAAAGGAAAAATTGCAATAGAAACATTAAAAAATTTAAAAAAATTGATGATAATTTATAACGCATTCGTTAAATGAACACAATTTTTTTTTAGATAATAATAAAACTGACCACTGACCATTGCTACTGTTATTGAATAGTAAATCCACTGATTTCCTTTTTATAATCTTCATGATAAGATCAAGTGTTTGTAATAAAAATTTTAACGAAGCAGTTAGCTGATGACTTTTGTTAACAACGTCACTATTAGCAAATTTGATATTTCATTGGACGGAACAAAACTTTTTAATAGAAAAATAAAGTGTAATTACTTTTCGTTACAAACAACTTTTTTTTTAAACTTAATTTGAAAAAGAGAGAAAATGAATTTTCGAAGCCTGCATGCGGTTATAGCCTATAGTTTGTTATACATTAGTGTGTATTTAGTTCATGTGTATGGTAATCCTTTCAATAATTACGATGCTGTAATCAAAAGAGAGTCCGTTCCGTTTGAAGACTGCGGTAAGTATAGACAAAGAACTTTAAATGCGATTGCATTTAAATTTTCGAATAAAAATTTAAAATATTTTACAGTTGAATTGCAATCGAAACAAGCGAGAAGCAAGCCGCAGATTGGCCATATAATATATTAATTAGTTGCTTGCATATATTTTGATCAGTTTTTTCATTCGAAATCGGTACAATATAGTATATTAGTTAAAATATTTTCCATCATTTTGCTCCCTCTTAATTTTAGAGGTTTTTATGGGCCAATCTCAAGCCTTTGTAAAACAAGATCTTAGTTAGTGATCATCTGACCTGAACGTCATCTGATTACTAGAACCTGATTTTCGACATAATCGCATCTTTTGCAAAATCGGTTAAACTGAAGCCGTGTAAATGGGAAAATGGGATTTTACAAAACTTCGATTATCGCTTTGGTGTTAGCTACAACTTCGTAGAGAAATAAACGAATTTTTAAGAATCTTTGGAAAGAAAGTCAAAATATTATCTAAGCAATTGTAAAGGAAAAGATTGTAAGGAGAAGAAAAAACTTTACCTTATTACTAAAGCAAATGGAAGGAACGAGCCTTGAACGCTTCGAATGCTTCTGAAATGAAGTGTAAGCCTTGAGGGTTATATTATCAATAAATGCAGCGGTTTTGCAAAATCTATACCCTACACCAGACTGCAGTTATTCACATAATGCCTGCACAAAGTAAGTCGTTCGTTATATTGGAAATTGTCGAAAAAGTCGTCTAATCCAAATCATTTTCAACGGCCTATATCTCAAAAATTGCGGGCTGCAGGTTGCACACAAAAAAGAGAGCAAGCCTTGAAGTTATCGCATTTACAAATGAAAAATTTGTCCTAGATTTTTTGCTATGCTTTATGGAGTAATTAAGCTTTATTTACCTATGCTTTATATATTTCACTGCAATATAATTAACTACATAACCATAAAATTATGGTCTAGATTGATAACAATGAAGGTGTCTTTGTAGGATATTTGGAGCGTATTTTTATGCTTTACAAATTTACAATTATTTCATACCCATAAAAGTATAGTCTAATTAAATAGATAACAATTAATATATTTTTTATCTTTGGTTTACCTCCACAGAATGGTCGAGAAGTGTGTTTCTATGCTTTACAAACAAAACTAATTACAATAATAAATAGTTTACAGTCTGACGGGAAAAATAATACAATTTTAAGCAATTTTAGAAAAAAACAGGTAAGAAAGTTAGACTCGGCGGGGGTCGGATCTCTCATACCTACCACCGCTAAAAATTGACAAAGAATTCCAACAGAAAGTCGTACAGGAAATCGCAAAAGAAATATTCCCAATAGTCCCACAGAAAATTCCAGAGATAGGCCTGAGCACAGACGAATTTGTTTTGTTGAAAGTTCACGGCTGCGCTCTACTCAAATTCTTCGCTACACTTCCCATCACACAGTACACCTTGTGAGCGATTATATCACACACTTTTGCCACCAGGGCAACGTGAGTTCTTGTTTTTCCTTGCCGGTCTGCCTTTAGATTACCTTCGGAAAGGAGTAACAAATTGTTAATATAAACTTTTTGAATTAATTTAAATGGTTTTTATGAAATCTTTACCGAATTTGAAAATAAAATACATTGAAATAAATTTCATCCAATTGGATGAGTCCTTATGGATTGTGTAGAGCTACTATCAAATAGCTTGAGTAGCTTTTCGAAAGAAAAATTGTCGATTATATTGTGTGCATATAGATCGATAGTGATAGTGGACCCATTCGTTACCTTTTTACGCTTTAACATTAAACCAATTAACTTTTTTTTATTATTTAACATTTTAAACTAATTCCGAGAATTATTGTTTTATTAAGATTTGTTTGCGAAGAATATATATTTTTTTTTTTTTTGTTTTTTTAAAAATTTTAGTGGACCAAGTTAAGGAAACTGATCTCTTAGCGCAATAAATAATTGAGAAACAATAAAAGAAGAATATATATATATGTATATATATATATAAATATATTGTAACATGAAAAGAGATTGATGGATTTGCTTAGGATTCAATCAATCATGCGTATTAATTTCTTTAAAAACAGCTTCTATAGAAAGGCACGTACTTAAGAGATGTTCGTAAACATTTCACATATCGAAAATGAAATGAAAACAATATTCATTCATTCATTCATTCATCATCAAATGAAAGGCGTAATTTGAGTGGTCTATGCATGTATACATATATATGCATGTATGTATATGTATTATTACTTAGGAATGTAATACATATATTACAAATGTTTAACAATACGTATATATATATATATTCGCTTGCGGTGTCTTAAAGTGTTGGTAATTTCTACGTAATTACTATTTGAAGCCCTATAATGAAAAGGAATAATAAAAAACAATTAAAAAAAAAAAAAAAAAAAAAAAAATTACTGTCTGGGTGGTGTACAATTTTTACCTATACCGACGTATTAGGTATTGACTAGAAAAACGAAATATACACACATATATATTCATAAGCAAATCAATACATTATTTACATAAATGCGTTCATATATCCTTGTAAAAGTAATTAATGTATTAATATTAAAATGCTCTGAAATATTCCAAATGCCAAAGTTAATGGACCAACTTAGCAAAGCAGCAAAGCAGCAAAGATTTTCTCAAAGTTTCGGCAGAGTTTGTAATCGAGCCAATTTTGTGACACAGCTCAAGAGCTAAGTTCTTAAAAAATGTCAGTTTCCAACCAATGGAATGCCGAGTTCAATTTTTTATATTAAAATACTCGAATTTAAACACAATAATTTTTTTTAATTAACTAAATTTATTGGTGTGTACCGAAAGCGGGGGAAATCTGCTCGTAAGCACCTTGACAAGGAATGTTTTAAAAATGACGGGAAAATTCGAGAAAATTCACAAACTTTCAATATTTTATCCAAAAGTTAAGCACTACACTACGTCATACACTACTACAGTTGTAAAAATCAGTCTCAAGCACTAATTAGATATATAAAATTAATTAAAGTAATTCCTTTTTTTAATATTTGTTCTTATCTGCACTCTTTTTGCAGGATCAAAATACAACATAATTTTCTTGAGCATCTTCGGTTGCACTAAAATACCTTGTCTTATGCAGCGGAATACAAATGTTACGGTAAACGTTCTTTTTTCCGATGAAGGTAAGCAATGCCGAATAAACGAAAAAAAAGTAGAAATTCAATGTTTCAGTCGAAAATTTATTTTGGTTTCTATTAAAGTAAGAAGAAATTTTTTTGTTCTCTCTCTTCTTGCATGATAGATATATAATATTATATAATATCCTACAAGAGTACTTAACAAGGCTTGTAACTTTGCGACTTTAAGCGTTCAATATTCAAAACCAACTTCAGACCTTTGTCAACACTGTTGACAAACCCGTGTTGTCTTTGGATAACATCGGCCATCTAACAAAATGTGTTAAAATTTCATGACATTCCGTCCATTAGCTTATAAGTTATAACTGTTTAAGTGATGCGTTTTGTCACTTTAAGGTTCTTCTTCTCCAAAAAACCTTGAAACCACTCAACTGTTCATTAGGTACGCCAGTTGCACTTTATAAGGTATGATCGAAGAGCATACCGCTGCAACCAAAACGTAGCAAGACTGTTGTACAGCATGAATAATGATTTTTTTCCCTCGGGGTTAAAGTGTTGACAAGAAATATTATTCAAGGATTATGCGTCGTTGGCATGAACTTGTTCATCAGGATTGCGTTGGCATTAAATAATTGACGGATGCAGATAAGCGAAGCCTTGACTAGAGGGGAAGGTCATGTTTAATACTCCGGTGTTCGAGTAGGCCCTCCCTCCCTCTCTTTGCAGGATTGTCTTGCCAGCTGGGGGATGCCGGGGATATTGTTTGTAATTACCCGATGAACTTGCGGGCTTCGTCTAATTAAGCCGTCAAGGCAGGGGCCGACGTTAAAGACTCTCTCTTCTCGTTCGTACTTTGCGTATTTAATTCCATCCGGAATACAATTCCGGGTATTCTAGTTCTAGGCAAAGACGACTTGAAAAATGAATTATTTTTCTAGATTAAAGTAAGCGAGACTCAACAACTTGAAAGTATTGGCAAAGATATCAATCAATTACTTCTTTACCAAAAATTACTCTAACAATTAAATGGAAAAGTCTTGCTACGTTTTGATGCCTATATTGTCCAATAATACTGCAATAGATATTCTCCAAGGATATCTCCTGAATCAAATAAGAAACAAAAATTCACAACTTTATGAACTGTGGGCGTAACTGATTTAATTGATTTATACAAACAAAAGGTAAAGTATAGAGACGATAATCGAACTTTTGGCAAACGAACAGTTAAACGGGTAAGGAATAGTGTTCAGTAAGAAGATCTATGCATATTTTTTGGAGCCTTATATATATACTCCGGGGTGGCGGTTATGAAAATAAAATGCAAGATAATGAGTGCTCTTTGCCGGTGTCAATTAGTGATTGTCGGTCAGTCAACCCGACAATTTTTTTTTTTTTTTGGTAATAAATAATAACTTAAACGTATGTACATAAAATGCATGTTTTAAGCAATTTGATATCCTGAGAAATTTTAATTTTGCGCAATGTTTATGTATACAATAAATAATCGACAAGAAATATTTTCAATTTGTATACGAATATCAAAACAATCGTAGCCAGTAGAGGCATAATTAAGTATAAAATTGCGGGAGTGTTTGGACTGGCGCTAAAGTAAACATGTTATGTATTGCGTATAAATTTCTTTATGCACATAGGCACAAATGAAATTCAAAACAATTTCAAAATTGAATTGAAATAAATTTTATTGATAAATTTTGGAAAATGGTTTTAAATGTTTTTTTTTTTTGTTTCCTTATTGACATGACTGCAAACATTAGATAACGAAGCAAGTTTTCTAAAACATCGAGTTCTCTGGATTTTTAATGCTATTAAAACTGAAGCAGGCATCGATCCCGATCCCTGCGATAATCAAAAAGATTGCCTTAGGATGGATAATGGTAATAAATCCTATTGGGCTTTAATTCATGTTGACGATAATCTTCCAGTGGTAAGTTTGATACATTATTAAAAATTTTTTGTTTTTTTTTTGTTTTTTTTATTCTAATATTTATTAAAATTTATTTTAGTTAAGTGGAACAATGCTTTGGCAAGTGGTTGATGAAAATGATGAAAAGACAATTTGTTTTAAGGTTCCGATTGCTATTACAACGTAAGCAATTTGTCCAAATATATATGTGTGTATAAAAAATATATAAAAATTACACAAATGAAATGATTTTACAAAATGCAAAAATATTGTTTGAAGAATTCAGGACAAAAAAGGTCAAAATTATCATTTGCTGATATCATAATAAAAAGCTTCTAACGATAAGCTTTATTTCTTTATGGTATAATTTTTGATTACCATGAACTACTACTGAACTGATTTGCTCACATCTGTCCGTTGCTCAGCTTTGTGAGGAAGCGTTTGAAATCATCAATAGAAGGAGAGAATTAAATTTAGTTTTCAAGTTTCTTTTGCATTCTCTTAATTAAGCTTAAATCGTAAATGGGGAACAATGAGGTAGAGAAAGCATTTAGTCAAAGAATCTTTTTTTTGTTTTAATGAAATTTGTATTCCATGGTAATGCCAAACCACACCTAACAAGAAATATATAAATATTAAAGAAGTTCGAGGAAGCATAAAGAGAAACTTTTATAGGCGAATTCCTTTTCTACTTACTTACCTACTAATGCTGTTTATAAAGAATTCCATAGTTAATTTAACTTACTTGAAGAGATTATATTAACTTTGTCATGTACACACACATGCCCTTAATATTTCATATAAAATCAAATATTTCTCTTAATCTTGGCATTAATCAAAATCTGTCAGTCTCACTGACATTTGCTACTCACATTTGCTTTTAAAGCTCAAAAAAAGAAAGTCAGTTTTGTTATTTCTTCTGAAACATTATTTTCGAGCTTAACTCCAAGCATAAATATTGCCAGAATCAGTCAGAAAATCTGAATTATTTAAAAAAAAAAATAAAAGATCAGAGTACCGAAGTATATACGTTTTAAAAATCCACAACCCACTTAAACATCAGGGTTGGTATATATCGACAAGCAAATTAAAAACGCGTTGCCTGTTGGCAAAATGAACAATTTTTAAATTGAAATTTATGGTAGCTTGACAAACGTAACATGCCATGTAGGCATAAATACTATATTCCCTAATTTTAATATAAAATATTGTCCCCCCGTAGCGTCAGACAGATAAGTGGACAGACAACCTAAAGTCAATTCAAAATCATTTTCCAATGAAAAACATTGATTAATGGTTCCACAAAACAAAAGCAAGTTCGCGTAACGAAAAATTCCTTTTGGTTTCACTTTGACAAAGTCAAGGTTAAGAAGTTAACATTATCGTAGCATATGTGTATGTGTACACAAACATGTAAATTTAATTCTCGCCGTCTCCGAATTGTCTGATGGAAAAAAATTGTTCAGTTGTAATTTGAAATTTAGTAAAGTGAACTCGCATTTCCAAACTAAATCGTTTCGAATTACTTGAAAAAAAAGACTTAATTCAATAATTGAGAAAAAACACGACGACTGGAAAATGATCAGCAGTTTTATAATTTACCGGTAGTGACAGACACAGACTATTCAAAGATTAACAACAATTCTTTCGCCTGAAAACAATTTTGTTATCACAAAAAAAAAGCTGTCTTACAATATAAGAATAAGAATAAGAATATGAATTTTTCAATTCATTAAATAAAATTTTGTCTTCTTTGTGACAAAAAATTTACCAAAACGGATTATTAATGTAAGAATTACAGACTTCATTAAAGTTGGGCATATTAACGGAGTGGTTAGAAGCGCGCTTCAAATTATGAATAAAAACAGTTCTTAGCTTTTCAAAAGTTCAGACTCACATTCATTCAGTTCATTGAAAAATTTATTGTTGTCGAAGTTTAGATGTCTTTCGAAAATTTTTACTGTTTTCAGAATTGCAATATTAAACCGTCGCAAACTTGCATTGCGGCACACAAGCAGACGCATGTGCATACGCATGTTTTACTTCGACTCAAAAACTTACCTTATTATTGTATTAAGGTGACCGTATGTATGATATCCTTTTTAAGGTCTCTTCTTCTGACCTATCGATTGTATATCGAGAGGGTATAGGCCGTTCAACCAAAAACAACTCCGAATATAAAGGTGAAAATAGGAAACACGAAAGTGGTTATACTATAAAATAAAGAGCGGACGAAAACAAAACAACTTTGTAGAGAATCTGAAAAGCTTGATGGAAGGAAAACTAGAGCAAAAGTAGGTAGCAAAGGTAAGGAAAAAGTTGAATTAGTAAAAAAAAAGTTTCGATAAAACAAATAATAAATAAAAAAAAATATTTTAAAATTAAAGAAATCATAGATTGGGTGATACTGAAGACAAGTAAGACAAATAAGTTCTACAGTTCTACAGTTTTGTGTAATTCAAAGCGATAGTAGAAAATTTGATCAAAGATTTGATGATCGATCGAACGCTCGTATTAAAGCTTAGATTTTCAAAATAATTGAAACGATTTCAATAATATCCAGACTACAATTTAGATGTAGTAGTAGTTCAGAGACTTGGAAATTTTCAAGGTTTTTGACGCTTGTAAGTGCAGTCTATCGAGTTTAGTAATTTTTGAAAATATCTCCGGGAGCGAGGGATAAAATCAATTCCAAATCAAATTGCAAGCATTTTTTAGATTTGATTTGCAAAGGAAAGAAGAGGCAAACGTGTAGAACGTGTAGGGAGAAAAAGATAGACAATTTGGTCCGACTTCACTATTCATCTAGTAAGGATATATAAATTTAATTATAACGAATCTTATGATGATGTGCCTCTTAGGCATATCTTAGGAGAATCATGGGAATAATTAAAACGTTATTTTTGTTTATAGTTTGAGTTCAATTATTTATCCAAACAAACATAAACATAACTATTTTTTCATACTCTACATCGTGTGTGATACTTGTTATACCGCTCGATCCAGAATCACTTTCTGAATCATCTTTAATTCGTCTAATTCGTCTGCGCACTTATTCTCGTGTTCAATCTTTCCTTATAACGTTAGCAAAGCAAAGTAACCACAATTTTTTCAAATGCAATATGAAATAATCAACAAATTTCCCAGTTCCCAGTTTACCAATAAAGCATGCACTCTACACATGTGTACTATGTTCGCTGTGGTAGCTAAACATTTTCTTATTTTAATATTAAAATTTTGTCTGCACTAATTTTGCATTTAATTGAAAAGTACTGCACCTATCTGTGCAGTATCTGTGTAGTTCTATAATTTGAATGAATGAATATGTCTGATAACACGACGTACTTGTGTAGGTAAACGACATTGTATGCATTTGCATTTTACGTTATATTAAGTCCATGTTGCACGTGTACGCGGATTCGTATGCTTAAATACATGCAAATTAATGCAAATGTATATATAGATAATAAATAGCGAGAAGAATAATAAAAACAAAAAAACAAAAAAAATTTGTGCGTAAAACATTTTTATGCATGCACTGCAAAAAAAAAAAAAAAAAAAAAAAACAAAAACAAAACACATTTTATGTGTAAAAATTGAGTGCAAATATTACTAAAGAAGGGAGAGAACGAGCGAAAGTATTTATGCGTGGAGAGAAAGCAGAGAGTAGCAGTATAAAAGTAGGAGAGAGTGCGAGCAAGCGAGATCATAAATATATCACGCATAAACAACATAACAACATAGCAATAAAATTCTCCTTAATATTGGTTTAGTTTTACTTTTTTTTTTTTGGTTTTTTTATTTTATTTTATTTTATTTTATTTTACAAATAATGTTTGTATTGTTGTTGGCATTTTTGTTGTTGTACAATCTGCAATACAATGCAGTCAAAACAAAAATCAAAGCTGCGTATAGCAAATCAACAGCAATAGCAATAGCAATAGCAGCAGCAGCAGCAGCAGCAGCAGCAGCAACGTTAACGACAACGGCAACGACAACTATACGCAGTTGTCGGTATTATAATCGATCAGTTTGTTTTAGAAGGAGCAACAAATCGGATGTCTTAACGGAGTCAATCAATAAATTACGGTAAATAAAAAGGAAAAAAAATCAAAAAATAAAAACAAATTAAAAATAAACGCGTTAAAAACACGGATACGTCCGAATTACTACATTGAAGAAATACAATAAATCTAAATATATTTGCAAACTAAGAAAACATCATGTGATTTTTTTTTTTTTTTTTTTTTTTGCTTTTCGCCAAAATTACGAAATGGTTAAAAAAACATGTAAATTACATTTATGCAGCCAATGAATGCCTATGAATAAGCGGTTAGAGTGCGTGTACGCACATTTATCTGTTACAAATGTTATTAAGTAAACGTACCAATTGTGTCTCGATATAACGATATATATATATACATATATATATATATATATAAGTCGGGTTGTTTGGATAGACTTAAGTCAAAAAAAAAAAAATAAATAAATAAAAAAAATAGAATAAAAATACTTTACAGGTTTATCATCATCACGATTAGTAGTAGTAGCACTCTGTAAAATGTGTGTATTTATGTTAATGAGTAAATATATGCCTACATGTACGCACATTTACCGTGCATTGGCATGCAAATCTATAAAAAATTAAAACAAACAAACAAACAAACAAAAAAAATAAATATATATATATATATATATATATACATTTATACATATATATAAATATATAAAAGTGCGTTGCAATTCAAAACTGACAACAAATTAGATTAAATGAACAGACAGAGTGGAGAAAGTGAGATAAAAAAAAAAAAAAAAGAAAAAAAGACAGAAAAAGGTCGGTCATCACATACATAAGGGTGATTAAGCTGATGTAAGACGACGTCTACGATGAGAGATTATTCGCTTGTTATTCTTAAAATTCGTATTAACGAAAAATTACCGGCAAATCGCGACGAATGCATTTCTGTGTAATTTGTCCCAATTTCTGAATGTTACAATTCTTGTGTGTGAGTCATACATAAGCATATATAAACATACATGTGCATGCATGTTTGTTCGTATGCATACATGCATACATGCATACGTGCATACACCGCCCAGCGAAATCTATCGAATTAAGGTTTTCGGCAGAGAGATGCAAATAAGTACAAATGCCTTGTGCATGTAAATATTGCGTGTGAAATAAGCATAAATGTTTTGCTTAGACATAAACACACACACACACGCACGCACAGTCATATATGCATATGCATAAGATAATTTCAGGCAAAATGATTTACATAAACATCGAATATACATCACTTTTTTTTTTTTTTTTTTTTTTTTTTAATTAAGAAAAACTCATAAATATCTGTGTGCGCGAACATGCACATACACCAGTGCACACTCACGTAGGCATAAATATATTCCGGTACACATTATCCCTTTTAATGTGCTTTTCAACGTCATTATCATATAATGATTGTCATCAACAATACACAACACACACACACATTTAACTCATCCACATACATCCATACATATATACATACATATGCAGCTACGCTCACATATTTTGTTTGTAATAAAATAAATGCAATATTTGTTGTTTCGTGGTCGTGATCGTGACCCGCATTAAGACGCGTGCACGCATTTTAATAGTTTGTGGCGTGCAGATCTCATGCATGCAAAAAAGGAAATAAAAACAAAAACAAAAACAAAAAAAAAAGGAAAAACAAATACAAATACACACAAATACACCATAAGCTAAAATTGTATATTGTCGACGCCGCCGACATCGTCCCATCGTGGTCAACATTAAATGCATTAATATATAGAAAAAGAAGCAAGAAAAGGAAAAAAAAGTGAGGCATCAGATCTCACAGCTTCCATTGTTGTCGCCGTGTTTCTCTTCTTTTTTTTTTTTTTTTTTTTGTAATGCCGTTTGTTGTTTCGTGTTGAAGTGTTAATCGATTCGCATGTATTTTCGATGTAAAAAGCAGATTAAATTTACAAATAACAACAACAACAACAACAACAACAACAACAGCAACAACAATAAACAGCATGTGTATTCTGTCTGAAGCATACAAACATTCATATTTATATACGCACTATACCCGGCATGACTATTTCGACTTGTTATAATAATAAAAAAGGAAAAAGAAAAGAAAAAAAGTGTCTTTCCAATAGCACAGGAACGTAGGTAAAAACAGGGAGTCAAGGCAGCGAAAAGAAGTTCGCTTTATTCATTCATGCATTAGATAGATTAGAGGGGAAAAAACTTGACCGCATTGTATCGCCATCGAAATGAAAGGCCGAATGAAAGCCTAAATCGCATATGCGGTGGAACTCGATGTACTACTCATTGGTATTAATCCTTTCGCTTCTTCTTCANAAAAAAAAAAGGAAAAACAAATACAAATACACACAAATACACCATAAGCTAAAATTGTATATTGTCGACGCCGCCGACATCGTCCCATCGTGGTCAACATTAAATGCATTAATATATAGAAAAAGAAGCAAGAAAAGGAAAAAAAAGTGAGGCATCAGATCTCACAGCTTCCATTGTTGTCGCCGTGTTTCTCTTCTTTTTTTTTTTTTTTTTTTTGTAATGCCGTTTGTTGTTTCGTGTTGAAGTGTTAATCGATTCGCATGTATTTTCGATGTAAAAAGCAGATTAAATTTACAAATAACAACAACAACAACAACAACAACAACAACAGCAACAACAATAAACAGCATGTGTATTCTGTCTGAAGCATACAAACATTCATATTTATATACGCACTATACCCGGCATGACTATTTCGACTTGTTATAATAATAAAAAAGGAAAAAGAAAAGAAAAAAAGTGTCTTTCCAATAGCACAGGAACGTAGGTAAAAACAGGGAGTCAAGGCAGCGAAAAGAAGTTCGCTTTATTCATTCATGCATTAGATAGATTAGAGGGGAAAAAACTTGACCGCATTGTATCGCCATCGAAATGAAAGGCCGAATGAAAGCCTAAATCGCATATGCGGTGGAACTCGATGTACTACTCATTGGTATTAATCCTTTCGCTTCTTCTTCATTTTATTCAGATAATTGATTGTCTGACTTTCAATGTCTGGAAAATGCAATCAACTCGACAATTAAAGGTAGAGCATAAAATGCAACTGGATACTTGAAAAAAACAAAACGTTCGTCATCAAAGATAATCTTAAATGGGAAGACTTATCTTTACTGCCCGTGCCTCTTAGTGAACGTGCTAATATAGTTAATATTTAACAGAATTCGCTGAGTACAATGCATGTGCAAGTAATAAGGGATATGTAAGCCGGATTTCTTTGTGTCCTCTCCTACAACACTCTTTTTAAAGATTGCACTTTTAAAACTCATCGCCTCCACGAAATCTAGTCTAATTCTCTGCTAAGAATTATTTACTCATTGGATATCTGGCGTGGCATGCGATGTATACTTCATTAAGACTGGATTTCAAGACGACTTAATATTCTTTTCTTTTTTTTTTTTTTTGGGGGGGTTGTTGAGTAAAGTTGGACTAAGCCAATAAATTTGTGGCTTATATGTCCGAAGTGCAATACTTTACTGACTTAATATTCTTCTATTTGCTCATAAATGCAGATACAGATCTCCTTCTACTGCTTTTGATGTAAAGTCAATATTTAGCAAGCAAGTCAAGACTGATAGCAATGACGATAAGTAAGACTTTAGGTGTTGGTGATGCATTTAAACTCTGACCTAAAGTCGAAAACGTGCCAAATATTTCAAATCTGCTCTCTTTGTTGTCCATTGAGAATAATTGTGTGCCTCTTGATAACAATTAAAAAGGGAAATTCGATCCGTCTATTCGATCCTCTTCAAAGGCAAATTTTATTCGCTTAATTGCTAATTCCAGTAAAGCATTGCACTTCGGACATATAAGCCACAAATTTCCAACTTTACTCAACAACCCAAAAAAAAAAAAAAAATTGCTAATTCGCTACTGAAAGACACGCCTCCAAAGATGAACTTTTTTTTCGGTAAAAGCTACTCTGACAGATACTCTAGAGATTATCTTTATTTAAAAAAAATTTAAATAAGCTAACCATTCGTTTAAGCGAAACGGGAACGCATCCTCTACGTGAATAAAAAAAAGGGATTGAATAGCGCCTGCGCCCCTGCTTTTAGGAAAGCATGGTTGACAAATGCATTGCATTTCGCAACGTTAAATAACATCACTGCGTTATAGTTAAATGCAGAACAAACTTTTTTCTCTTTGACTTTTCTTTTTTTTTTTTTTTTTTTATTTTTTTTTTTTTTTTTTTTTTTTTTTTGTCCGGGAAAAATTTTTTTTTTTTTTTTTTTTTTTTTTTTTTTTTTTT
>KK502468.1:304827-391600 GCA_000688735.1 Glossina austeni | reverse complement strand
CAGAAAAAACTTTTTTTTTTTTTTTTTTTTTTTTTTTTTTTTTTTTTTTAATTTTTTATTCTTTTATTTTTATTGTTTGTCCGTAGTAAACTTTTTTTTCTTTCTTTACTTCTTATTGTTTGTTTGCTTAATTGCATGCGAGTGTTTATATAGGTATGGCCGGTGTATGTGTTGCGCTTATGTATTTAAGTGTGCGTGCTTGCATATGTGTATATGGCATGGACGGTATTTACTCTTGTGTGTATTAAGCTAAGAAACTATCAAAGCTATCGAGCAATCCAATCAACTTGGCGGCACATTCAGTTCTCCATGGCTATCCCAGCTAACATTGAAAGAGCCCAACAACGACAACAACACAAACAACAACAACAACAACAACAATAACATTATCAGCAAACACTATCATTATCATAGCACAACATGCATTCCCTACTACACATTCATCCACTTGTTGTTTAAGGTCTCTGCGTGCCTATGTTTTTTTTTTTTATTTCCAAAATGTTTTTCGTTTCTGTTTATTGGTCACTTGATCACTTCTTGTTTTCTTCTTCTTAGTAAAAGGGACATGATTTTGAATTTTTATACCTTTTTCATCAGTAGTCGTAGATATACACATATATATATATATAAGATATAAATCGCAAAAGCACATACGTACACACATAAATACATAAAGCTAACATAGGCTTAATTGTGTATGTGCGGGTGTGTGTTTATTTGATTTCTGTTACTTTTTTAATTGAAATGTTTTCTTAATTTCCTTTTTATGGCAGTATTTGTATGCGTTGTATGCGTTGTATGCGTTGTATGCTTCTTATAACAGTAACAGTAACAACAGTAACAATGGCATCAACAACTATATTTCATCGAAACAGCAGCAGGCACTAGCTGCACTAACTAACTAATAGGAAGCGTCAACGAATGTTTCACTTTTGATATATTTACACATGAATACGAAGTTTCTATTTACGAGTACGCATATGCGTTTGTGCGTATGCGTTTGTGCATAAGCGTTACTTTCATTGAATCTCAATTCAATCAATTTGTTATAAAAACATCGACATCAGTTGTAAAAGCAGAAAGACTTTTAGCCTAGATCAAGAAACTTGTGTGAGAAGGCAATGAAAAAATTTGTTTACAACACACGCGCAGTTGTAATATAAACGTATGTGTACGTGTAAATAAACATATATGTATATATGTATATAATATATATATATGTATTTGTGTTTACATATATATACATATATATATGTATAATTGTGGTTATTGAATGCATTTAAATAAATGTTTCTTAATTAGGTTGATCTCCGTGTCAGTCCAGTCATATTAATGACAAACATCTCTATGTCAAATCCAGTCATTTTGATGACATACATAAATTATTGGTCGTTAGAATGTTGAACTACATTTTTCTTTGATTCTTTGAAATACAGTTACAAGGTGTCTTCAAAATAAAGGTGACTTTCCGCTTTTATTCTTCATCAATATCCTCGTCAAGCTGTCGTCCACTTCAAAGTAGTCCCCCTTGCTTGCAATGCTTTTTCCATTCCTCGAAGCACTTCTGATATACGCTTTTTGATATGGTTTTGAGCTCTTCCAGCGATACGCTTTTTATTGCTTTCATTGTGGCAAAATAGTGCCCTTCCGTGCGTCTTTTCAGTGTTGGGAATAGGAAAAAGTCGTACGGGGTCACGAGGGGTGGATACGATGACTAAGGCATACTTAAGGCATTGTTTTTACCCAGAGAATTACGAACAAGCAGTGACGGGTGAGTCGGCGCATTATCTTGGTGCACTATCCATGGTCTGATTGTCCTACAATTCAGGCCTTTTTCCGCATCGCGTCAATCAAACGGCACATAACTTCGAGGTAATGTTCCCTATTAATGACACGACCTTCTGGCAAAAACTTATAATGCCCCGCCCTATTATAATCGAAGAAAGTAATGAGCACAACATTCACAATAGATCGAGTTTGGCGTGATTTTTTCGGTCTTGGCTCTTCTGGTCGCTTCCATTGAGTTGATTGGACTATGGTTTCGACGTTACAACCCACCTTTCGTCACCAGTTATTACCCCATCGAGCTAGTTTCGATTTTCGTTGATGTCATTCAACGGCTTGGAATGGATTAGTACAAGAAATGAGACTTGAAAAACAAGCGAGAAAGGGAGCGAATATCGGTCAACAGATGCATCAAAACCGGGAAACCCACGCGACAATCGTTTAAAAATCAAGGTTCTTTTGACAGTTCAGAGATATTGATCTTAGTTGTATGATCTCGCATATGAAAAACCCCGCCCCTAAGGAGGGAATATTTACAAAATTCAAAATTTTTGATTTCGATTATGAGCGCTTTTGTAAGCGAATCCCCCAGCCCCTCACCCCCTCCCTCCCTTTGGATTACTTTTTATTATTTTTCAATTGCTTCCGATTCTTTCCGCAAATAAATGACTTATGAAAGGCATTACAAGGCGATGTTATAAGTCCGTCAAGTACCGTTGCTTTGGAACGCGAATTTTGATTACTGATTACTTTAATCTAACTTTAAGATAATCGGTTACTGTTCTCGATTTTCTTTCACGGTATAAATCATCACTTATTAAGGAAATTAGTTTTCCATGTATTTTTGTTTTTTTTTTTTTTTTTGCTTTTTTATCCATTAAAGAAATAATACGTTAAATACTTAAAGTCTTTCAAACTGTTTAAGAGTGTAAGTCAATTATAAGACAGATGTTGTTATCGTTCCTTCTTAATATCAGGCATTTTCTATTTAAATTATTTCTGCAGAAAACGAGCGGTGTGTGTGTCTATCCTTTTCAATAACGTTTATACGCCTAACGATCGTATTGGGTTGTTGTAAAAGTCACAACGCATTCGAACGAACATTTTTACTTTTGAACACCAAAGTTTACTTTTGAACCAAAAAATCCGGAATTTTTGCTCAACAACCTACAACAAAATTCAACAAAAACGTTGAAAATTCCAGCACGCATGTTACTAATGAAAATATATAAAATCGGTCAAAGCATAGGTCTGCATGAGCGCAACATGAACTGAATAACTTTATTTTCTCAAAAGCGATAAATGGATCGTAAACTACATTAGATATAATGATAAAAACTTCCACATAGGGTTGAAATTTTATTTCGTTTCCTTTTCGAGTTTTTACCCACAGTCGAGTTTAATTTCTTTCGTTCTGCAACTAAGAAACGCTTATCTGCGACCTTAGTCTCTACCGAAATCACTTATGAATTTGTGTCTTACTCTTTCAACATTGAGAGGCAGAGCCAGATTAAACCGGTTATCAACATTTCACAGGTCAAAAGCGATCTGTGGTCCGATCAATGTTCTAATAAAATTACTAGGACTTTAAACTTCAAGCAAATAAAGTCGGTAAGTAATTGTGCCCAATGTTGTTCCAAATCGCGGCATCTCGTCCTTCTTCTACGTTATTGAACAAACCCTCTCTAGTCTTTGAATTTATTTCTCTGGCTAAATTAATTACAGTAATAACAATGAAAAAAGTTTCGAGATTCTTTCTTTCCTGGAAATTGACTCTAACTCTGGGTAGATTCTTAGCTTAACTCAATGGAGTTCTACTAAAAGTTTTTATTTCGGGTTCAATTTTCTTTGGCCTTCACAGCCCACCATTAAATTCTCTACACCAGTGCTCTTACACACACAAGAACTTTTCAAAATAAGGCGGAAATTACTAGCTATGGAATGAACACAAGCAAACAAATCGGACAGACGGACGGATAAGCTTAGATAGTAGAAAGCTTAGATAAGCTAGATAGTAGAAAGTGATTCTGAATCGATCGATATAATAAAACTTGCAACTTCTTCTGGATTTTTGTATACATCCACACAAACTTAATGCATCCTTGTCCCACCAGTGGCGTAGTATATAAAGAGGAGAATAAGCATTTCAATGTCAAGAGATATTTTTGCGCTGTTGGTGTTCTCTTCGCAATAAGCTTTGCTTTGCTTTTGAAAAAGCCATACGCATCAATTTAATGTAACGTGTGTGTTACGACTTTGCCGATAACCTAACACGTAGACATATATTATATAAATGGTTGTAGAAATAAAAATAGCAGTTTACCACTAACAGTCATTAACACAGATCACTTTCAGAGTGAGCCTCTAACATGCCATTTACATTTTTAACCATGTTCAATTTTCCAACAAATTACGTGTGCGTTTATAGGCACGTAGGCAAATACGTAGGTATGTGCATGTACTTATTTAAATCCTTCAACTTGTACATTCTTAAGATTTTCTGAAGCATCCGAACGGGGAACCGGTCCTCAATCATTCTTCTAAATGAAGAAAAAACAACAACAAAGAAAACAAAAACAACAACAAAAACAACAACAACAACAACATATAATATTGTTAAGGAAAAGAAACGCGCACGCATGCGCATATACACGTTAAAATTTCGTGACTAGTAAAGTTAGTTGAAAATGAATTTTGAGCACTCTTTTCAATGCTTGCATATGCTTGCGGGCTAAGAGAGAGTTAGTTTAAAATTAGCCAACTGTTGCAATTATGATAATAAGAAAGGTGAGCAAAGCTAAACAGTTGCAAAGCTAAGCAAGTTGCGTTTCTTATCAAGAGTCGTATGAATGCTTATATACATAACTGTAACTATAAAATGCTTGAGAAAATAAAGTTTCACAAATCCATCGGCAAATTTATTATATTTTCATAATGTTAAAGTATAGAAAAATAAGAGATGAAAAGAAAAGACTGACAAGTTTTCAGTATTAGCATTGAAATGACATGCAATAAAAATGCCAATAAACACATTTGATGGTTTCTTTTCTCTTTCTCTTTCTTTTTCTTCGTTTTTTCTTTTTTTATCTTTTGCCCTCAAAACTTTGCTACTTGCAACAACAAGTCATTTTATATTCATATATAACTTTTCCCAGCATTCCCAGCATAATAATTAACGCAACTAAGCATCGCTTCTCTTATACTTAATCACGACTGCGAAATAAAGATAAAATAATTTTATTATTCCCGAAAGGAAACTTCAGAGAATGTTCAGAGGATCTTACTTCCACGAAATGTTCTAAGACGAGAACCAATCTCGCGAAGAAATTGGCCAATATTCGGTACAGAAAATGCATTTCGGAAAACTTCTTTAATTAAGGCCGTGAAAAATTCGCCAAAAATACGGAAATTTTAAAATTACATTACGTTTTATTACCGAAGTTAGACTTTAGGTTGCTCGTGTAAAGGCGTCGAGTATCGAGTATAATCATAGAATCAAAGAAGATTGCTATACGAATTCACGGAAAAATAATTTTTTTTTTTTTTTTTTTCAGAAAAAAACAATTGTGGAAAGAGTGACACTCTTGCAGCAATTGCAGCCGCACGATAATCATTATTCAAATATAGTTTAGCGGCCTAGGAATTGTTTAATAAAAAACTCCAAATCGATCTAAATATTTCTATTTATCCCCTCTTCTGATAGTCATTCGTTTTTGAAAATCGCACCGGCTTACTCCACATATTTCTAAAAAATAATTCTTTTTATATGCAAATTTGCACATGCATATAAACAAATAAACTCATTATAGTCGGCCACAGCCGACCATTAAATACTCAACACCACTTCTTTCAATGCTAAGTCATTCATAACGGAAAACAACTTTCCAAAAAAAGAACTTCATATAGGAAGTGATGGGAAAAGCGCGGTGCGATCTGAACTATTTTCAATTAGCACGACAGCGTACTAAATTGAATTAATATATCTCGACAATTGGGATCTGGAGATTCAAAAAAAAGGAAAACAACGCAAACGGACGGCCACACGGACGGACAGACAGACAAGGTTAGATAGATTGAGAAAAAAGTGAATGTATATCAAGTCCTCCTTCTGTATAAATCCCAACAAACTCTCTCTCTCTCTCTCATATAATCGCAATCCAATTTTTAAAATATGTTTTGTAATGACTTACATAACTAGAGCTATAACGAAGTAAATTACTTTACGCTTTTAAGAGGCATTTTCTCTTACCTGTCCATCCTAACTTAACTTAACACGATAACTAGGCATCTGCGCGCATATGAGCAGTAATTCTAAATATGATCAAGAGTTTAATAACATATATATGCTTATGTAAGAGTACACGTAAACAAGCATTGAATTGATAATCAAGTTATTATATAGCATAATTTTAAATATAATTCCAATCCATTTCGTGCCTTACATGATTTAAATTTAAAATAAAATCATTATAATTTAACTTTTTAACCAACGTTTTTCTGTATGTGTGTGTGTGTTTGCGTGTGTGTGTGTGCGTGTGCGTATGTATGTATGTATGTATGTATGTATGTATGTATGTTTAGTTTAACATTTCAAATTAAAGAATTTTTTATATATATATTCGTATATATATATATGTATATATATCTATATCTATATATACCTGAAGAGATATGAATCCTAATAAAGAATGTAAATGCTACTACGGTTACATCCTTATCACACTATGCACGATAATCATGGCTCAAGACCATGGTGTATACGGTCGCCAGCATAAACGTAATAACGTATACTTGCGTGATAAAATAATCGAATTACAATGTTACGCGAGATGCGAAACAGCAACGATAACGCAATTCGACAAGTGTCTTAAACAATGCCAATTAGAATTGATAAAGGCGCCGCGACGTGGCTACTGCCCGTTCAATTCAATATTTAAGAACATGAACATACCATTGCAAGGCCTTTCCTGTTTATATAATTGTAGCTATGATTACGATTGCCCCGAGGTGCATAAATGTTGCCAATCAACGTGCGGATCTGTATGCATTGAACCGTGGGGTGTGCGTGATGATAGCCTATTACCGCCTATACCGAAAATCGAAGAATACACGCTAATCAAGTATGAGCAAAAGGTGGAAATCAATTGTACGATTAATTCGTTACAAACAAATTCAACATATTTCTTCCATGTCGAGTCGCGCCATCACGTCGGCCACTCGTTAAGGCCACGCAAGTTTGGGGCTTGGCAATATCAACCGGTGGATAAAATCGCTGAATTACATGACTATAATAGCAAACTGTAAGCGTGCGCAGTGAAGGCTGCTGCATACGAAAACGATCTCGATCGATTCTTGTAAAAAGCAAATAATTCCTTTTTCTTCTGCTTTCTTTCTTTTTTTGCTTTTGTTTTTTTGTTTTTTTGTTTTTTTGTTTTTTTTTTTTGCATTCTGCAGTTTCAGTACTAAAGTTGGTTTCCATCTGCGAGCAGTACATTGGTATCAGGTACGTGTTGCTGCGATAAATGCGTACGGTTTTCGTGGTTATTCAGAGCCGTCACAGGCTTTCACTTTACCCAATCGTAAGTTGATAAAGAAATCTATAGGTTGTAAATTAAGATATGGAAAAATCTTTAAGTCTAAGTTACAATCAGATCCCAAACCACCAAAACCACCGGCTGATTTAAAAGTGGTATCATCGCATTTCGATGGCAAACATTATACCGTGAAAATAGTCTGGTGTACGTCGAAATCGAATCTACCTATTGAGAAATATAAAATCATTTGGGCTCTTTATGTTAAAACCAAAGATGAGTCTTTCATCTCGAACGAGACATACGTCAAAGAGGTAGGCTTTTATTTTTTTTCTTTCTTTCTTCTTTTTCTGTAATTTGATTAAACACAAACGTCGTAATTGTAATTGTTGTTATGTTATTGCTGTTGGTTTATATTTTTCATTTTTATTGCTTTTCTTTATCGCTCATCGCAGCGTCATCAATATGAAATATCAAATTTACTACCAGATTCAAGTTATTATATACAAGTACAAGCCATGTCTATAAATGGGCGCAGACGGTTGAAATCGGAACCTCGTTTCATACTTTATAATACCACAACCGCACCCACACATGCCTATAAACCATTGAAATGCGGCAAAGAACCGCAACATATTATCAGAGGTTTTAGTGACAATCACCTAACGGCAGCAGACAAATCATCATCTATGATAACTTCATCTCATAAGAAACTGCTGCAACGTAATGATCCATCGAGTGTAACGAGTGCAACGAGTGCTGTTAATAGCAAAAACAACAACAATAATAATAACAATAATAATAATAATAACAGTACTTACAATATGCAATTAACAACAAATGCATTCGATATCAAGTTTTGCTTAAATCGTAAAAATGATTTAATCGTAATTATCTCAGGTTTTCCTACACGTAAAGGAAAGTAAGTAACCGATCTTTTTTTCTTTTTCTGCTTCTTCTCGCCGATCTAAAAAATATTAAGTAATAATTTTAAAGAGTCCAATTTTCAATTAAATGAATGTTGGCCTCTTTTTAAGGTCTTAATAAATTTTAGACTACTTAACATATATATATATATATATATATATATATATATATGCATATGCATGTATTATATATATATTTGTATATAAATGATTTGCATGATTTAGTATGATTTTCTTCGTTTCATTTTGCTGCTGTTATTTAAATATTACAGAATTTATGAGCTTTGTCCTCAGGAAACGAACTGCGAAGAATATAATGCAATACGAGCAAAAGTAAGTTAATTCGCTTTTACATAAAAAAAAAAAAAACAAACAACACAAAATATAAACTACACAAAAATAAATGATTTGGAAAATGTAAATTTTCCTTTTGAAAGTTGAAAAAAACCATAAATTTGATAAATGATACCCACGGTTATCGCGAATTATGCGAACGATCCGAACTAATATTTTTTTTTTTTTTTGGTTTAAAGAAAATTTGAGAAATTACGAGGGCGGTATTACAAATACCGGTTTTTTATGGTTTAAAACAATAATAATAATAATAATAATAATAAGAAAGCTTTCTTTTGAAAATCAGGTAAATTTATTTTCACCAAGAAAAAAACAAGTAAGAAAATTAGATTCGGTTATGATCGAATTTTTTATACCCATCACCGTTGTCCGATTGCTGTAGAATAATTTTGTGGAAATTTATATCGCGTATCTGTTGTAATTTATGAGCAACGAGCGAGAGAAGGAGAGAAAGCAAGAGTGTTCATTGTTTTTGTTATATAGGCGTGTCCTTTGAAAATTTTCGATCACTCCGAAATTCTTTTGCATATTTGTAGGCTAATGGAATAATGTTTACGACAGATAACGCACAGTTGTGCAGACAATGAGATGGACAGACGAATAGACAATTAATTAAGTGCATTCCGGATTCGAAAAAAAACAATATTAATTAATGAGACTCAGCGTATATGCCGATCTGAATTATAGCGATTATATGAAAATTGAAAAACGGACGTACATGCGGGTTGTTAACTATTATACCCACTAATTTATGTACGGATCAATTGAATCCAACAATGCTTCCTTTTCTTATATTTTCAGAAGGGTCCTCTGATGTTTAATAAACTCAGCTGTAACATTACGTACGCTTTAAAACCTCTAACGGAAATTGGCGGTCATAGCATGAAAGGCATCACTTTTGTAACACCTACACGTGAATATATACGCAAAGATTGCCCTAAAGCGAATTCAAAGTGTTGTAAAAATGAGATTAAACTATTAAAATAATAATTTGAAAAAGATTTTATTATAAATTATTTTTATACCATTGAAATGCAAACTATATGTGTTTTATTTAAACAAATTTTTAAATTCATTAATATGTTTCTCCTTTACATCAGTCGAGCTATCTGTGCTTATCATTTCGAAAAGATGACTTTGATCCAAAAAAGGTTGCTCATGCTCTAACAAAGCAGCCGTTAGTCGTGTAGTATATAAAATAGGCCCACCTACTATATGCAAAAAATTATATTCTTTTTCTTTGCGTTCGGTAAATAGGATCCGTGTGGAAACAAAATCTTTATAGTTACTAACACGTCCCACGCATATATAACGTTTCTGGTGAGGTGAATAGATTTCGATTTCAGCTCTTAAACTTTCAGACGGCGTTAATTGAAAAGCTGGTACATATACTACGCGAAAGTGAATATTGAAATTCCTGTAAAAATCTACACAAAGATTTAAAATTGAATCCATTTGCTCTTCAGCCTCACGAGCTGTCGATGTAGCCACAAATGTTTGCACAGCATTACTTTGAGTAGCAGTAAATAAATTTTGCGTGCCATCTTTTGCCATTGACAATGCTTTCTCATATAAACGGCCGCAGCAGACCCACTTGAGCGGCAAAAGCGAAGGGTAGACACAGAGTTTTGTGACGGCGCCTAAAAAACTTTCAAAAGACGCTCCACCTGTTAGGAACGCTGTGTTTAATTGATCATGTAAATGTTCTTCCATGACTTTATGATAATAATGTACAGGTGTGGCATTGGCTTCTAGCAAAACGCATCGTACAAAGTCGGGATTTGCCGTTTGAGTAAAGTGTCCCTTTTGCAAGACATATTGAGTAAACGCTTGCGTGCAATAAATATCAAACTCGGCCGCTTCATCAGAGAGGTAGTAACGCGTATTATCGATAAATTCCACAAAGTTTGTCTGTGTTAGATGGCATTTACCATTTGTCAAAGGTTCTTTATATTGATAAAGTAATCTTTCATGCTCACCTAATGGGCAATACGAATGCAACTGATTCGGTAAGTCAAGGAACATATGTATAAATTCATCTTCAACCGGATAAAAATGTTCTTTAAGCCTTTTCAAATCATTTCTTAGAGATTTTCCCTTCTCTTTTAAGGTATTTATCATAATTTCATCAGTACTTCCTTCTTTATTTAGTTGCCTGAGTTCTTTAGCAATAGCATCTCGTTCTTCTTCCAATTGTGTTATCTTCGAATTGAAGTCTTTATAGCTTGTGTACATTTTCATTATTTTATTTAAATTACTTTTCATGTGCCTATGTCTTATACTACGTTCCAATTCATGTCCTTGTTCAAAAGTGCTTTTAAAATCCATAAATGGTAGTAAGGTAGCGCAAGTTTCTTTGGCTTTATCCCCAGTTATATATAAAGCTGAGACAGGCCTTGATTGAAATTTATATCCCATGGGATGAAAGCGAAACGAAGAATTAACTGGAGTTCGTATAATATTATTAATAAACTTTGTACTCCTGCGCATTTTAATAACAATTTTTACAACTTCAATTGATAATGTAATAAAAGTTTGATTGATTGTTAATCAAAACAACAACAAAAAATTGTTACACTTCTTTAAATGCTGATAGAGTCAGCTGATTCGGCTTTAATATAGTGTTACCATACTCCACTTCCACTTACTTTATGGTTTGGTTGACTTAGCTCTCGTTTGTCCTTAGGATAAAATAGGACTTTCACAAGATCGGAAGAAGGATGCATGTCGACGAACAGGAGTGACAAGTTTTTATTTTAAAAATTTGTGGAAAACGTAACTGGTCTTCACATAAATTACTGGCATTAAACTCCTAAAGTCATACTGTATGGCAACTATCGACAGGAAAATTTTAATTACAATTCCATATCATTCCTTCATAATAATAACAAAACTAAAATTAATTTGTATTGAAAATAAAAGTTAATCGGAAATTGTCTCTAATTTTTATATCTAAACTAATTTTATCCGCAGAAAGGAAAGGAAAAATGCCAAGAGATAGAAAACATAAGAAACGCGAACATAACGATCGCCACAAACATAAATCTAAAAAGGATCACAAACGTAAGAAGGAAAATAGATCGAGTTCATCATCGTCCAGCTCGGACGAAGCTACAATGGAAAAAAACATTGTACTGCTTAAAATATTGGAAGATAGACGTATAAAGGATGAATTAGAAAGGAAACGCATAAAAGAAGAATTGAAAGCAAAAGAAACTCCCGAACAGAAGCGTGACCGACGCTTACGCGAAAAAGAAGCTAAAGAGGTTAGAAGACGTCAACGTATGGGTTGGGATAACGAATATCAAAATTATACAGATCAAGATAATCCCTTTGGAGACTCAAATTTAACATCAACTTTTGTATGGAATAAGAAATTGCAAAAAGAAGGTTTAAAAGATGTACCCATGGAAACGGTAGAGGCCATTAACAGGCAAAAACAGATGGAAAATAAATTAGAATTAGAGAAAGTAAAAAAGCGTCGAATAGAACGTGAGAAGGAACGGCAAGCCCGCGATGAAGAATTGGTCTTGCAGCAGCGACAAAAAGAAGCTGCCCAGTTCCATGAGTGGGAAAAACAAGAGGATCAATTCCATTTAGAGCAGGCACGATTACGCAGCGAAATACGTATACAAGATGGGCGGGCAAAGCCAATTGATTTATTGGCCCAATATATATCAAGTACGAAGCTGGAGGATTCCAGCGCCATTGAAATGCAAATGCATGAGCCTTATTTTATATTAACCGGGTTAAGTATAAAAGATTTGGACGATTTGTTGGTTGATATACATGTCTATATAGAATTGGAAAAAGGTGAACATATGGACTTTTGGAATGACATGACTATTATTGTAAAAGACGAGCTGCAAAAGAAACGGAAACAAGCAGAACTTGATGAAGCAGTTGCATCCCGCCGTGGAGGAATACACGAAAGCGTTGTTAAAGACGTAACTGGCATTTTTCGCAATAAAACCATAGCTCAATTGGATGAATTGCGTTCAAAAATAGAAGACAAAATCAATATGCGAACGGAAGGCGTGGATATAAGTTATTGGGAAAATATATTATCTCAACTGAAAGCTCATATGGCCCGAGCACGGCTAAGAGATTATCATCAAAGGAAATTACGGGAAAAATTGGATTTACTCAAAACATCTAATCCTAAAGAGGAAGAATATAACCACTCACCACAAGAACCCAATAAACAGCCCGATAAAGAGGAACATGTAGAAGAGAAAGCTGATATATCTGAGGATATTCATCAAAGAGATTCCTTTAAGTTATATGACGAGGGACAATATAGTCCGAAGTATATTACTTCACCAACTATGTTATCAAATATGATTAACATTATCAATGAGGACGAGGATGAAGAAAATTTAGCGAATCTACGTCAAGAATTATTGGAAAGAAATCAAGAAAATACTTTATATTCTCAGGAAGAACTGCAAATGCGCTTGGAAGCCAAACGTGGTATGTCAGGTGATGAAGTAGAATTCTCAGTGGAAATGCCAGTCGACAATAGTGCTGCCATTCAACTGGCTACTGATAAATATCGACCCCGAAAGCCACGCTATTTTAATAGAGTACACACCGGTTTTGAGTGGAACAAGTACAATCAAACTCATTACGACATGGACAACCCACCGCCTAAAATTGTCCAAGGTTATAAATTCAATATCTTCTATCCTGACTTAATCGACAAATCAAAGACACCCCAGTATTACTTAACTCAGTGTGAAGATAATTCAGATTTTGCCATATTACGCTTTCATGCTGGTCCGCCTTATGAGGATATTGCATTCAAAATTGTACATCGTGAATGGGAATTCAGTTACAAGCGCGGCTTTCGTTGTCAATTCCACAATAATATCTTCCAACTATGGTTTCATTTTAAAAGATATCGTTATCGCAGATAAAGTCTTAATAAAATTGGAACTTATTTACTTTTTTCAAGTATAAATTTCATTTTGCTTTGTTTAATTACACTTTATTGCACGAAAAACTTGATTCAAAGCTTTTAATATCTAATTATAAAAAAAAAGCATTAAATGTTGTAAAATAAAAAAAATAAAAATTTGTTTTTTGGTATCTGTTAAGGCACAACAGGTGAACAATTTAATTATTTATATACTTATAATGTAATACCATCGGTTGAGGTTGATTAAGCGTATTTAATCGTTTTGTGGTAACTCATTTAATTTGTTGCAAGATTTGGGCAAAAGATGCTGGTGCTTTAAAGTTTACCGCCTCTTTAAAAATTAATTCTTTCCATTTCTCGACTGATAAATCCATGTCTTCGAAACTTTGATCGTATAAAGGTGAAGTCTGTTCGTCACTCGGTTCAGAATATTTTTCCATATAGAGATGAGCCAACGCTTGTTCGGCCGTAATACGTTTCTCTGCATCTAATTCCAACATTTTCTCTAACAAATCAATGGCAAGTGGATTAGCACCTTTAAAAAGATCCTTAAAATTGCGCCTTTTCATTGAAGGCAAAGACTTGATGTAATTTCGTGCACTTTCCGAGGAGATTTTTTTCAAAAATTCATCAGATGGTGTCCCCAAAATTTCCATGATTAAATTAAGTTGATGTATATGATCGGTGCCGGGGAATAATGTACGTCCGGTAAGTAGCTCTGCCATAATGCATCCAACAGACCATATGTCTACCGTCTGATTATAATGCATCCAATTAAGCATAATTTCGGGAGCCCGATACCAACGTGTAGCGACATAACCGGTCATTTCATTTTCCGTTGGCCGAGCTAAACCAAAATCCAAAATTCTCAATTCACAATCTTCATTAACCGCGATATTTGACGGCTTCAAATCACGGTGTATAATTCCCGCACTATGTATATATTTAAGCCCACGCAAAATTTGATATATCAAAAACTGTACATGATCGTCCGATAAACGCTGCGTGCGTATAATATTATTGAGATCCGCGTCCATGAGATGAGTAACCAAGTAAATTTGTTGAAAATTTTCCAAAGTCACATTAGGCGGATGTGGGTGAAACACATCCAATAAACCAATCACATTCTCATGATCCATATGCTTAAGGAGACGCAGTTCACGATAAGTACGTTTTGCATGAACAGCCGATTGGAAAGGACGCGCCAACTTCTTAATGGCTACATGCATGTTTGTTCCCTTTACCAGAGCCTTGCATACTTGTCCGTAAGCGCCCGAGCCCACCGGCTGTAAATCCTGATATATTTCGGGTACTTCCCATTCTGTGCGGAATATGTCTACTTTGTAAAATTTATACATAATTGTTGTTGTTGCTATCGCTGTCGTTGCATTCACTTCTTTTACCATATAATCTAAAATTCGCTGATTGTTCGTTGCTTCGTTTGTTAAGGAATCTTATTGTGCGATTTTTAATTGACGTATTTTAATTGATAGTATATATAAAAATACGGATCGGCCTCACACGTTGGCAGACTATTTAGAATAGTTGTAAAAACAAAAGATATCTACACATATGCTACATACATGAACATAAATATATTTATGTAAATCTCAACCAACACTCACACTAGAATAAAGATTTCGTATGCCATACATGCCGTACCAATTCCAATCAGTAGGCAATTAAATCATTTTTCCGGCAATTTGAAAAGAATACTTTCTTTACGAAGTTTGTAGATAATACTTTCACTGTTATTGCAATATATGACAATTAATAATGAATAGAAAAAAAGGAAAAATTGCAGGAACCTTAGCTTCTTTCTAATGCACCATCAAACTAAAACAGAACTACCACAACTACTTGTAAAGAGAAAAAATGTATTGAATAAATTTCATTTCACTTTGACAACCTATAGGGTTTCCAGCCCTAGTTCAGAGCGTGTCAAAAACGAAATAACGTATACAGTCTCTTATGCGATCATTTTTCATAAAAGAACTAGCGACTCGATCTGGAAGACGCACACAATGTTGTGCTTGCTTTGATTTAGATAAAATTAATTTAATAATGAAGAATTTTCATTTATGATCCTTTTCCTAAGTTATAAACCAATGCCGGCAAAGTTTCTCGACCGATTTTAGGAAAATAGTAATGTATGGACCAGGTTTTCAATGTTTATATTAAATTTCCGGGTTACCAATTTCGTTTCTAATTTCTACAGTATTCAATTTAAAAAGAAATAAATTATATATGCCAGGAGAAAATTTATATTTTTTAACAATCGGAACTAAAATTAGAACCGTTATCACTATTGATCTGCATTGTTATTTAATCGGTTAAGAATGAGGATCCCAGAAGATCTCAATTTCAAATACTATTAAATTTCAAAGATATCATATATGAAGGCATTCAAATTTTCCGCTGAAATCACTCATATATTTCTGTGTTGCTTTTTATACTTACGTCTCTGTAATGCAACTCTGCTTTGAAGAAAGAGAACAAAAAGGGAATCAACAGCTGATAAATCATTTGTTTTATTGCGAACTTTTACAGCCTGCTTAAGTCACCTTATCGAATTTATAAAGGTTTATAATTTAAAGTAGATAATTGTAAATTTTTACTTAACTTGATTGCTTTTATTGTTGATGAAAAAATTTCTCTAAATATTCAGAAATTTCTATATCCATATATATTCATTTCATTTATATCACAAATAGAAACCGCCGCCCGTGCCGCTTTCTATCATTGCTTGAAATGTAAACATCTCATGCAAAAAATCAGAAGTTATTTCATTATTGTAAACATTTGAAAAGAATTTTTTTATGGTTTTGTTTAAACAATAAAAGTTGAATGTTATCTTGAATTGCTATTAGTAGTTACTTCGGACTTTCAAATTAAATAGAATACGGTACACAAAACGAATACATTAAATTGAAAAGGAAAGGTAGCGCCTTGGTAAACTTAAAAATTATTTTATTTAATTTTGATAATCAGTTTTGATTTAGATATCGTCACAGGCGGAACGCAATTGTTGTATTGTGCATATTGTAACAAATATTGTTTATTGTAATTTAAACGAATAAATTGCATAGCAAGTGAGTTTTTTGCATATTTTAATACAATACAAGACTAAGAAGCAATGAATAGTTTATTATTTAATCAATTAGTTAACAATCAATCTACCTCTGCTCATTTCTTTTTTGTTGTTGCTCTTTTGACTACAAAACGTGTTGAACATTAGACTCTAACCAAAGCACTTGTCTTAAATAGAAAAAAAAGTAAAAGAGTTTTTTTAAATGCACTTTTAAATAGTATTTTAAAAGAAAAAGTATTAAAAGAGTATAAGTTCGTTATATGTAAAATCGTAAAATTTTCTCACTCCTTTTTCGATTTTTTATTTGATTAAACAAAAAAAGTTAATTATTTAAAAGGTTATTAATTCAGAAAAATAAGCAAACTCCATGTTTTTGATTTTGAATTAGTCTCTACTAAAGTAGTCTTTATTTAATAGTTTTTAATAAATTTTATCTTATTCATTATTAAAGTTAATTAAAAGATTTCGGTTTATGCACTAGTCCTTTGACTTTAGGATTTAACGAACTTTCCAATTTTAGCTTCAGTTCATATGGTTAATCTTTCTCAAACAACCCATAGCTTTTATTTAACCTTAAGAATTCTTTTGAGCCAGTTTAAAAGTTCACGCGCTATATACTATTAGCAAAGAAGCCCAAGAAACTTCGAAATGAAAAAATCGAAACCTGTCAACATCAGACCGAACGATCTTTTGTTAAGACTATACAAAAATTTAGTTGAAGAGTTTGAAAGTTCAAGTATATATTTATGGTTTAATTGTTAAGATATTTCAGAATAGTTCTCTTTGCCTCTTACAAGCACATTTATAATTTTTACCAATCGTCGTTATCTCATAAGTAAATAGTCTGTTAGTTTAGGACATGATATCACACTTCTTATTTGAATATTCAAGAACCCCTTTTCAAGACTGAGTGCTCGCAGCACTTTTTCTTCTTCGTCTGTTTTGAACACTTTTGCGACTTGGGATTTTCTAAAAAATTTTTTTTCCAATATTTTCTTTATGATTTATTCCAGATTCAAATATTATGGCGACTCTACTTCCGGGTAATATAGTTTACGGTGGTTCCATAACCAATCGCGAGACAAATAACTACAAGTCTTTGGGACATTTCATAATGGAAAAATACAAGGAATTTGATGATCAAATTGTTATGGTAGGTCTATGGCATAAGAGCTTATCCGCTAAAAAAATATATAATATTAAAATCTTTTTGATTTTTTTGACGGACTTTTGCAGGTCGATGCGGTCAGTGGTAAAGAGTACACCGCGAAATATATGCACGACTCGGCCTTAAGAGTGGCTTATGTTCTAAAGAGTTTAGGAGTAAAAGCTAATGATGTGGTAGGTTTATCTAGTGAAAATTGCTTTGAATTTGCTATAACCTTATTTGGCGCTTTTGCTATAAATGCTACGGTGGCTCCTTTCAATATTACTTATTCAGAACGTAGGTATTATTATTGTTATCTTATTGAATATAAAAAATTTTTCGCTCTTGTTATTTAAAAGGTGAAATGCATCACGGCATCAATTTGTCGAAACCTAAAGTGATTTTCGGTTCAAGAATAACTATTGAACGTATAGCTAACGTAGCCAAAAGCAACGCATTCGTTAAAAAAATTGTCTCATTTGACAGCGAAAAGTCTACATCGGACATCCTGTCTTTTAACGAATTAATGGAAAGCATCAGTATTCCATCGGACAATACGTTTGAATACGAGCCGGTGAATAAGAATGAAGATGTAACCTTAATTGTATGCTCTTCGGGAACAACAGGCTTGCCGAAAGGTGTACAAATAACGCAAGCAAATGTGTTAAGCACTTTGGATTCTCAATTGTAACTATGAAATTATCTTTTTTGCCATTGAAACTTGACTTTTATGTCATTTAGAACACCTACGGCTATCCCTATCGGTGAAGTTAAATTGTTAACAGTTATACCGTGGTTTCATTCGTTTGGTTGTTTAACTTTAATTATTTGCGCTTGTGCTGGTACTTGTTTAGTGTATTTGCCGAAATTCGAGGATCATGTGTTTTTAAGTGCTATTGAAAAATACCAGGTAATGATGGCGTTCATTGTCCCACCTTTAGCTGTGTTTTTAGCTAAAAATCCTATTGTTGATAAATATGATCTCTCTTCTCTATTGGTCTTATTGTGTGGGGCGGCTCCCCTTAGCAAAGAAACGGAAGATCAAATTAAAGAAAGGTGCGGAACTTAATTGTGATTATTCGATATTCATGTTATAATTTAATCTTTACTTTCCACAGAATTGGGGTACCAATTATACGTCAAGGCTACGGTCTCAGTGAGACTACATTAAGTGTGCTGACTCAAAATGATAATGCCTGTAAACCGGGCAGCGTGGGTGCCTTAAAAATAGGAGTATATGCGAAAATCATCGACCCAGACACTGGTAGAACCTTGGGTCCAAATCAACGTGGTGAATTATGCTTTAAAGGTGATTGCATAATGAAAGGTTATATAGGAGACGTAAAATCAACTCAAAGCTCCATCATTGATGGTTGGCTGCATACTGGCG
Source organism: Glossina austeni (assembly GCA_000688735.1). NCBI lineage: Eukaryota > Metazoa > Arthropoda > Insecta > Diptera > Glossinidae > Glossina > Glossina austeni. The sequence continues at coordinate 372,455 of KK502468.1, read as the reverse complement.
ATATTGGTTATTATGATGAAGATTTCGAATTCTTTATTGTCGATCGAATTAAGGAACTTATTAAGTACAAAGGTTTTCAAGTGCCTCCTGCTGAAATTGAAGCAATACTCCTAACTAATCCCAAAGTAAAAGATGCTGCCGTCATAGGCAAACCAGATGAAGAAGCTGGGGAATTACCAATGGCATTTATCGTTAGCCAACCTAATGTTCAACTTGGTGAACAAGAGATTATTGACTTTGTGGCACAACGAGCATCGCCAGCAAAAAGACTACGTGGTGGTGTAACTTTTATCGATGAAATACCCAAAAATCCTAGCGGCAAAATTCTTCGACGGCTTTTACGTGATTCGTTAAAAAACAAACTTAAATCGAAAATGTAGCTTTCCCAGCGACGGTACACAAAAATTGTGACGAAAGGCAACACAATAATAAGTTCTACGAATTTCTTTCCAAAAAATTTTACGTAAAAACGTTAAATTAATTCTCTAATTTATATTTTAAAAAATAATTGTGTTTAAAGATTGGTTTTACCTTTACATACAAACATGTAAACCAAAAATATAAATGGGTTTACCTTACAACTTTCTTTCCTGAAGATGCGAAGAGTTTTTGGTAAACGCATTCGTGGTAGAAGGACTTTTGTTTTTTTCTAATTGCTCGACATTTATATTTTGAGAACTTTATTCTACATTTCTGCACTTGTATGTTACTCATCCACTTAAACATGGAAAATTTGGCATAGCTTTGCTGCAAAGTGGAATGTTTCGACATTCTCCAGCTACTTTTTTTCTATGTGGAACGTTATAAATTTGTTTAAGTGTTATTAATTAAATTCCCCAATTTGCGTTTAAAACAAATATTTAGAGTAAAGAAATAAAATTTAGAATTAGCAACTAAGACTCTGTTCGGCTCTGTTTTTTCAAAAGAAAATTTGAACAACTGATCGATTGATTTAGAATTGCATGTTAGAAAAGTTTCCTATGAAAACGAAATAATTTTGACTAAAGATGAAACGTTGGTTATTGCACAAACTTAACATTACACTAAACCTGGCAGGTGAATAAAATGATGGCTAAATTATTCTTTGAGATTTTCTAACGATTAGCGTTGATCCAAAAAATTTCTGCCTATGTACGTAAAATGGCCGCAAACAACACAAACGGCTATCGTCTTCTACAGATAATAGCGTACGTATCTGACGATTGCCATTCCTCTCTCTAGAACATGTATATGCTCCGCTTGATCATATTGGCATAAGTTGTTGTGTTTGTAATATGTTTGCTTGATGTATAGGATGAGAAGTAGTAATCAAGATTTGCCTCAAATGCAATTCTGATTTTCATACTTACTCGCTTTCCAGTTTAAATTTATTGTAAATCGGCGTTTAACGTATTATTGACTAACATTTTGGATTTTTGAAAATCTCATATCGTTATTTAATATTAAATAGTTTGTCCTCTTATAGTTTTTTTTTTTTTTCTTTATTTTTAAAATTCTTTTTTAACTAATTTTGTAATAATACAACAAATTTATTTCTAATAAATTTTTTTGTTTTTCTTTTGACTAAAATGAACATTTCGTTTAATTTGTTATTAATTCATTAAATATTTTGCATTTTAATTGTTTTGCTAAGATATATATACGTGTGTGTAAATATTGAGATGTACATAAATGTAAATGACTGAGTTATAATGTGAGACCTATGCGTGTATGTATATATATGGAAATGATTGTTCTTTTATAAATAGACATATTTTTCTTATGTTTTCTTTTGTGTTTTTTTTTCCAGTAAGTACAACAATTTTCAGATAATTTGTTTATTTAATTTTTTGCATTTTCGTATTGTTCCATTAATTATTGTAAAAATTTGGCATTGTTCTTTATTATTTTTTTTCATTCTTATTACACTTTCTTATTATACCCAACACCGAAGGATTAGGTATTACGCCAGATTTCTTATTTATTATTATTTATTTATTAGTTCGAGATATGCGTTATAAATCTTTTATAAGCATAAGGTGTTGAGTCGATGCTGCCATGTCCCTTGTGTCTGTCGTCTGTATGATTTTTATTTAACTTTCGCGATAGTTAAGATAAAACGCGAAAAACTTGCGCACATTATATATTATATATTAATAATGGCAGAGATCGTGTTAAAAACCAAGCATGATATCTTCATTGTTTTTAAAATTCGATCATTTGCAACTTCTAGTAGATGTCGATCAGAAACTTTAACAGAATTATAGCAAAAATAATTCCGACCAGCAAACGAAATGAATAAAAGTCGCTTGAGGTGGTGGTGGGTATAGGAGATTCGCCACAAGACGAATATAATATGTGTATTATTTCCATGCTTTTATAGAACGAGAACAATTTATGAGTAATTTTATTTGATTGATAAGTTTTCAATTGAAACCGTTCTCAATAAAAAAAACGAAAAAGATATTTCTCAGATACAGAAAATAATAGAGAACAAAATTAAATGCATTTTAACCGTTGGTTCCCTCTCTCTCGCTCTTCTCATATTTTTGACATACATTGTAATTTACTTAAAAAATAAATAACTAATTAAAATTACATTTTAAAAAGTTGTCTTCTTTTCTATTTTATAAAAAAAAAAAAAAAGAAATAGGCTGTTGATTGCCCCTAATCCAAATTTTATTCACTGTCGCTCTTTGGCATAACCATCAGCATTAATGTAGATATCTTTTCCTTTTTCTTGAAACAATATGCTTCGAAAATGTTTTCTATAAAAAGAGAAAAACTGAATCACTATGATTGTCTGTCCGTTTTTGCTTTTATAAATTTTTATTGGAAATTTTTTAATCTGCCATTGCGTCAAGCTTCAAAAAGGTTAACGATGTCCAACGATAAGTTTTTGTCGCGGATCATACAATTATCTCCATTCGATTAGCTTTTCTAGTTACTTTCGGTGGTCCTTGTGCTAACTCAGACATGCCGACGTATTTGAAATTAAATATTACAGTTTGTTGACCGAAGTTCGCCTCAAATCTGTGATACATATAATGGAAAATTCAATATGAATTTATAAAGTCCTTGAAAATATAAAATTTTATCATGCGGGCATCCCTTTCTCCGCACTTCGCCGTGATGTTTGTTCTTCTCTTCTTTTTAGTTATTGATAGATCCGGTTCAATAATCGGTTCGCAAATCTCTCGAATTTTTGTTTTTTTTCCAAATTTTCATGATAATTTGATTTGAAACACAGTTCGAAAAGAATTCGATTTTTTTAGAAACGACATGCGGATGAGGACGCCCTTAATGAAAATTCCTATAACACTTACTCAGTGCTTATATGTATTTCAGGAGGTTTCCCAGTTGCATTTTGTACCACTAAAAACATTTTGGTAACAATTTCAATCACATGAGCTGTTTCAAAAACGAAATCACCCTTCTTTCGACCAAACTCAGACTAAAGCGAAAGAAATAATTCGTATAAAATTTTATTTTTTATTTAAGTAAAAGTTTTTTCTCATACCGCTTTAACATGAAATACGGCAATATCATCCAGGTATGGACTTAAAGACATTCGATAAATTTCTGCCGCAGGCACACGATATTTTATTTGCAAAGTTCTCTGATCTAATAGCAAGAGAGACGAAGTCGATAACACCAAAAGAATAGGTGCAATCTAAATGAGTACGAATAATAAAATTATTAAAGTTCTTGTCTTGCAAAATTTTTTTAATATTTTACCTTCCCACTGGATCTGGTAATTTTATTGATAATATCTGCAAATACTACGTATTGATCATTAGTATCCACGCACATTTTCTTCCATTGTTGATTATGTCGCAAGCGCACATAATCACCAATAAATGGATGGGATACACTAAAAATATATAAATATATATATATATGTGTATACAAAAATGGTCGACTTTTTTCGCTTTACATATGCAGTCCGAGATTGAATTCTCATTTTCTTTATAGAATCTATAACAATTGCTTATAAAAATTTATTATATTTTATACCATTTGCGTTAGAGGGTACATTAAGTTTACGCGAACGTACGTAACACCCAGAAGGGCTTAGGATAAACCCAACTTTTATTGTATTGTATTATTTAAGCTTGTCTGGCCTCTTGTCCGCTTGATACTTGCCCATGTATTCAACCTGCAGGTTGCAATTTTTGAAATATTTCAATGAAATTTGGTATACCGATGTGCTTCGACTCAAGAATGAACACTAATGGAAATGATTCGGATCTATCCATGTTCCCACCATGAAATTTTCAACATTTTTCGACAAAAATCGCTAAATAATACCTCATGGATATTTTAAATTGTTATGAAAGATTTGGTTCGGTTGGGCCAATTTTTTAAACATACTCTCATATAACCGTTACTACGAAAACCGAATCTCTATATGGTAAAAAGGTTTTAACTTCAATATTTCATGGGGACAACTGGTATATATACAAAAAAAGCAAATTGACATAGAAATCGATCTTATTGAATGTACACCACGTGGATCTGTTTTTTAGATACCACCGCATATAAAAATTCTCCTGAAATGTAAACCTCTTATATGTCAAAAAAGCCTAATTGTTAATGTTGTATAATGAAAATTTGTTCATGATAATATCCGCTATCCGCTAAGTTAGATTCAATATTTTCTACACTCATCCTTATAACTTCACATATAATAAGAGATATGAAAACCATACTCTTATGCAAAATTCAGTAAAATCGACTTTACCTTCTAACATACGATGCCTTACGATCTTTGAAGATGATACTGGCTGTAACTTTTTCCCGCATGCGATTTCTTGATGTTTGATCAAATGAATTGCGATAAATAAAACATTTCCAACGATGGTAAATAGCTCGCAATAGGCGTGAGGTTTCACTAAGAAATTTCGGTGCCGTCGGCCAGTCCATCGACAAAGGACTTAACGTGTTAGGTGGTAAGCGCAGTGGTATTGTTAAGAGATATTGTCTCATTTTCCATAAATGATAATTACGCGATATAACATCTACAGCCCATTGAACTTGACGTTTATATTTCATACTGCGATATTCTTCACGTGCCTGTTAAACAAACAACTTACTATTAGACGATATTAATTTTCGATAATCAAAAAAAAAAATGTGATTAATGGTACCTAATTCTATCACTGGAGATAACTTAAAGCAAACTTTTACAAAATAAATTTGAGAAAATGGCACTTTTTAATATGAAAGAAATTTCGGATGAGATGAAAGAAAGAACAAAGGTAAAAACAGATGGAAAGAAAATATGTGTACAGTCTAACAACTGTGAGGCAGCATAAGCTGCCCCAATTTCTACGAACCTCTGTTCATCATATTATGTATTATGTAATTTCCTCAATCAATTAATTAATCATTATGAAGAAATTACAATATAAATATAAATTAAAATTATTACAGCAGTAGAGTCGATAGAGTTTCTTTTTCGTTTTGTATTCCTCCAGTTATTAGTGAACTGATATTGCAATATCAAGATTAAGTATTTTCCTACAAATACAATTGACAAAACGATGAATGTATCTTTTCAAAATTTTCCAGAATCTTTTTAGCTTTAATAGAAAGTTTGCTGTAAATTATTGTCCACGGATAAGATTTTCAAGAATTTCAGAGATGCTTACTACACGATAAAGACTCCACATGTGTTTGCGTCCAGTAAATGGAATGCCATACCGACACTCCTTAATTTAATGAAATCAAAAGACATGCATTAAAATGTAACAAAATAGTAATAACAGAAACGAAAACATGCAAAATGTAAATGAATTTATATGCTCAATACTTACTCGCCACGTGCGCCAAGCACTAGATATCACAATTTGACTGTTGCGTTTGCACAAATAGAATTTCCTTAATCGATACATACGGAATGTTTTTTGTATCAGTATCGCCAGATCATTGATGCGACCCTTACGAAACTGTTCCAATTCATAAACGGTGCGTGGACTACGCACGAACACGTTTTTTGTGCCAATTGTAAATTCAGCAGACGGCAGGGGTAAACTACGTATAATGATGGCAATGCCTTCTACAATAGTGCCACCATGATAATGAGGCCATGTTATATTACTCAAAAGTTTATAGCGTACAAAAAATTTTGCATGGGGCATGTGAAAACAATGGCCGGTGCGACACAAATGCACCAAAGGCATTAACGACATATAACGCACTTGATGTTGCACCAAAGCAATATCAAAAATTCGTGATTGACGGCACTCGTTCGGTTTAATGCAAAAGACATAGTGCGAACGACGAGGTTTAATGATGGCGAGTAATGTTTGCAATTGCGTGCGTATATTGGAACTTAATGTGGTGGGTTTTTTAGAAGCCTGACGGCGTGGATTACCCTCCGGAAAAAGGCTTTGTACTAATGGCAGATTGCTTTGATACAAGGCTGAACTTATATACTTAGGCAATACATCGGAATTCTTCTCCAGAAAATATTGCACCGAATAGTTGACCACGTTGGCAAAATGTCGTATACGAAATGCCATGCTATTCGGTCCGCAAATCATAAAATTTGGATGACCGGCACAACATTGCTGTACGCGTTGCAGTAGCGTATCATTTGTGGTTAGGTGGGGTTCGTTGATAAGGCTCAGTATTCCGTAACTTGGTTTGTCGATCAACTCGCATATCGATTCATTATCAAAATAATCAATGCGGGTCCATTCTAAACCTTCACGGGCATAAAGTTCTTGTTCTATACGTAGAACATTGTGCACAAAATGCTGATGAATTTTTTCAGCGCCATAATTTATAGCAAACTGTTCAAATGAATTACATTCCAGCGACTCGAAACCGTAAAAATCTAATAAAGCTAAATTCTTTTCACGTTGCATTGATTTGAGACTATCGTTGATTTTGTTAACTAACCAAGTAAACAAACGGGCATACAAAGTACGGCATAAAGTATTGCGGGCTATTGAAGCCTGACGAGCGTCCATATCACAACCTACGAAGAATAATATAATTAATGTTGGACTTTTTGTTTTAAACCTAACGTTTTAAGCTTACTTACCCACATCTTCCTGTGTACTATTTGAGCTAGTTGCTCTTGTAAGACAATTAATTAAGATTTGAGCTTCTAAATTAAGTAGATGAGCCGTCTCTTGTACTTCTAAATCCAGCAACCGAAAAAGGAAAGAATCCTGACCTATTTAAAACAATCATTAAAATATTTATAATGCGGCATATTTACCATAAAAATTTGATATCTGGCAGCCCTCTGTACCGTCAATATTTGTAACAGGTACAAACACAAAATTACCCAACTTTAAAACCACCGCTATTACACGAAATATAGCATTGATTTCATCGCATGACATGCCCAAAACATCTAAAGATTTCTGAAAAAGAGAAAAACATTCTTTTTTTACTTTCAAAAAAACAAGAAAAAAAAAAAGAAATTAAAATCCTTTATACTTTTGTATAATGGAAATTGGTCCGATCTTCCTCCATGGCACTGGTGTTTTTTAAGATTTCATATTTTTCCAAATTACGATAAAGCTTCAAGGATTCTGTAAGGCGAACAAATAACAATTTTTTTTCTTCAAAATTTTTAATGAAAGTATTTAAATCTACTTAGTAGTGCCAGATCTCCGCCAAGCAATAATTGATAAAATATATGAAAATTTCTTTCGCCAATGGCGGTATTTGTTACGCGCGTCTGAAATATCCATTGAAAAAGTATTAAATTACTATTCATTTTTAAAATGCAAAAATTAATGATGTTCTATGAAAAACAAACCTTCTCCAACATATCTTTTTTATTAGAGATAGAGACATGTAATGTAAATTCATAGAAAATTCTAGAAAAATAATTTAATTAGAAACTAAGAAAAAACTTACAATGCGTAATATGAACACCTATGGGATCACCTTTAAAGTCGACCTCAATATCAAATAATTTTCCCTAAAATTAAAAAAATAAATAAATAAATAAATACAAAAAGACATAAAAACTTCTTAAACTAGATCTTAATTTATGAAATATTTTACATTACTTATATGGAAGACATCTAATTTCTAAATCTATTATTTAACTTACATAGCGACTAGAATTGTTATTTTTCAAAGTGGACGCATTTCCCATGGCTTCTAAGAATACATCAGCATACAGAACACAATCTCTTAATCGTTTTAAGGGGTCTTTATGTCTGCGTGTTGAAGGTTGCGAGTATTGTTGCTCTTGTTGTGCTGCAGTCATTGCTTGATTTAATTTGTGAGCATCGTACAATGAGATGCGTTGTGTTGAACCCATTAAAGATGAACGTTCATCGCGACTACCATAACTTTCGGTGGAATGCTGGCGAGTCAAATTTGAACAACTACCACGTTGTATGTGAGTCGATGAGCATGCAGATAAACTGCGTCCAGGATTTAATTGCGGGTGTAATGTCCTTAGGAAACCTAGTTTACGTTCTCGATCCTCTTTTTCAAGGCTTTGAGCTCGCGTACATTTACTATGACCACACTGTCGGCACCCTGAACTATTAACGCCAAATTTTGATGATGGTGAAGCAGCTGAAAATGCCGTAGAACAGGCTGTTCTTGATGGCGTGGCAGTGCTGCAAGTGACTTGAGTAGCTTGATGATGTTTAAAACATGATTTAGATGGAGCTCCGGCGCTACCTGAAATAGTTGAAATAGTTGTGGGTATAGGTATATGACTACGATGTACAGCGGCCGTGGTTGTGTGTAATGTTGTGTCGTGAATTTGAAAATTTTCAGTGCTTTTATGATGCGAAAAATCGAAATCAACCATTTTTTCGCGAATATTGCGTTTCCCGTGACGTTCGGAACTTTCGGCACGTACACGTTGTTGCACAACCATATCACAACGTCTCGCTGTGGGAGAAGGTGACTGGCGCCTTTGGCTTCCAGAGGCTAAGCATGAACTAGCACTTGCGGTAGAAGTGGTATTCTTACAAAGCATATAATTTGAAGTAGGACCAATGGAACAACTGCTGGAATTGCGTCGATGTCTATATATTGTTGACGAACAGCTACTTTGCACTCCGCCAGCGCTGGAGCTTGTGGATGATTGTTTTTTCAGAGCGCCAGAATGTGATTTATCTTGTATTTGTGTAATAAAATTGACAATCATTTTAAATGATTCAGTTTTACCTGAACCCCCTTCACCTAGAAATTAGAAAAAACCTTGGACTTAGTATTGGATGTGAAACCAAAAATACATTGCAATACCTGTTAATAAAATGCATTGATCCTCACTCTGATCTTTAAGGGATTGAAAGGCTAGGTTGGCAAGACCATAACTACAATTTTAATAATTATGCATGTAAATAAACCCGTTGAATATTTCCTTAATTAGTTTTATAACTTACATATGTGGTGGCAACTGAAAGATACCTTTACTGCCATAGCTGCGTATAACTTCTGAAGATTGTTCTGATATGTGATGATAGGGATTGATAGCTACCACTGATGTGCCAATGTACGTCTGTATGTACGTAAAATGAATTTGTATATGCTCGTTATAAATTCATCACAATTAACTTACATATATATGATCGCGTTTATAACGCTGATGAATATTATTAATAAAATTATCCTCTGAAAGATTTTCTAGTAAAACTGAATCCCAAGTACCGATTTCTTGTTCCATTTTGGTGTTCAACGACCAGAAGGCAAGTGTGTTTGTTTGGTATTTAATTTTTAATAAACCAACAAAACTTCAACTGAAAAAAAAATTACATTTAAACCCTTGTGAGTGAGAGCATCCATTCTCAATGAAAAAAGGAGTAAATCTTAGCAGACAATCTTTTAAAGAATCATTGGTTGGAAGAATATCGATTTTATATTCTACGAGGATAAGATACAACGCAACCGATAGCAATTTTAATTTTTTATTTTTAAAAATTATTTATGCTTTTCACATTATCAATTCAAAAACTTTTAGATCGTAAGTTTATTCTAAATGCGGTTTATGTTTTAGATGTCGACTTTTTCTTTTTTTAAATCCACGCTTAGTTTTTTCACAAGTCAATAATTGCATCAAAAAAAAATGTGAAATGTTTTGCATAATATTTGCAAAATGCAAATTTTATAACGCTTTAAGCACAGTATTTATTTTTCATCACATAATGTAAAGATTACACACATCTTTTATAAGATTTATCGACTTTTTAATACAAAAAATTAATAGAAAAACAAACTTAACAAACAATACAAAAAACATATAATATATCTTCTTTTTCCTTCTGATAAAATTCTTATTCTTTTTAATAGACGACAACTATCTTTTAAGAGAAAGAGAAATTGGTGTTGTGCTGTTTTCTCAATCTCTCTCTCTCTCTCTCTCTCTCTCTTTTACTCAAATAAACCTGAATTACAACCAAATTGGAGTAAGTCAAATGTAAACGAAAAACATATGTTTTTCATAACTTTCAAGTTGATGTTGCACTCACTTAACAGAAACGAAATGTCTTCTTAGATTTTAAGATCGTATTTTAAATATTGAAATTGTTTTGTTTTGAATAAGGTTCGCCTTTTTACTATGACAAGAGTCGATGGAGGAAGGTCTCCAAAAATGGTTTCTTAAAATTCGTTTTCGTATGAGATCAAGAATTTAATTTCACGAGATATACTTGATGATAAAAAATGTTAGTATTTCTTTAGTTGTAGCGTACCTTTTGTAAAAAGGAAATTGTATCGTAAACAAATTAAAGCCGTTTAAAGGCGACTAAAAAGTACATATCTGTGATATATTTTTACGGCCTCAAGTACAGAAATTAGCATTCATGTAATTAAATGATGGCAAAGTAAATCGACGGAGTGTTTCATTCGCATTTAAGGGGTTAGCACTGTCACTTAAGTCTGCCGTACTCAGGTGTTTACATTAGTATTCCAAGAATAGCGGTCGAATGTTTTCCTTGCAAAAAGTAAGTAAATAATTTTAAATTGATCGTCAAAAATAGTAAAGGTGAATGTCTTGCATAATAGTTGACAAATTTGGGACTCAGTATTGCATTGCAGAATATAAAATGCACTGCTTCTATTCATACAACTACGGTTTGTTCCAAAGTGCAAGCTGGGCGTTATCGCATAACTCCTAAACGGGACCGGCCGCTCACTTATGAAATGGCTTATCCACCTCATTCAATAGCTCACCACAAAAGCTGGAATTCGTGGAACACTTGTAAGAGCCACTGAATTACTGAATTAATTTATGGTTGTCATGTTTGTTCTTTTTCTCGTAGCTACAATGTTGGATGGTCAACGGCCTTCACAGACAGCCATTGAAGATTTATTTATACGTAAATTCATGACAGGCACTTGGCATTCTTTGATAGTTTCTGAAGTCATTATAAAGCGCCAACATAATATGATCCGAATCGCAGCCATTGTACGTCAAGCAATTTCCGCTCGTAAAATGTATTTCCTTGGCAGCTATACCGAAGAATTGCTTTCCTACTGGATACAATGCCCCGTTACATTAGAATTGCAAACAGTCGCTGATAAAAAGGATGTTGTTTTTAAATATATTTAAAAAAAAAAAAATGGATTAAAATGAACTAGGCTTCAAATCTTTTAAAAAGCGGTTTAATTTTAAAAAAATCCTAAATTAATTGTACCGGAATGCAGTTGCTGCCGTTTACTTGGCTGATTTTCCGGATTTTATATTGAATGAAGTGTTGCACAGAAACCAGGATCATCGACAATAACCACTTTGCCTTGTTTTAGACCCATAGCAACAGCTGAAGCAATGGGATCGTTAGTGGCCGGGATGAGTAATGATTTCTAGTAGCTGCATTTTGTGAACAGGTGAAAAATAATGCATCCTACGACTTTGTCAGGTTAGGAGCTGCCAGAAACTATTTTTAGGTAAGTGTATAGTTGAAAAATTAAATTTTGTTTAAAATTTCATTAATAAAATAAATAAGTAAATATGCATCTATTTACATATCAATTTCAGTTTTTTGTAAAAACTTCCATACAGCAGGATTGGAGACGTGCCATAGAAACATAAACAAAGTAAAAATGTTGTGTGGAGAATTTTTCTCAGCTGTTGTTCATTTTCAAACAAAGTGGTATGATTTTGTTCATTTCATTCATCTCACATTAACATCATATATTTCAAATTTATTGAAAGCAACTCTGTGCTCTCCATAGTAAACACAAGTAACGGCATTTAGCCGTTTTAGCAAAAATTCAACTCAATGCAATTCAAATAGTTGCAACAAATTCATTTCACAAGTGTACAACGAAGTGGTAAGACGTGAAGGATCTAAAAAAAAATGTAAGAAGAAGAAATTTGTGAAACATTAACATAAAAGTGAAATTACAAAAAAAAACAAAAATTTTCAAATTACAAATTTGACTTAAAACAATTTTAAGAAAGTAAAGTGTATTAAAATATTAACCCAGTAAATTATTGCACTTCGGACATATAAGCCACAAATTTATTGGCTTAGTCCAACTTTACTCAACAACCAAAAAAAAAAAAAATAAAAAAATATTAACCAATTTTAAGAAAGTGTTTCTACAGTTTGACGGTAAGTCCAATTATTTAGTTTATTTCATATATTTTATGTATTGAGAATGGGATCCATCTGAGATTCACATAGTTTTCCTGGGAATTTCTTTGGTGTCTCCAGTTGCTAGCAATTTCGAATAAAAATAAAGTTTTATATAAATAATAAAAACTTCGTACCCGTTATATTCGCATGAATATCACGGCTCCAATCGTGTCGGGCTTATAGAAGATGGCAATGCTCGCAATACCACCCATACCCAACCTTGTAACCAATCAAAGATAGCATTATTAAATAAAGAAGTTTTGATATACTTTGGAATATTGATATGTGAGTGACAGCAGGTAATAGAATGCAAATAAAGACTAAGATAGTGGGAGTTGCCTAAGGTGTCGTTAAATGTTCTCCAGGTGCTCAGAGAAGTTAGATTAGGTGTGCAGATTGAAAGATGTATGCAAGAAGAGACGGAACCAAGATGAGCAGGATCACAATTCCTGCTTTCAAAAAAACCTGCAAATGTAGACTCAAAAACATTACAATTAGATGGAATATAACAATTAATGATCCAACGATTCCCCAACGGAAGAAGAATGGTGCATCTGCAATCTCAACAGATACACAATTTGCAAAATTAGTAGTGTAAAAGAATGAAAGCTTGTTAGATATAAGGATCGCCACACCATCACCTTGAGAGGAGTTCAAGATACGATCAAATCTAACCACGTTATAATTCTTAATAGAAAAAGAATCATGGGGCTTAGGAAAAGTTAGGAAGGTATTGTTGAAGCTCTTAAAATGTTGTACGTTTCTTACTAATAATCACTACTGTTTATTATCTGGATATATAAGACGCAAATTTATTGGCTTGGTCCACCTTAACTCAGCATCTTAAAAAAAAAAAAAGTTATGATTGAACCAATACGTGTTGGATTATTCTTCTACACTAGCACTGATTGCGATGAAGTAATTTCGGAAAATTGTGAATGAATTATACTTTTGATTAACTTACTAACACCATTTCGATGCTTGCACTTTTTAAATAGGTATGCAGGCTCATTTTGAGGCATTTCTTAACCGGTTTTAAACTTGAATTTTGTTGTGTCGATGTTCGCTAGAAATTTTACTGACGAAAGACAAGGTTGATTGTGTCTCAATGTCACAACGGAATGAAGAAATCTATGACCGATTCACTACTGCCTTTAGAAGCTCATGTAACTAGTTTTTTATATATATAAACAACAAATTACGAAAGGAAACTAATTCAAATCGTCCTCGCAACGTGTGTATGTATCTTTGCTGCAGGGCAGTCCAGAGGTCGGAAAAATGATTCATCATAAAAAATGAAGCTTATACAATCACAGTTTATTTAAAGATTACTTTAATGAGTTAGGCTACTTGGGTATTCAAAGAGAGTTTGAATTGCATTCGTTTTATGGTTTTTTTTCTATAATTTTTAAATTATTTATTTACAATCATGGCTTTTGTGAAATTTTTTTCAGATCGAAGTAAATGTACATTTTTTCCCTGATAAAATTTATTGTGTAATATATAAAAATTTGAATAAAACAATGACTAAAAATACACAATACTCCAGAAGCGAAGAGAAAATATTAAAAAACAACGTACGAGTAAGAACCGGGAATTGCATGTGTCTCTTTCAGCTATGGTGCAAAATACAAACTCGAAAAATATTCAAAAATTATAAACTAGTTTACACTGTTTTTCTAAGAAAAAAAAAAAGTCATGTCTTTATCTCTCTACATTGGAGTTATACGAGCTGAACTAGTAGAAACGTTTACGCGAATTTTTTTCCTTGAAGTAAGAGATTGCGAAAATGGCGACTCCAACCGCTACCAACATGCCAAACAATAGAATGAAAAAGATTTTCGCATTGGACATACTTGGTTTCGGATCATCCTTATGTTCTCGAGGCGGTTCAAATGTTTTAGCATTAGGTACAATATTTGCTCGAGCCATTATTATTTCAGGCTGTAATGACGAAAATGTTATTTCACGAGCAAAATGAAACTTAGTTATTACATACCGTTACATTTGAATCCAGATCATAAAATTTAAAACTAAGTATATCATGATTGTCTGATAAATCACCGGTAGTAGCCGAGACACCAAAGAAATAACCCGTAGGTAATTCCACATTGTTAACGACAAAACAGTTTTTCCATTCGCCCCGATTCTCCAGATCGGTCGACACAGATAAAATATTATTTTCGTAGCGTATACTAATGTGTGTGTCAAAATTGTAATTACGAAAACGTACTTCGCAACCAGCTAATTGGGTATGTGTTCCATCACGGTCGTGATCGTAGCTCCAAGTGGAGTTGTTAACCATCGCACTTAAATATGGATGCTGGTGCTGAAAATCAATTTTAAAAGAAAAGAAAGCAATATTCTTGCCTGTGTAGTGTTTACGTACATTATAAGGAATTAATATAACTTATAGAAAATAAAGAGGATCTCTGAAATAATCAGGGGATAAAAACTTACGTTATGAGGTCCATTGTGATTACTATAAGTGTCTAATATAACTACTAGACCAGAAAAATGATCTTTACTACCGAAAACTGCCCCTGGTTGCATACGTTCCTTGGTGTACCATATGGCAAAACCGTCACCAAATAATTCTGTACCTTTGCCGTGAACTTTAAAAGTCACATGAATCTCCCAATTCACAGTCATGCATGGCTGAAGTTATTAAAAAAAAAACTTTCCTTGAAAAATCATATCGCATAACTTTAACTTTTTAACTCACCGGAAAATTCCAAATAGCTCCACTTTTTGATTGCTGATCTGGCGTCAGCCTTATGTAGTTGGAAGTAATAACTGTATGACCCATGAAATCCCAATACGGCATATTCACACCAACACCTTTAACGAACGTACAATCAATTTTTCATGTTATTTCAAATAAACAAACATTGAATTTACCTTGAAAAGGTCTGACTAGGGAATGCTCCCTTTTCATATAATGACTACTACTAAGAACGCAATCGTTCATTAGGGCGCCCATTAAAAAAAGAAGAATATTTTTTATGTAGTCCTTTAGCACCATTTTGCAATTGCAATATGATATTATTTTCAATGTAATAAATGCTTGATTTTATAAAAACGCTCTTTGGTTTAATGTTTAATTTTATTAGTCGGCTTTTACGTTTTTCACTTTGACAGAAATAAAACGAAGTGTTAACAATTTCAAGTATTTCGTTTGGCGTTTTTGGATAATAATTAAATAAGTCACTTATTGACATCAGTGAAGTTATCAATCGAACTACCAGCAACATTGTGTGTTTAAAATTCGTTACTGTATCTAATTACAACAGTGCTAACGTACGGTAGTGAATGATTTGCTGATTTGCACGGGAAGAAGAAGACGACTTATACTAAATAAGACGGAGTATTACGTCTCAATTAACTTGTTGGTCGGTCAAAAGATACGTCTACATTATTCCGCAAAATGAGAACACCTCCGTTTTTTAAAAGGAATAAAAAATTGGCTCTTTTGATCATTACCCATAAACAATAGCAATATTATAGTGGATCGAACTCTAATTTTTTTTCAATACTTTTATAACGGGCAGAAATAAGCTTGAAAACCCCCATAACGTACATTAATTAAAGGGGCATGTTAATTTTGTCAAAACGTTTGCAACACCCAGAAGTAAGCGCCAGAGACCACATTATAACCACATATGACCAAATTATATATATTGTTGATCAGCACCAAATTCTGATTTGATTTAAGCAAGCCCGTCTCTTCATTTGTGCATCTGTTCGTATGTCCAACTGTGTAGTATCTGAAGACTTCGTCAATTTGCAAAAGTATTCGAAAATGACCCAAACCGGCCAAAGGACACGCCTACATCCAATCTTATAAACTATGAAAATTGAATTCTTTTCCTTTTTTTTAGCCGGTTATTCGGTGCCGACCGAATCGGTCGTTATTAATAGTATCTTTGCCCCTTTAACGGGTTTAGAAAAACTTCTAAAGTTGCTGAATGCTTTTAAACTTTACGTGTTCAGCCTTGTGTTTTACAAAATCATGATTGAAAACAAAGCCACTTTTATATACTAAGCAAACTTTTTATTCCAGAATTTATATATAATATAAATATAACTTAAATTAAAAGAGAAAGAAGGAGATAATGAGATATGTTCTACATCTTTATAGTCTTCCTTCTCAAAGGATTTACACTTTTAAAGTACAATATATTTAAAAATTTATAGAAATGTGATAAAAAAATTAAATATAAAAAAAAAAAATTAATGAGAATTGTCTTCAGAAGGATAAAAGTAGATATGAAATTTTAAATTAAAGTAAAACGTCCTTAATTGTATAAAATTAAATGTTGACGAAAAATAGTAAATAGTGAGAGTTTTTTAAAGCTTAACAGAAGAGTACATACTTTTGCAACAAACTTGTGTTAAGAAATTTGTTTTGATTTATATTTTACTTCTTAAGTTCAAATGATTCGTATATAGTGTTAATTTTCCGTTTTTAAGTGAAAGAGATATCTATTTTTAATATTTATATATAACTTTCCTTTTTTTTTTTCTTTTAAACATACTAGTATTTAGTCTTGGAGTTTCAATTATCCTTTTTAAGCATTATATTTTGAAAACATTTGACGTGTGCGTTCATTTAATATTTGCAGTATTAAAACTGGGCTTTCATTCACACTTCCTTCATAAATAAATACTAATGACAAATGAACCGATTAATTTCTTAAGTAGTCTAGAAAATATCTTCTACAATGAGACGTCTTTAGTTTATCTAGTGTTTGTATATTTTGGTATGAATCGATTGAAAAGTAAAGATATGGATATTAAATTTTTTGAAGGCAAATTTCTTCTTTCTTTCTCACATATATCTCGACATGTTTCTTTTTTATATTGATTGATAAAACTTTTTAAACTGCCATTGGGAACACACGATTTGAATAATTTTTCCAAACCGGTTTACTCGCTAACAGTATGAATAAACTTTTTATTATTGTGCTGACGGAATTTTCAATACTGAAATCGAGTTTTCCCTTGATTAAGAAAACTTTACAAAATTCTTGATCTGTACCCTCCTAGTCATCAAAAACGGGATGTAAAACAAAAAATATTCCTTCGATAATAGAAAGTACAAAAAATTAGTGTAATTAAAGACAAATTTTCTGTATTGCTTCCAATAAAATACGACTATGTATGTCGGACGGACAGACAGACTTTCATATACTATACAACTTCTACTGACTGGATCTCTCACTATTTTGATAATACAAAAATTTTCTTTCGTCGGTAAATTTGTAGTGCGCTCGATGCAAATGAATGGAAGCAAGCTTCTGGAAGATATCAATTTGTTCAAATATATCAACTTTTATATATTTTATATATTATCGCATTCAATTGAAGTCAAATTGCTTTTGAGATAATGAAAAACAAAAAGAAAAAATGCGCGTTTTTTAAGCTCTTCCTTAGGTTCATAGTTGAAAATTATCTTTCCAATGAACTACAATATTTAAAACTTTCAGTTTATTTGTTATAATTATGAAAATTTATAAAATTGTATTTGTCCGAATGTAAGGAGATTGCGCTTAATCTTTGTCGTTCGAATATGGTTTAAAGAACATAGCGTTGTCACACAACTATCCAAAAAAAATTAATTTGTGAGCTCTAACTACAATCGAAATCAACATTTTCTTCAAATCTTCTTAATCACAGTCAAAGATGGGGCGAAACATGACGTTAATGAAGAAATATCTCTTAAGTTCTTCGTAAACAATAGGCTACGATTAAAAATTAATAATGAAATCGTTAAAGCCGCCGCGTCTATCCTTCATAACTAAATAGGACTTCTTTTCACTGATCGTAAATGTGTTGTGTATGATAATGACAAAATAATGTTACATAATGTTTACATAAGTATTTCTTCCATTACTTGTTCACATGTTTAATAATTATTTTTATGCATAGTAACTCAAAATTATGGATTAGTACAAATAACTGTCGCATTAAATTTATTGTTTTTATAATTTCTAATTATGTTATCGTTGAATGATCCTCATACGTAAATGATATATACTTTCAAGTGTCGTTATACATATTTTGTTTTACAAAAAAATCAACTCAAATTTAATGTTTTTATTTTCTGGAACCAATTGTTGTTTGTTGCCTCTGCGCTACAGCTATCCTGGTCACGTTCGTCGTTGTTGGTTTTGTTTTAACTTGGCTATGCACGGATTGTGTATTATTTATTAATTTGCCAGCAACACTTGTTGAAGTCTTAATATTTTGTGTGGAATTCCTGTTAAGTTTGTTTTGTTGTTTATTTTTTGGTTCATCTATTTTACGCCTAATACTAGCAATGTGACTTTGAACTTGATTAATTTTAGCCGCCGCATTTTGGGCAGCCGTCGCAGCAGTAGCGCTGTTTATGGTTGAATTACTACGAGATGGAGGTGTTGTCGCGGATATGCGACTTGAAAGCACTGCTATACGGGCCGCCGCATTTGTCGTTACACGTATATTAACATTGCTATTTGCTCTTTGGGGACCAATAGTTGGACCGGCCAGACGTCTATTCGAAATTGGATTGACCAACTTACGTGTGACAGCCGTTTTTTGGGGAGAACTGTTTGCGGAACTTGCTGTTAAAGATTGTCGTTTCGTTGGTAATTTGGATGTGCGTTGACGTGTAGGACTGGTTTCTTCGACAACCGGTACGACAGTTTTATCTATTGATGGTTCTTCTTTAACAAATGTACCTTGTCGTTCTAAGGAAGATTGTGGATTTGCTTTATCTTTTTTTATGGCTACCGAAGTTGTTACTTCATTGGTTTTTCGATTTTGCACTAAATTGCTATTGTTTGTTGTCAAATTGTCAATGCGTCTGCGCAAAGTGTAGTTGCTTACATTAGCACCGGGCAGGCAGGTTGATTTATATTTTGTGCCGATATTACTATTTTGTCTGGAACTTTCCCTTAAGTTGTTGCCTTTATTAATACGTTGATATTGTTTGCTATATGGCGAAATGTATTGTACCCGTTTACCACCACGCAACGCTTTTGCGTTAGCTTCGAGTTTCTCTTTTTGCAAAGCAATAACTTTGACATTTTTATCATTATCAGGTCTGACAATACGTGGTCTCGGTATTTCCGATGTTTCGTCATTTTCATCGTCATCGCTTGAGTGACTGATGTTAAGATCATGTGTTGATTCCGTTTCGGAATTTTGGTCACCCTCAAAGCTATTGAAATCAGTTTCCATTTGGCTGGTTGTGTTGATTGTAGATGCACTTTGAAACTCATTACAAAATATCGTGGGAAGGGGATCTCCGTCGACATTACCGCTCAGGTTATCCAAGGTATGTGTTTCTACATTATTTGTTATTGAAGTGTATACAATTGTTTGCGTTTTATAACGATCTTGACTAGAACGTCTTCTGCCTCTTGGTGTAGCATGGTTATCGTACCCTTTTTCACTTGTAGCTGCACTAATATTCATATCTGTAATTTCAACACTTAATGTTTCGTCTGGTTGAGCTTCAGCTTCAGCTTCAGCTATACGCAACTTTAGTTCTTCGCTCATAACTCTATCAGCTGCCACTGTATATGTTTTGAAGCGATCTTTGGCAAGCTTTCGCTTTTGTTTAGGTGTTAAATTACGTTTAACGCCTGTCCCAGAAAGGGTCAAAGACTTTCTAGGTGTACTCTCAACTGAGCTATAATCGTTGCACTCAGAGGGTAAAGAAGTTGAGTTGCTTTCATTTATGGTTAAATCATCAAATGGCATGTTATCACAGCAACTTTGCAGTGTCATGGTGTTGTCGTCACCGCCGGCTGCTGTTTCATAATTTGAGTTGGTTACAGTTGTAGCCATGCTATGGCAATCTTCAGCTACTTCGGACTGAATGCTAGCCACACTAATCATGGAGTCGAGTAATTCATCCATTAACGATGGTGGCTTAATATTATCTAACATAAAATTGCAACTGGACATTATACTTTCTGCGCTACCTGATAAATGTGGCGGTAAATGACCTAGAGCTCTTCGGGCGACTAAACCATGTGGTAATGATTTTCTGGGAAATTTTGGTGATTTACTGGACAATTGTGGACTATGCGGAGTTAATGATTGCTTTTGCAACGGGTTGACTTGGTTAGCAGTATAGTATCCATTATTTAAAGACGTGTCATGGTAATAGCCGGACATATTGACTGAATCCATACCAGAAGGTGGCCGTATATTATCTAGATCCAAGCTATTTATACTAAAGGTCATCTCATCATCTTCACGTGTGCATGTTTGAAAATTTGCAGCTAATTTACGCGCCTCTTGAGCTATAAACGTAGAATTGGTCATGGAATCACCATTAAAGAACAGCCCAGTAGTCGCGGCTGCTGTTTGCACTTTTCCACCTAATTTAAAATTAATAGCAGTGGTTAGATTTTGTGGTACTGTTTCGTTGCTTTCTTTAGGTTCCGATTCAATTTTTAAAGTGCTCTCTGTCTCTGTACAAGCATCTAAGGAATTGGGTTGTGTTAAGCCAATGTATAACTCAGTATCTTGCTGCTCGATGTCCAGAAAATTTGTAGACATCTCAGCTATACCTGCGTCTTCATTTGGTAAATTTTCAGCAAAATCATTAAGATCTTTGAAGTCGGCTGTTGTTGCTTGATCTTCATCGTAGTCACCGTCTAAATCTTCTATATCATTACCATTATCGTAACTTAAGGAAGCGACTTTAGGCGCCGTTACACTTACACTTGGAAAGCTTACATCATTAGGACAAGTATCCTCATTCCAAGTGTTATTGGAATTGCTGCCGTTACCTTTCGATAAACTATAGGTTTGAGTATTAATTGCTGCACAATTCTCTCCATTGGAGTTGGCATTACTTGTTCTTTGCTCTGCTGAAGACACAAACTCCATGGTTAATCTTTCTACTGACTTTAGCATCAAATCGGGATCCTTGTGTTTATCTGATGCATTATTTGTCGTGCTGTTGCTGTCAGGAAATTTAGCATCAAAAGATACTGTAGTTTCCATAATAAAAGACTCATTGGATTCGTCACTTTGGTGTGTGTCAATTCCATTTATTGAATCGCAATTATCAAGATCACCTTCCGTTGCGGACGTTTTAGATCCAAAACCGTTCATTGTCTCGCGAACGTTCTCGTGATTTGGATGATTTCTGTTTGGTAGTGCAGCTGGACTCGCCGGAGGAGTGTTTTTTTGAACGCCTATGACGTCTTCGAGATTGTCTGGATTCCAATTCCTGGGTAGAATGTTGTTGATGAAATTGTTCTTCTCTACGTCTGGAGCTGCCGTTGTGATGGTAGTGGTGGCGGGAGTGGTGATGGTGATGCTGGTGTTGGTGATGATGTAATTGGCACTTTTGGGGTGAGACGCTTCTTCCATTTGTGCAGCTGCAGACGTAGCCTGCCCGTTTTTTGGCTGGGCATTCAACAACAATAAGGCTTCACGAGTTAAGGATGTCTGCTTATGGGACTCTCCTATTTTCTTCATGATGCCCGTGGTTATACATTCCATAAGGAGTTTTTCATCCCGTCTTTCCTGTTCACGTAAATGACGATTAGGTGGTAACAATCTTCCTTGTACGGACAGTGAATCATATTGTTTTAGATTTGGATTTGATTTAGTCGTAGCCGAATCAATGCTGGCTGTTCCTGATTTTTGTCTACGCAGTGCAGCGCCATGCGAGTGTTTCCGTGAGTTGCTACTACCAGGCCCGCCAGTTGTAGTGGCATTTGAATCTCTTTTTTTATGCATACCGGTCAAAATGCATAACTCCAGCAACGATTTTGACTGATTATCATTCGAATCACTAGAATCAACCGAACTAAATGACTCGTTACCCGCTTGCGTTGATCCATAATTTCGCCTTGCATTGTTAGTGCAGAAACCAAGATTTGATTTTGGTCTATTACATCCAGCGGCGATTGCCTTTAAGAAAAATAAATGAATACATTCCATTAAGGAATCATTCCATCACTAACCTGGCTTAGCAAGTTTGTATCGTCTTCAGATTCAATAGATAAAGAACTTAGTGAGTCGTTTTGCCATTCCCTTCTACTATCCTCTACAATAGCTAACGGTTGATTTCGGTTATTTTGTTCCACTAAAATCTCCTTACCTTTGGATGGCATTGCATTATTTTCCGCTTTTTTATTGCTTAAAAAAAAGTAACTTATTAATCCATAAAATTTTTAATGTATATATGAAGCTTACTTTGTATTATCAGCGCTTTTCAGTTTAACAGCTGGTCCAACTAAACTAGAACCTACGGTTAAATTAGACAGACCGGAAGCTACTGAAAAATTGCATGGGCTGTCCTCTACACCATATTTATTAATTTCGTCATTAACCGGTAAATATGACGGCAAAGCATTGCCACCCGTACGTAACATTGCTATAGGATCTAGTTCTTCCACTTGGGAGCTTACCATATTTCCAAATTGTTTTTTAGCTGACTGATCTTTTGTTGAAGACTTTTTCATCCCATCTCTTATACACTGTTGTAAGATATCGAAATTATTAACCGCAGCGCTACTTTCCGATGCATTGGATGACATATCATCCGAAAGATTCAATGAACGTCTAGTTGCTGGTACTTGCATCTCAGTTGACGTAGCAACTAATGGTCGTCTTAATATCCCGTATCCAGCGTCTTCTTTAGGTTCGTGAGTGCTTGAAGACGTTGATATGCATGAGAGATTTGTATTGCTGCCCACTTTGGACAGTAAAGCCGGAGTGTCCTCAGTACAGTATTGCTTGGGCTCTTCATGAGCGACATCTTGATTGGTAGAGGGTTCATTTGAACGTTCTGAGTATGAGCTAGGCGCTGCTGCACGGTTCATTCCCATGTTTATGCAGTTGGCTAAAAGTAGGTTATCATTTTTGTCTTCACCCTCTTCTCCTTCCGATATGACATCATTAGTGGGATGGCTAGTTTCCGTTTGCTGCGTTGGCTCTTCATCTAAAATGCTCAAATTACTTAAACTAGTAGCTGTTGAAAACTGAGCTGGCGTGTTTTCCACGTGAAATGTGTTAGTTTCATCCTCGAACACACCACGTAGGCAACGTTTGCTGCTATCCCCTACGCGATGACCAGTGGTTTGTGCTCGCTGACCGATTGGAGACACTCCAGCAGAAAAGCACGCGGACGATCCCGCGACTGATCCAACGTTGTGTCTCGGTGATTGCGGCATGCTTTGGGTAGGCGAATCTGGTATCTCAGAAGGTGAAATTACTCCACTGGCCAGACGGCTGAATTCGCTAACCACTGAACTTTTGTCGTCTATAGGACCAACATCATCTTCCGCTAGCGAGTCCAGAGAACTTCGTCTGGAAAACATTAAAGGTGTTTCTAGAGCTGAATTAATTTGGGGCTGTTCTACTATTTGCAACTCTGGCGGTGTAAGAGGCTTTTCTTCTTCAGCGCCCTCGTTTAAAGTACTTTTACTATCTATTGCATAGTTCCGAGAAGGATTACAACGCTCCCTTTTTGATATTTTTGACCCTTCTAATTGAGGAGACGTTTCATCCAAACTACTTAAAGATTCATAGCGACTGAAGTAACCTGGTGTGCCTTCCTCACAGTAGTTGACAGGTTTCTCGGGCGTGTACGAACCAGAGGTATAAATATTCGTCGGCACAGTAGATAGGTGATTTGATTTCGGATATCTTCTAGAAGGCTGTGCGACTGTTGCTACGGCTATTTCTGTGTTAGCCGTGCACTCTGTCACCCCGTTTTCATCTAACTTAGTAGTGGCGTCAACGTTGCGTAAATCTGTTATAGAGGCAGCGTTCGATATAACGTAAGGTGTATCTTCCGTCTGATAGCATTTTACACTGTCTTCTAGTATTAAGAGAATTTCACTACCGTTTGCAGAAGAATTTTCGTGTTTTTGTTGTTTCTTTGGCGTCGTGGTTACAATATGATTGCTATGCTCAATTTCAACAGGCGATAATTCTAAATCACTTTCGATATGATTTTCCGCGTACCGCAAACTAAAATCAGTCGGCTGGTCTAAATCAGTCTCTTGATACCGGGTCGCATTCGCTGACTCGTCGCGTTCGTCATCTGTTTGTTTGACATTCTCATTGTATTTGACAGAATAATCAATAGGCTGCTCTTCAGCTGGTTCAACGTCGCGTTTCAAAACAAAAGCTGCTACGGCTGGGCGAGAAATATGCTGAATTTTACGATTTGCGTCCGAAGCAGAATGGGAACGCATGAGCTGTTCATAGACCGCAGTATCGGATTTGGCCGAAAATACCGAGTCGCGGCTTTCACTTTTGCTAAGCATGGCGGAACGGGTTAGGCGCCCGGCTGTTGCTGGAATAATATTGAATGCGCCTGTTAATGGATATCGATGTCTCTGCATTGTCGAACTAACAGCAGCAGTTGCATCATAGGTAGGTCGATCTTTAGTGTTGCTTGTGTCCAAATTGTCACATGTTTCTGCGTGAGACGTAGAAGCCGCGCCTAATTCTTGTTCTAGAGCTTTCTGTTTTCGTACATTTAAGGTAGGCAGTTTTTTCAGATTTAATGATCGTGCTATTGCATCCAATTGGTTAGTGTTCTGTGCCGAAGGTCGAAAATTTAGCAAGTTTTTAAGAGCGCATGCACTTCCTTCTGAAATCATTGCATGTTTTGAATGTATCAGGGAACGTAACATTGGCACTGCTCCATTATCCCACAAGAACCTTTGATCTTCCGGACAACGGGCTGATAAATTCCACAACGTACCACAGGAATTACTGACCACCGTCAGGCTTTCGGACTTAAGCTGTTGCAATAAAATTGCTAAACAATTGTGATCTCTTAATATTTGACGATAATCCTCGCGTACCGCTATGTGGCTAGACACGTTCCGTAGTATACCACCAGCGTTTTCGATAATCTTAAGCGTTTTGCTGGGCCCTTCGTAAGTAAGCATTTTGACTATAAAGGAAAGAGCTCCGTCAACACCGCAGAACTCAGCCTTGTTTGTGCTGCAATGGGCAGAAAGATTCCACAACGCCGAAAGAATAGCTTTGAGAGTATTTTCACATTTATTTTTCATAGCTGCCTTAGCGAGAGCAGTCACCGTGCCTATTTCATTTAATACAGCCTTCATTTGGGTGTCTGCTCGCCACGAAAGATTTCGCAAAACACTGGCTGTAACTTGTAATAGATCATCAGGTGCCGAATCTAGCTGAGCGACAAGAGCTTCCATAAACATCTTTTGGCTGCATAACAAGGCCTTATTGTTTTCATCCCCAAAGGTGAGATTTGTAAGGGCCATTAAAGCGAAACGTCTTAGAGAATTGCAGCATTGATTTTCGGGTTTGGGCCCGTGCGCAGCCTGATCTAAATGCACCAAATTTGGTATAGCATGTAGGGCTCCTAGTTCGCACATGGCGTGACGATGTTCCTCGTCGAAACTCACCTTCATTAGCGAAGATATAGCAGCCAGGGGATGACGATCAGCGTCATCAGCTATAGTTTCACCACCACTTTGCAGCAAAGTGCGTAAAAAATTACAATAATCCATTATTTGGTCGAGTAAACGTAAAACCTTAGCTTCCCGACGACCGGCCTTCTCGTCGGCATTAGAATGCACGACATTGTGCAAAGCCATACCAGCCCACTTGCGTACATCTTCTGGACTACCTTCGGCGTGAATCATTTGCACTAGCAGTGGAATACAACCAGATCTACGCAATGTATTACATGTTGCGGGCGTACGCGACAGTTCATGGAACTTTTTGGCCATTTCCAAAGGGTCATTTGAACCCAGCATAGACAAAAGAGAATAAACACATTCCACTTTAGGCCCCAATGTGTCCAATTTATCTACGCCGGAACCATCGGTATAACGACTATCGAAACTCTGAGTCCATGCTGCGCCTTTGGGTAAACGCATAATTGGTACATCTTTAAGACGATCCCGTGACAAACGCAATCCAGTTAAAGCGGAACGTTGCTCATTGTGGCGTTCAAAATTACGATCCAAACTACGATGCTCGCGCACTTGTTGATCTATTAACATATAGTCGGGAGGTATGGGATTTTCATCTAAAAAATGTTTGAGCGGTTTCTCTTTTGTGGCATTGAGCTGAAGTGTGTTGTCATCTTGGGTGAATTCTTTTTTAGTATAACCATTGGCTGCCAGTTCGTAATCGCTAATCTCACCATCACGTTCATATTTCTTCTCAATTTTATATTGGCTGCTAACGCTCGTTGGTCTGTCTTGTAATGAAGATTTTGTACAATTGCTAAGATTCAGAGTGGTTTTAAAATGTTCAACGAAATCTGGAGGGGGCACGGCATCGTAATCTAAAAAATGTGGCTTTTTTGTAGGTACCGAGTCTACATCAACCTCTACATCGACATCCACATCGGCGTCATCAGTAAAGCTAATGGAATCGTCCAAATCTGGTGTCACAACTGGCACTTTCTCACTGCTCTTCGATGACGACTTTTGGGCTTCGGGTTGATACATTTTTCTTTTCTAATATTTTTTAGATTTAGAAATCTTTACAACCTTTGGTACGGTATGATGAGGTCCGGTGTTCGCAAAAGAATTGTTGTTAGTATTTAGCACTTTATTCATTCATATCTGACGACTTTGTTACATTTTCGTTTTTTCAAGCTCTCGCCTATAAAATAGTATAATAAGAAAAAAAAAATATATATATATATAGTGTATTGTGTATGTGAAGACTCAAGCGATCGTTTTGGTACTTTTTCAAATATTTTCTTTCATATATTAATAAAAGAGACGATTAAAATTTGTTACGGGTCATTGGCTATTTTTACCCGGGAATAAACAAAAAAATCTTACAATTTTAGATGATCGACTATATTTAGATATGCAACTTAGTTTAATTATTGCACGAGTACTGTAATGCTTGCCAGTCAGTCGACAAATGAGAGAATTAAGGGACTCTGTCTGATATGTTCGTTTCTACACATGCACATGCTTTGCGTTTGAAGTGCGAAAACCGCAAAATGTGTTTATGTTGCATACTAAATATTATGCTGCACTAAAGATAATGTGGTCAAAATATTGTTTAAACGCCGCAGCCGTTAAATGCTGTAACGCAGGCGATCAATTTGCTCTTCAATCCGAAGTCTCAGTAGGAATAGATGAAAAACAAAGAAAGAAAGAAATATGAAAGAAAAAAAAAAAAAAAATTGCTAAACGCAAAGATTAGCAAAGCCATGTATACGAAGAACACTATGTATAAATATTAGGTTGGGGCAAAACAAATCCATCCAAATCTTTTCGGTTAGATGGCTGTAGTGATCATTATCTTCGTCACTTCGCTTAATGCAGTTATTTATATAACGGTTTTCTTGCATTCAGGTATTACATGGGAAATCGTTCCGAATCCTTTTCAATTTCACATGTCCTTGGGGCAAAATTTGTCCGTATACCAAATCTCATTAAAATATCTCAAAAATTACGTACGTTCGTAATAATTCTTATTTATTATGAACTATTTTTACAATATTTACTTTAATTGTGATATATCCGTATTTCTGATTGTCGCATCTACGTATGTATGCATGCATGTGAGAAAAAAGATAAATATTGCAATTCAATATTTAAATGATTATGACATGGTTAGCAATATTTGAAACCAAAAAAAAAAAAGAAAAGAAAAAGAAAATCACTATATGTCTAACAATAAACAAAAGCTAATTTGTTGACGTCACTAATTGTG
This sequence comes from Glossina austeni, assembly GCA_000688735.1. Classification (NCBI taxonomy): domain Eukaryota; kingdom Metazoa; phylum Arthropoda; class Insecta; order Diptera; family Glossinidae; genus Glossina; species Glossina austeni. The sequence goes on along the minus strand of KK502468.1, from coordinate 344,202 downwards.
GCCATCGTAATGCTTACTAATGCTAACTAAAATTGTTTGCGATTTATACAAAATAAAAGCTAATAGAATGCAAACTTAAATTCAATCTCATTCCACTCTTATGGATTAGAAAGTTTTCATTTTGATCGAATTTCCAGTGCATGACTTTAATTCAAAAACCAAATTATTTATATGTATACATATATATATATATATGTATATATATTTCAAATGAGATTTCTTGTCTTCCCCATAAACAATACAATAACGTTATTTTCATCTAAATATACAGACAATTTTCTACATTAATACAATAGTTTCCATCGCTTCTTTTGCACTACTTGCTACTTTTCATATTATATGAAAATAATAAAAATTATTACACTTGTTGCACTCATTGAGCCAACAATCCGTCGTTCAACGACGCGTAGGTTACATTCGGCATTAAAGCGTACAAAATTGTTCTCAGCTTTACTTCAATTCAAGTTTACTTTAATACAAGTACATAGCTAGATACTACCCCACCCATACATGCGTACTTCCATAAATACTTGCTCAGGGAAAAAGGAAAAAAAAAAAAAACAAAAAAACAAAAAAGTTGGAAAGTTGGGATTTGTGGCGAATCTTTGATACACACTAAGGCAAATCAATGCATAAGAGATCTACAAGCGAAGTACGACACAAATTGATCTCAATTTTTCTTACCACGATTTTTTAACATTAAGTTTTACCTGAAAACCCTTTACAGTTTTTACGGTCTTATAAATCGGAAATTAATGTTTTTTATTCATTGTAGACGTCTTTCGTACTGGATTCCGTCTATTTTTGTGCTACATATTCAAATAGATGGCTCGATAAAGAAGGTTCAAGATCTAGATCTACTATCTGCTCTTGTATACAACGGCCATGGTCTTCGGGTTGACGCACTTATTGTCAAACTTGACCTGTGGCCATCAACTAAGAACATATATTCCATTTTCCCTTCCACTTTCAGTTTTCCGCCTCAATTGCGATGACTTCGAGCATTTGTAAGAGAACTCCCTGAAGAATAACTATGCCTCATACTTACTCTGATTGTTGCAAAGGTAAGAACAAGCACCACTATACTTTTGTAATTCAATGGTGGTTATGAAGAAGAATTCCAACTTAATTTATCGGTTCAAAAAGTTGCGTTCGATTTAAAACGAATTTTTTTTTGACACCAATTATTTGTTGGCTGCTTCCGTTGGTGTATCTAGCACCAGTTTATTTATTGTTAATAGCGCGAAGTACATATCAGAGAAATCTTAAAATCCGTACAGTTTTGTTCAACTTATGATCTTTAGGTCACTTAGCTTCTTCATTCGTTTTTCTTAAATCTATTTCGGTATAGAAAGCCGATATTTAAAAGAAGGAGTAGAAAAATCTAAAATCGATAGCCCTAATCCAGCCCTAATGAAAGTAAACGTGATTTTTCTGGAAAAACGACTGTAGATTGAACCTCGGAGTAGATATTTATTCAACACTTTAAACAAATGTCTATAAACTTATAACGAAGATGGTATGTATATATATAAATTGAAAAATGTCCCGAAACAGTGCCAAGGTAACTGTGCGGTCCGTCTTATAGTCAGTTGTTGGTTAGAGAGAGTGAAGCTTGATCTTGTCTTGATAACAACTACGACGTCATAATATATTTTTATTTTTCGATTATTTTTTTTATTTGCCGATTAAAACGAATTCATGATTTTCAATGAATACCTTCGGAAGATATATATTTCAGGTTCGACTTTATCTACTATGGTTCGCACATTTCATTAGTGAGCGAATGGAAAGAAAGCTATCAACGGCGTTTTGCCTGCAAGTTCAGTGCATGTGTTGACTAATCAATAAGTGTGTTACGTATTAAGTAATCTTTAGAAAAATGATTGTACTTTTACGCTTAATTTTGAAAGAAATGTATGTGCAAGCGTAATATTCTACGTAAATGTAAAGTTATATTACAATTCAAGAGAAGTATATGTAGAATCCGTGTAGAAACATCCCATCTTTTAAAAAGGCTGACAATTTAAATGTTCAGCATATATACATATGTATTTATGTGTACATTTGTATATATATATTTAATTATATAATTTAATTATATATTTAATTATACAATATTATATTTTTATTATATATAATATATATATATATATTTAATATATAATAATTTTATATATATATATATAGCGCAACATACAGGTTAATTGATCGTAACGATCTTCTAGTCATCCTGAAATATGAAAATGTACTAGATTTGTATGTTCGCTTTAAAAGTCGAGAATGACATATCACAGAGCCCGTGCATAGACAGTCTTGATAAACGCAAGGTTCTGCGTCAAGGATTTGGTCGTTTATCAATCCTTCTATTTATCGTTTAACAAAAAATACAACTTTAGGACGAATTTAGGAACAGCCATGATCTACCCACGACATTTGCAGCTACACGTATAGACTGTAACATCCAATGTTGAATTGTTGCAAAATTGGCGTAAAAAAGTTGGTGTAATCTACTTGTCCACCCATTGGAGACCTTTTTGCTCAAAGCTATTGATGTACACACTTTTATGAGTAATAATTTACAGCTGTAAAAGGCCGAACGCTCCACTATAGACAAAAAATTATAATTAACACCTGACATCTTGATTCAAAGCCTGTTACAAATACTTTTTTAGATCGGTGAAAAAAGATTAAATAGGATATTACTCATATAGGGTAAGGATTAGCATTTGTTCATCTTAAAACTTCTCTTAAAAAAGAGACAAGGCTGAGAAACGATTTAACTGACGTTTTATTTGAAATTGAAAAAAGATTAAACGGACATATAGGAAATCTTAACGAAACATCATGTTTAGAATTGTGTTTACTGCATACGAGGGTATAAATCCGCCTTTTTGGGGTCATTTGCAGTCTGAGAGATCTGTATAAACGTAGTTCATATAAACATTTAATAAACTTAGCATACCACCTGATTTGGATAACGATAATAAAAAAAGTTAAAAAAAAAAATAAAAAAAATAGATCAACAAACAAACCTACTTTCTGTTGGCTGCAACATGTAACAACTTTACAAATACTGGTTAAGAGGGTAAAAATAACTTCTATGCTGCCTTACAATATACACGCAAACATACACACACACACACACACACGCATAAATATACAAACAGAAGTACAATTCAGACGATTTGACTTTTCAACTGAAGTTCAAGGCAATAAATAAACTGAAGATACTCTTGGCTGCAAATGGTCGAATATCAATAGCATCATGACGTATAGTCAGTTGGTTAGTTGTGTATACCTGTTGCACTATCTATCTGATGGTATTGAAGAAAAGTTTTCGAATTTTGCTTTGATGCTCTTCAATTGAAGTTAGTTTTTATCAAATTGAAAGCAGACTGACTGTTGATATAAATTGTAAGTGATAGATATTTAGATAGAAGGAAAAAAAAAGAACAAGTCTACTACGATAAATATTTTCAACATATTTTTTTAGATAGAATACCTCTTCGCCATTACAATGAATTTGATACGAATAGAAGTTATCCGAGTAGATTCAATTCCGACTTTATATAGACATATAGATTTACTCTAAAGAAGTTGTTCCTTGCTCCCTTTTCATACCCTATAGTACTCGTAATACAAGGGTGTATTAAGTGTCTGCGGATGTATGCGATACCCAGAAGGATTCGATACAGACCCATGTTTTACTATACCGATCGATTCAGAATCACTCTGCAGTGATCTAAGCTTGCCTGCCTCTCTGTCTGCTTACCTATCGTGTTTTCTTGTGTTCAACGTACAGGTTGCAATTTTTGAGTTATATTGGTGGACCTTGATACACTGACGTGTTTTGGGTCAAGGACGAACCCTATTACAATTGTCGCGGATCGGACTATTTTTTTAGCCACTTCCTATATAAAGCCTTACTTTAAAAATTCGTTATATAATATTATAATTGTATTAAACAAAGTAGTGTAGGGTATTTAATGATGCACTGCGTCCCACGATAGTGTCTTCTCCGACGTACTTGTTCTAAGGAAACGAACTTTTTGAGCTATTCTTCTTGACAGACTTGACTTGATAATCGTTGAGGAACAGTTCGAAATGATGCAGCATTCCCAACTTCATTATGAAATGGTTCTAGAGGACTTGAAGGGATCTCGATTTGCTAAAGTTATCATGCGACTATCGTAAGCAGGAGAAGTTTTTTTAATCGCTCCGCTTCTTTCAATACCTTTTTTGCGATTGTAAAGCATTCGTGAAAAAGTTTTCTGACCGACCTAGTGATGCGGCAATAAATTTATACATTTTTTCCTGATTTCAAAGCTGATGAGATCTGCTTCTTTCTGCTTCGCTAAAATGATGTGCTCGACCCATCTAATATTATTATAATAATTAATTCATGCATTTCCTCTTCAAAAAATACGATTTAGATTTACAATCGACTTTTACAGCAAAACATTGCAAAACACTTTACTTTTTACAATCTTAAAGCGGACGCACCTATTTCACTGTTCCCACAGCTATATAAGAGCCCTCAACTCTTTTGGAATTCGCGGAATTAATATTGAAGAGTGTTGCGCCATTTTGTAATAAAATTGCATGGGCTTTGTCAGAGCTCCTTTGTACATTTGAAGTGTACAAAAGAACTGAAAATGCACATCGCACCTATTTTTCTGTCTTCTTACATATGTGTGTAGCCGTAGCTAAGAATTTTTGTAATTTCACACCAGTGAACGTCTCAACAGGGTGTACAGGCATTATTAGCTTTACTCATAATCTCGTGGCTTAAGCCCAGAGGCAAATCTTCAAATTGCAATTGTTGTACATTCACACCCGTACAATCAGATCATATAGCTTTCCTCTTATTTATCTTTCTTTTATGTACGCACAAATTTATTTTTAAAATTGTCGCATGAGTCAGAAAAAACCTATAAGTATATCAAAGTTTAAGCAAATAGAACCGAATTTGTTAGAATCATTTAAGATTTAAATTTAAAATCTCTTACCCTTTACTTTTTTGACTTTAACAATAAACTTTTTAAGTGTTTTATACATTAACGTTTTAAGTTTGCTATTAGTTACAAGTTTTTGTAAAATTAACTACAAATAATAACTTGAATAATATAAACAACTGGCGCTTAGTTGCGTGTTTACGGCCGACTATAATTGTACCACACTTGTATATGTGCATGCATGCATGTGTATGTACGTGCGTACGCACAACCAAACCTGTTGTTCGTTGGTCTCTTTTTTTTTTTTTAACCATTGTGTTGGATGAGTCAACACATGAAGTGACCAAGATCATCATCATCATTGTCCGTGCTATTCCCATTTCAACATTGTGCGTACAAAAGACATATATATATAGTATATATATATACATAAACATACAAATTCGGACACATTTATAGTTTTGTTTTACTTTAATCAAGAAGAATATGTGGGAATGACCGATGATTACTTCGATATTCATGCATGAAAAAGCGGGGAGACGAAGAGTCAGAGGGCGAAAAGAGCAAACCAACCACTTTACCGCTCAGACACATTTCACGCCAGTATACATTTCTTTATTATTTTCAATACAAAATTAAATTTAAATTAATTTGCATGCGTATAATGTTTCATTTTATTACAACAAATTTATAGCCTCAGACAACTGTTTGTAAGAAAAAAAAATAAAAGGAGTGAAAACTAATAAACAACGTTATGTTAACAAAGCTTTTTGCCAAGAAATTATCAAAGACAAGAATTGTACTATTCGTTGGTTTCGATAAAGTGCCAACAAATTTTTTACATAACGTTATAAGGCACACGCCTTTTTTTAAATTGTGAAAAAAAAAAACTATTTTAGAGTACCATACCGTCTATTCGGCTAAATGCACGTTTTCTTCATTCTTTTTGCTTTTGCTAATCAGAGGACTATTAACTCGGTTACAACATTCACTGAAGACGATTGCAATGATTTCGATATAAGCTCAACTCTCACCAGTCAATCAATTACTTTGAGATATCTATGGAGTAAGCTTAGTTTTCCTTGCGAATTTATGAAAACCTGCTGCTGTGTGTAACCGGTAATATTTGCTACCAACGTTTCCAAATTTTATCTAAGCGCTTCACAATAACCTCTACTTGTATTATGACTTTTTTTACCGCTACGTTTCCAATCTTTGAATTGAATTGAGATTCTGTTAAATTTAACATCGACTTGACCGCTACCCTTAGCTTAAGGAGCCGTGGACGAACAGAATTGACTTTTATCTTCATATCTGTTCTTTAAAAAGCGAAAAGTCAATGCCACCGAAAAATTATGTCTACTTAAGCCGCTGTATTAGGATATTGTGACGAGTAGTCGATGCGGGGTACTTGTAACAAAAGTGGCCATAACCGCTTTAAAATGTTTTACCACCAATTCTTTAATTATTTTTATATATTAACTTTCAAGAGACAATTTCTTACTCTGAGTCTATAAAAGCAAAATGGTATAAAAAATCATAAACGGTATGTTGAGTGTAAATAACCGACAATCTTCAATGGACACAGACTTTGTCAATCGTATAAACTAATTCAAGCGTAAATGGGATGAATCTATAAAAAGCTTAATATATCCGAATCGATATCGGTGAATATATGTCAAATCATGGGTTTGTGCATCATATTTATGCGCGTCAACAACATCAGAAAAATTAACATCAAATCTTCGTTTGAATATATAATACAGTCCCGCGACTCTCTCTCTCTCTCCTTTCTTCCTGTCGATGATTAATAAATATATGAAAACATGTTTTATTCATTATTATACATATGTATATTACTTGACTTATTAATTTAGATGTCAAAGCATGAAAGCGGAAAAAAAAAAGAAATGAAAACCAAATTAAACCAAAAGTAAAAGGGAAACTAAAAGCATAATTTTTTTTCTTAGCTTTTGAAAAGCAGATTATGTTACGTAAAATATAGTAACACACAAAAAGATAACGTCTTCGAATTTGTAAATACAACGTTACGAAATTAAAGACATATGCGAAAGCTATGTATAAATAAATGTTTATTTAGAATAGTGAAACCACAACATAGCATAATACATTTTGTTTACATTATTAAGGTTATTGGCCCCCAACGAATTTAATAAAGCAAATTTTAAATACAAAGAAAGGAAACAAAAAGCTGGCAAAGGGCCATCAAAACTTTAAATTCGAACATAATAATGCACTGATTAGATTTTTTTTTTATACATTGGCATAGACGTAAATATATATTAGTTATTTTAAAGGATTCTTGGATATTGGATTGGAAAGTAATAATAGCACAAAAAAAGGCACGGAGCGCATTGACCCTACGTGCAAAGAAATCAAAAAAATAGCTAAAAATTTATGTAAAAAATCTTTCTAGGGAAAATTTAAAGTCTGTCTTAAAAGAATGTTATTAGTTGAAATAACCAGCGCTGTAAAACAAAAAGAGCGAATAACATAAAGAGAATGACAACTTAGCGTCTTTTTTTTGCTAAATTGGCTGTTTACAGACTATCGTTTCTGTTCCTCAAGTAATCGCGATCTTTAAATATCTCCCTGAAGAAAGTTCATAGGTTTACCCTTTTATATAAATTTGTATATATATTTAGAAGTTTGATCAATTTTCCCTTCTCTCGTCATCGCGAGTTACACATATTTAGCTTACTAAGTGAAATGTGCCGCATTAGCTAAAAAATCTAAATAAAACTATAGAGAAAATAGGTTATTTTTCAGAGTCGAAGGGTTGTGTTATACGGCATTTCATTTTTAATATTCAAAACATTCTTCAGATACCCCATAAAGTGTACGCATAGGTGTCTTAGATGTTGTATGATTAGTTAAACTCCTGGTCACTTTAACTATCCGCCCGTCGTAATTATAATTTTTTAATTGTCGGACAAATGCCAAAGGCAACTTTGGAAACTTTGGTCACGTCCATAAATACTCTTTTTAGAACATAGGTAACTCCCTCCTCTTTTTTGGTAGCAGTAGTATAAGGACAGCAGCATAATCATTATTTAGGTAATGTTAGTTAATCTTTGTCTGCCTAATGGTAGTTCCTTTTATATTCCAGACAGCAGATATATATCAGATTTTCCATATAAACCCATAAGAGAGTTCAAAAGGTATATTTCCGTTCGATCAACATAGAAAAAACGTTCAATTTTTATTCTTGTCCATATGCTCGCTGATTTAAAATTTGTTTTATTTTAGAGTTCGAAATTACTTCTTGAAGAACCTACAATTACCAAATACCACCACCAGCGATATATAAACAAAAGCTTGCATATCCAATGCACAATATGCACTATAAATTACAAAGTTCAGGAAAAAATTAAATATGTGTACTTTTGGACTTTTTTTTGCAATTTACTTTCCTAAACAATTTAATACGTTGGTAGGTAATAACAACGTCTTCTTTCCTGTGATCTTCCATTCCGCATCTTTACATAGAGACTTTTCTCATTATATTTATTGAGCAAAACATCAAAATTATATAAGTAAAAGATATTGAAAAATACCGTAAAAACTAAAACATTGTTTAGCTAAGCTGCAGACATTCCGGTAACTGGACCTTGCAATAAACTAAAAAGACTTTTATCTTTTGATAAATTCTCAGTTTTTGGTGAGAGAAGACGTTTTAATAATATTTGTAATTAAATGGAACTTTTAAGTGTTATTGAACTCCATATAAATTGCATACAAACGTGAGTAAAAGATTTACTGCAATGTCATTAAAATAATTCACTAATGAGAAAATTAACAAAAAGCTATTTTTTATAAAATCATGAAACAATACTTAAACAAAATTAATTAATTAATTTTTTAAAAGAGAGAGCATAACTGTAATACAGAAATTTTCATTTATCTTTTTGTTACATTAACAACACTGAAAAGTAGTAAGCAACGAGATTTGAAGGTATGAGTAAAAGAGAAAAGAGATGGTAGAACAAAAAGGAATAGGGAATGCATGTATATACAAAAAACGGCTGGTCGCATTTTTTGCCTGCGCTTTATATGTGTACATGTATACGATAATATAGATTTTATTGATTTTTCAAGGAAATTAGTGAATAAAACATATCGCATTAATAGAAATTTTTATAAAACAATTTTATTATTAAGTAAAAAGCATATTTACTTGGTTAAAGTTATTAAAGTGTGGAAAATTTCATTTGATTTTAGCAATTGTGTATCGATGCGTAAAAGAGCGAGCGAACCTCGCCTCCCACGTACCCCACGCACAGATGCATATGTATATATACCTTTTTGCTTTTTCAACCTCGTGGATCCTTATAAAATGTCGTTTTTATATTTTATTTACGAAACTATTTTCATTAATTTGACACATTTTTACTTATATTTTGTTTAATGTAGTTTATAGGGGTTCATTAATTAATTGTAGTGCCAATGATTTACGGCATTATTTCTCACATTATGATAACATTTTACGCGTTATCAGTCTTGATTATTCACACATTTCCGCGTAAAAGACCCGATTACAATTTATTACTTTTCTTACACTTCTTCTGTGCGTTTATGGCATTATAGAAATTACAATACACAAACGAAATAAAAATTTTTGCAAAAATTCAGAAAACTCGTCCGCTTGAACGTTCACTCGAGAATTAAAAAATTAAAATAAAATTTACTTTGCTGTGTATTTCTTATGATGACCGGAGAAGGCTTTTTAGCTTTGCCTGAGAGTAAAATTTATTTCTCAGAGTAAATTTTGCTTTGCTGTACGTTTCTTACGATGCCCTGGAGAAGGCTTTTTGCCTTTGCGTGAGAATAAAATTCAATTTCTCAGAGTAAAATCTATTTTACGCAAAATGTTTTTGTTTTTAACTTTGAATGAGAGCAGGTTGCTGTTGTTTGTCAAATGGCTGCGGGCATTAAAGCATAAATACGAAGAGCAAATATAAATTTGCAGGCATTTAAGCATAAATACGAGGAGCAAATATAAATTTGCGGGCATTTAAGTATAAGTACGAAGAGCGAATATAAATTTGCGGGCCTCATTCATAGTTTACATACAAAAAAAACTAATACACCAAGAATAAGAATCTGCTAATAGCTTTGCCATTTCGCCACACTTCTTGTTTTGTCAGTTTAACAGAGATGCGTAAACGATTTCTCGTTTAACAGAGAAGCAACAACAGACTTTTTGACTATTTTTGTTATTTATTATAAACCAGTCTGTGCTCTGCACAATCTGCACACATACATGTTTTTTCATTTCGGCGATAAAGAAATCTGCAGTGGACGGATTTTTACGATAGTATTTCGGTGATAAAGGAAACTAATATGCAGCTACCGGCTTTTTGGGATTCATAATGGGTAAGTAACCACTCCTTTTATATTTGCTGCTGCTACGAAGCATATATTCAAATTAGGAAAACAACAGAAGTTAAAATTATTTTTGGTAAATGCTTCTGCTTTTCGGTGCTGGAGGCGGCATGCAATTGAAATTCGATGGTAAATTCGATTATTAAAATGAGCAAACAAGGGCTACAAGATTCCTTCGTTTAAAAGGCTTCTTTATATAATTCCGTAATTTAACTGAAAGTTTAGTTATCTTCTGTTAAATTGCAACGGTAACGTTCGACCGTATTTGTGCAGGACAAATAAATCAAATTGCGCAATTTCCTATATATATATATTCCACAGGTGGTCGAACTCACTTCTCATTTCTATTTCAGTTCGTTAGAAAGTGGAATTAATTATGAATAACTTAAGAAAATCAAATATTGTTCTGTATATTTTGCTTTATTTTTTACTTTTGTCCTTAATTGTATATTTATCGTAGGATTTTGTTGGATCATATGGCTCCCAGCGACTAGCCGGAAAAATATGTTTATTACGTTCATACCATGAGCGTAACAAAACCTTTCCCGCATGGGATTCTTCCTTTTCTACTGAAGCATCGCTCGTCAAACGTATATCATCGTATACATCAAATTGAAATAGTGGTCCTGATTTGCCTCTTGCTTTGGTGACGATGAAATCATAAAAGGTGTAATGATGTGGTAATATTAAATCCTCTTTCACGTACATTAATTGATCGGCCATTACAGTTTTTAATTCGTTGAATTCTTTACGCAGTAACTCGAGGCCACGTTGTAAAAATTGGTATATTGAGTTCCCCTTCTTCATTACCACGCTACGACGGTGACCTGATCCATCCCAATAACTGAATGTAATGGGAATTTCCTGATCTTTTAGAGCAGCTTGTTGCATAACCCATTCTTGGCGCAGTTGTTCGCGTAAACGATTGTCTTGTTCTTCTCTTTCACGGTCAGGCAAGAAACTCGTATCAACATCAGGATTCTTATATATTTTTTTTTTAGCCGCCGATTGCTCATCGTTGGGATTAATGTCGGTCCATTTTCTTTTTTCTGGCTGCTGGACTTCTCTGTGGTCTGCATGAGAATCTTTCCCTAAATTTTCTTCGTCCTCTTCATCATCTTCAATATCGTCACTGAAAGTAAACGAGTAAACAATTAAATGAGCGAATCTGAATTTCTATACAAAATTGGCTCGAATTGTCTTAATCAAATCAAACGTCAAACATTGGATGTTGTACGGCAAAAACCAATACCATACAACAATTGCAACATCATATTGAACGTTTAATCAGCATACATGCCGAAAATGAAGGTAAGGTAAACATATTATTACGTAAATCTCATCTCATCATCCCATCTCACAAGAACTTACTATCCAAAATAACTTACTTGAACGATAAGGCATGAATTTGTCTCTTTTGTTTATTCTTTTCAGCTTGTATAGCTTCTAAAATACGTAATTTTTCTCGCTCCTTCTCATCTTTCTTTTGGACTAGTTTTTTCTCCCGTTCTCTAACTATATCCTCCTGCTTGGCCTTCATTTCATCCAACGTGACCAAACCAATGGTCGAAGTCTTAAGTTGCTGCTCCACTGCATCATAATGGGTAGCAAATTTGTTTTCAATTTTATCCAATTTTAGTTCCTCCTCAATTTTTTTTTTACGAAACTCAATCTCCTGTTGGGCAATTTCACGTTTTTTCATAAGCTGAGCGGCACGTCCAGCTTCGCTAGCAGCACCCTTATAATGAGCCATTTCGCAAAATTCAAATTCGTCTTAATTTTTCCAATAATTTTAAATTGCAAAATTCACTATCTGAACTTAAGACTTGAATGCCTTGGATGTATTTGTGACAATTACTTGTTTATATATTTCTTCTTTATAATTGTTCAAATGCACGCATGCACAGCATGATGATAGCGTTAGGATCAGCTGTTTGATTAGAAATGTTGCCTGATTGTTTCGATAGACAACATTTATAAAACTGAAAAGAAATTCTTATAAAATTCTAGAATTAGCAATATATTCATTAAATAATATAATGTTTAACTTTTACTTAAGGTGATATATGAAAAATTTTAATTAAAAATTGTTTAAGAAAAAGCGGTAAAAATGATGTAGATATTGCCAGACTTATAAATTTTTGTTTAATATAATTACCATTATTGTCTTTCTTTAAATTTTTAACATATCACTGTAAACGCTGTTAACACTTCCGCTTCGTTTTTCACAAACAATTTCACGAAAGGAGTAAATTTTATTTAAAATCAGTAACGACGGGACTTTCAACGATAACGGTACAATATTTTGTGCACACTCACACCAATTAATGATATCAAAAAATATTTAAAAAAGTCATATTATTATTCATTTATTAAATGTTAGTATTTTTATTCATTGTTATTTACTGAAAAAATTCTATTATTGTTGCTGTTATCTTCATATATACATATATGTGTGTTTGTGTTAATGTAAGAAATTTGACGTATATACGTATGTATATACACATATATGTCCCTTTTATATAAAATTGTAAAATAACAAAAACAATCGTGAAGTGAATGAATAGTGACATTAATGAAAGTGTTAATGTCTGAAAAAGGAAAAAGTCCTGATTAAAACAAAGCAAGTGCAAGGGTAAGAGAATATACAATTGCAGTCATCGCTAATAGTGACAGCAGTCAACTTGTACTAATATACAAACGTATGCATGCATAAGCATGCATAAGCAATAGTTATTTAACACTTTGTCGTATTCTCATTCTTTCTATTTTAACTTTTATTCATTTATTTATTTAACGTTTGCGATTTCTGTGTGCTCCCATATATCTCTAGGTGTAGTTTGTGTGAATATATAATATCTACATGATTATATATATATGTATATATGCGTTTATGTGCGCTCATGTGACGAGTTGAAGGCAAACAACCGGAAACGGAAGTGACAAATTGAAATAGTAGTTCTTTTGTAAGCGGAACACATTGACGCGCACAGTTAAACATACGCATGCACTATGCTGTTAGGTGTTTGAAAAAAAAAGCAAATCCTTTTTCTTTTTCTCCTCTTTATTTTTTATGTGCTAAGCGGCTTTGTTGCAACTTTATTGCTTTTGCAGCTTTTCTTCTTCCGATGAAATTTTCTTCTTTCTCGCTTTCATAATGGTTTACATTCCGTAATTGGTAAGAATGTTGTTGTAATTTGTTTTGTAATCTGCAAACACTTGATAAAAAGTTATGCGATGTAAATTGAACAACGTTAAGGTTCACTTGTGGGCCAGTGATAGTTTATTAATTTATGGACTTTTTGCAACGTTCCGGCAGCAACGACATAAATAAAAGAAAATCATTATTCAACTATATGAAAAAGTTTCGTATTAATGAAGTAAGCGAAATATATATAAATAATGTACTGCCTGTTAAGTGTTGAAAATATTCGCTAGCCGCAAAAGTCAATCTTTAAGAGTTAGAACTAAAAATTGTAAACTAGTTCTAGAGGATCTCTGATTATGTTCAATACACTTTAAATTACCCAATATTGTGAGTTTTGCGATGTAAACACGCACACAGGCAGAAACTTTTGTACACATTCCTACGCATGGAAAGTAATTTATTATTCTTATAATTTATTAGTTGAACGCAATTAGGCGTAAAATAATTGTAAATTGCTTTTAAAGGACGATAAACATGAAATGATAAAGAAGCCTTTACAGACCAAGGGTGTTTAGTTTGTATGTTTCTTCCAAGGATAGAAAAACCAAACTAGAGATGAATAAAATAAACAAATTTTTGATATCCGAAATGTGTGAATAAATTGACAGTAAAGATGTTATGATTGATGATTATTATTGACGCGACGTTCGATTTCTGTTTACATTAAATGACGATTAAAATCAATCTAAATGAATAGATGATGAATAAAATAAAAAAAGCCATTTTCGTTATAGTTTTTTTCTCAAATTACATTTTCTAAGACAAAAACAAAGGGGAAAAAAGAATATGCATTCGAAATGCACGTTTTTCGCTTTTCTTCACTATTTTCGATGAACAGATGCTGGCGTCTTGCAGATCTTTAGATCTAATAAGACAGTTTATATGCTTGCTAGAAAAAGACGAATTAGATTGACGCCCTCGTAGGATGCAAGTATTGAGGAGAAAGACAAATTTCAGTTCAATAGAACTTAAACAAGTGCCTTATGATTGTGTATAGTTTAAAAAATGTCGCTCTTTGTTGTGGTTCCATCTGATTAAATGCATCAAGCCTTTAGAATTGTTATCTTGCAGTCCTTATCAAGTATTCTTTGAGATTTTTTTAGCTTATTTATACTCGATTCATTAACGTATGATTAAAGTTCCTTGCCACAGGATTAGGAAACCGGGGCCTAAGATGCAGAACAGTTCTACATAATGTCTACGTAATTGTAAGAGAGGCGTTATATGAATAAGTAAGGAGACTACCTTCGTTGAACGGGGGTTTGAATATTTACCTGGTAAAGTAAACGCAGGTTGCTTGTTGGAAAAATTTTCTTTTGGGTTCATACGGAAAACCAAAGCTTAACTGCTTTAAAGGTTACTGTGAATGGATTTACTCTGTTCGCTGAGTCGCCCATTGATAATTGACAGCTTAAATTAGAAAATCTCGAAAATGAAGGCAAACTAACTTCTGCGCTTGCCATGTCCTGTCCATCTTCTAAGAGGGGCTGCGAGATAAGCGGGTCTTTAAGTGTACCTTGTAAACATGTTAGCGTGCCTTTGTGTTCAATATGTAGATCCCAACTTTCAAGGTACTTTAATGAAATTGGGTACACCGCAATGCTTTCGTCCAAGGGCGCATTATATTGAGTAATGAATTCGATTGCGTTTCTGCTGAAAAAAGTCGTTGTATGATAAATTTTTGCAAGCTTTTGGTAAAAATCGGTGAAAAGTAATATTTGTGCATACTGTGGCTAACTATGAAAGGCTTGACTAATATGAGACCATTTTTTGAAATCGCTCTGTTATAACCGTTCATGCCTTAAGCGTAAGCCTTCATATGGCGTCAATGTGTAATTTTTAGTGTCTTATAATGGTCGAAAATTTGTGATTTTTCTTTTTAATTTTCTGTATGAAGTTTGTACCCTAAATATATTTATTTATCGAATCCCTATCCATATAAGGATTCTACCGAAAAGTAAGTTTTTCCATGTCCACTATGAACATTTCTTGGTCTTTGGTGACGAGGGAGGGTGAAGAACTGTATGGGGCCACGTGGTACTAGGTATTCAATGGACTTTTCCGATTGTAAACTTTTTACTTGTTTCTTTCAAATATGGTTCGAGATTTTTTAATTGGAATTTTGATTTTTGGGAGGAAAAATGAGAAGAGCAACTCGAGGAGGAATGAGTGTATTCTGAAGATAAAGCATTATTTTCCAATTTCTTTGATCGAATTTTTTGAATAAATTGCAGTAATTGATAAGAAATTTCATCGTCTTGGGTTAATGGTGGTCCTATCGCATAGGTCTTAACAAATCAGTTGCGAAACATTTCGCGTGTTGTCCAGACGAATCATATCATAATCAACCAAGAATTGTTTCCCACTCGATCGAAGAGATCCTTGTGATTTCACTTCGATTTGTCCTCCATAGGCAAGAGCAGGAAGTTAAGCGTTAAATTAACAATTTATTAATGATACCGGAATGAATGATCAAAATAAGATAATAAATATATTGAGACAAAAATATCATTTTTAGACATTTTCGGATAAAATTTGAGTTAATATTTTGCTTTAATTTTTAATTTAATTCGAAACATATTTCACAATCTATTTCAATAGATGCTTTCGAGCTTACGAAGCTTAATGTGTTCAAACGTGTTAATGTTTGCCTTTCCTCTTTAATGTTTCTCATTCCTCTTTACATTATCGCATGTTATTAAAGTGAAAAATTACATTTGTGCATTTATCGCGATGCTTGGTGCACATTCTCCTACAGAGAATTGCACTGAATATGTCTCTACGTCCACAGTACAATTTATTGTTTGTTTAGTATACAATAACAGTTTTGAGAGCGAAATTGATATTCTTGCATACGTAAACATTTTTGTATAGACTTGTCAAAGAACTTGTGTGCAACAATGAAGTCTGCATTTGATTTGAAATTCATTAATATCGAAGAAGGAGTTAAGGGAGGCAGGCAGCTACAGTTATGAAGTGAGAATCCTACTTTTTTATCGTTTAAAAAATGATGCCCGGTGGCGTATGATGTAAATGTTAGTTAACAGTGGATGGTTTCTTGATTTTTTTTGGTCGATCACGGTCAAGGCGAAGTGGTATAGAGTTTATTACTACAAATCTTACAAACCTAAGTGGAAGGAACATGACGACAATTGGGAACTTCATGAAAGAAAAAAAATGGAAAATATTGAAATTAGGCACTGCGTACATTCTTACCACAGGTAGTTTGGAATACAAATGCTACGTTTTTGTCATTGGAAGAAATACGTAAAATATAAAATTTTCTTGTCAAGTTTTGCGTCCTTTAGCTATTGTAAGCGAGACTTTAGGTAATGTACGAAAATCGAATAAGAGCATAGGTGCCAAACTTATTTTATCCTTTCCTTTTGCTTTCTGATGGAGACATAAATGAAATGAAATGAATGATGAATGAATGAATGAATGAAGAAATGAACAATTGGGCGGCGAAAAAGCCTTGCATATAATTGATAACCGATTAGCACCTCATACTGATTATTGGTGTGAAGCTTCTATGTTTACTTTATAACGAAAAACAATCGAAAGGTCGGGCTTATTCGAAAAATCGAATAAGAAAACAATCGATAGCACGGGCATTGAATTGAAATGTCATGCCTACAAAAAGAATATGGAGTTTTGCTTTAGGTTACGAAAGGTCTTTGAAAAATGGATTATCAATCTTCTCTTACTCGCAAACAACGCTCTCAAGGTTGCAAAAGAAACAAGCAAAGCAATTTACCATCCATTGCCATGCCGTCTATGGGTATAAAAATTATAACATTTCTAATTGCGTCTACCTCTTCATACCTCTGGTGAAATACTCTTATCCATATTCCTTTCTTTAGCCAGTGTGTTAATTAATTTATCGCCAATTATATTTTAATAACAACTGCAAGCAGCATGTTATACATACTTAAGTACAAACAAGCATCTCTCTTGCCGAGTCCGTGTGTTTTTTTGTTGTTTGAGTGTATGGTGGCAAAAATCATAATAGAATCCATGTTTAAAAGAGAAAATACATAATTCTTTAAAGTCTGTGCATATTTGAAATTTTGCCCGCAAATGTAGCGCAACAGTGCAGATTTTCTACTCGATTAAAAAATAAATGAAACATTTATACGGTTTAGTCAATTATGGATTTTTCCGAAAATAAATAATAAATAAATAAATAATAAATTTTCTTGGACGATTTATAACATGTATAAATAAGTCTTTACCGGTTCGTTACGAGAGAGAGAAAGAGAGAAAGACACTTAATTAAAGTATTATTTGTAGTTCATATCTTTCCGTAGTTTGAAAAACTCACACATAATTTTTCGAATGCCCCCACAAGGTGGCAGCGCCTCTTAAGGTTAACTTTTAATCCAGGTTTGGAATGAAAGTGAATATGAACCGTTTGCACAATGCGTTCATTTTAGTGAACATTGATTGAAAGAGCCGTGAAATTCCAAATCAAGGCGTCTATAGCCTAGATTTTTAAACATTTCCAATGCATATAAATGTGTCGGTGGTGTGTATGCTTTTATCAATTTTTCACGTATTGTTATTGTTGTTGTTTGAAAACTAAATTCAACACGCAAAGCATTTAAGCCAAGTTTAACGTAATGCTTTTTATAACTTTCACGATATGTACTAAAACAAACAATTGCACGCATGCAAGCAAACAGAACTATTTTGTGTGCTTAAGAGCTTTCTCCACCAATACAATTTTATAGATATACATACATACACATATATACACAACAATCTATCTATGTGTTTAGATACGCGTCGATGCAAAATTTGGCAAACAAAGTTTGTTTGTGACTTAAGCTTTTGTTATCTTTCGTTTTTTAAATCCTCCTCCATACATGCACATATTTCTAATCGCGCTCGACACATTCCCTTTGTTAAAAAGGTCAGGACTTACTAACATGCGGTCATGTGTTTTCGGCGGCTATGGCAACGCTTTGGACATTTATTTTCGCAAACGAAAACAAAAAAAACAACTAAGAAAATTATATTCGGTCGTGACTAAATCTTTTACACCCATCACCGTTATCCTGAAAAAGACAAAAAAAGTAACACAACTAAATTTTCATGCCATATAATATGGAGTTTTTAAAATAAAAGCTTTTGTCGCATAGGCGTGGGGGCGTTGTAGGCGTATCGTTGAAAAAGTTTAACTCACTTCTAAACTCTTTTGCAAATTTGTAGGCGTGTATCTTCATCTTCGTTAGCAGGAGAATGTTTACCACAACTATTACATAGTTCCACAGGCAGACAGATGGACTGACGAACAGACGAACATATTTAGGTGCATTCCAAGTTTGAAACTGGGCAAAAGTTGATATACTTTATGTGTTGTTTGAAGCTAGTTTCTGTGCCCTATAAAGGTATCGAAAAAAAATGCAATTTTGATACCCTATAATATTGAGTAGGCAATGGTCAATTTTTTCCTCTTTTGTACATGTGCCACAACATCGTCCATAGAATACACATTCACATGTTTGTACATTTATCTGGTACAGTTTGGGAGTAATGAGCAAAAAACCAATTTCTTGTTTCTTTTGAAAAACAAAGGTGTTATCGCAGCACTGTTCTCGTTTACACAGCACTGCATGTTTGTGCTTCGACCGATTTGGTCCACTTTCAATAGTAACATGCGTGCAAGAACTTCTACCATTTCTGCCAAATTTGAAATTGTTAGCTTCAATTTTGCAGCAGACATTAGACGCACGTACAGTTGGACAGACGGACATGCTCAACTCAATTAAGAATTTGATGCTGATCAAGACTATACACATTTTGAGGTGTCTCTGATGCTTCCTTCTGAGCGTTGCAAATGCTTTGACGGTATGAATATACCACTCTTTGCGTGATGGGTATATAAACACATAACTTTTGATTAGTATTTTGTATATTATTTTGGTTTTCAGCTTTAAATTGACAATAGATTGTAAAATATTTTATGTAAAATATATTTGAGAATTATTTTGCAAGAATTAGTTAAGTTTTTTTATTATTTTTTCTATTAATGTAATCGAAGATAGAACTAAAATGAAAGAACTTTGTAATCGTTCGACATTAACTTAAGCAAGCGGAAAACTGGTTCCAAATTCAAATTTGTTTAATATATTTTCCAAGTTCTTTTTCTAAAATTCAAGTTGCACCTCAAGAAAAGTACAATCGCAACTGGATTTGAGTTTTTTAAATACATTTTTGACTATCGTTCGTCTTTTTACAAGAAATAATATTTAATTCGATTCCTATAAGTTAGAAAGCAACTGATGTGATCATATCACAGCATAGGTTCGGTAGGTTTATGTATATATACATATGACCACTCGATCAGGCTTTATATCCCCTATATGCGGTGACGGTCAGAAAGAACCGATGAAAGGGAAAGGGATAGTGGAAGGGGTGGTAGCAGCCGTTATCGGCAGGTAACTGCCTGACTGGAGATTTAAATCCGCGAATATTTGAAAATGGATGAAATATTATGGAGAGATGTACTGTGTGTTTGCTTGAGAGTGATTCAAAAGATGTGATTTTCAAATTTATTGGTATCCTTGAAGCTCGTGCTGTGAAAGAAAGAGAAGTGTTTCTAAGTTCGAAAATCACGAATCCACTATTTTCAGACCTTTGAGACCAATTGGGTATTATGCCTCTTAATTGTTGAAGGAAGAATGTAGGCAATCCTTATACAAGATGTATGCTGGGAAAAGTCGAGCATCTCGTTCTATGAGTCCATAATACGCTATACCATTTTTCACATGTAAGGACGAGGATTTCATTACATTTCAGAGAGATTTGGAATAAAGAATTCCCCAAAACCTATGTGGAGTTCAGTGGCACTCATTATTTCTAGCTTGAGTTCGCTTTCGTAAAACGTATGATTTATTTAATTTCAAAGCAAGAATAAGTAAAAAGTGATGATGAAAAAAAAAGATTCATTAAATAAGTTGTTAATATGAATATTCATTGTTTTCTTCTTTTTTTTTTTTATCTACATGTGGACTTTTTTCTCTCCTTTGTTCTAGTTTTCTTTTTATATTCTTTTTTTTTTTTTTATAACTTCCATAAATTTTCTCCTTTTCTACGCCTCTTCTTTTATAAAAACACATCTTTTTTTATTTACTATTGGCATGATTGCGAAGCCAAGCTTTGGTATTATCTACAAGATGTACGGAACTGCACATTCGGCGATTCGGTAGAGCAACATTGTTTGATTTTAGATTTAGATATGAAAGAATTCATTGTGAGACCATAAATGGCCCGAAGCCTCCGGTTATCTAATGCATTGGTTTTCCAAATTTCTTTCCCTTCTCATCATATGATTCATCGCATAAAGGTGTTATTTGGTGGAAGTGGTAGATCATTAGTGTCTTAATCTTTCATAGAATTCAATTCATTAAATGAATGCTTTTAATCTTAATTATATGTTATATCGTATACATATATACATACGTATATATATATACAATACAATACAATGTTATCTCTTTGTACAATTGATAAGTAATTTGTTTGATTGAATTGATTTCCAGATTACTTTACGAAGATAGTCATATAAATTGTGGTAAATATGTGTATGTGTTTGAAGGAAATGGGAAGAACTAATTGCATCACATGCACGTACGTTACGTTAAGATTACATAGATAGTCATGAAATTTATTACAATATTATAAGATATTCCGTTAACAAATGTGGTTTACATGAATGAATGAGGTCTACACTGTACTGTCATTTTAGATTTTAGTAAGATTCAGATATTCGTTACGATACGTTACCAAGATATCGGATCACATAACAAAAGAAAAATTGCTCAATAAAATTATGCATTAATTTGTTTGTTTTTCACATTCCATATAATTATTTTAATATCCGCGGGAGTATGTGTTAGAAGGCAAAAGGACATTACAAAAATTATGACTCGCATCCTTTAGTGGAATTCTTTCATGAATGAATTGTCCTTAAAAAAAATTGCGCTTATTTTGTTTCTTTTAAAAATTTAAAACGCTTGAAATTTCATATTTTCGCTAAGCTGAACAATTTTGCGATTTTATCTGTATTTTTAGAAAATATAGAATTGTACGCATGTAAAATATATGTTTACGTCAATATGTATTTTATTTTTTGCAGCGACAAGGTTCGTGGCTATTTTCTTGTCATTTGTCTGACCTCCAATCGAATTATCTCTTTGCACAACATCCACACATCCATTCCACATCCTATTGATTTCAGATTCCTTACAATCTCATCCTTTGGATCCTTCATAATTGGGCAGGCGTGATGCATCCTTCTGTGTCTATTGAACAATATTCTTAATTAAGGTTGGGTAACTTTTTCGTCAACGGGCCGAAATTTTGATTTTGATATCACGGTGGGGGCCAAAACAAAGTGCAACTACTATTAAAAATGCTGAGCTGGGCCGGTCGTGAACGCGAATACAATTCATTTGCAGCATTACTATACTATCTGCGGGTAAATTGAATTATATGAAGTTTTAAAGGTACCCGATCGGGCTCGATGTCAACACGAGTCAGATACGATCTGCTTGCCCTTGGTTGCCCATATCTGGTCTTAATGATTGTCATTTGTTTCAATCGTTTGGTTCGTTAGCTTTCCTTTTCCTGCCACCAAAACAATGAGTTCTGTCCTTGATAAGCCGAAAAAATAAGTTATTCGTGTTTTCGTGTGTTATTGATAAGCTGCTAAAAAGCTTGGAAAGAATACTAACTAATGAACTGAATCCTCTATGGAAAGTGATTGGCCACGCAATACTCATATGCTCTCCTCAGTTCAATTTTGCACCAGAAAGCTCTATTTTTTACTTAGCACTTCGAATTTAAATCTGTTAGATTAGCCCTAATAGCCTTCAAAGTCCAATGCTAACCTAAGCATGTGCAAAATGAATTTTCATATTAATGGACACAGTCTAAGAAATATGATAACAAAGACGGTTTCGCTGAATATATAAATTTTGCTATTTAACAAGAGTTTCGGTTTTTATTCCTATCGAATTTAATCCAAATTAGTTTGTTTTGCTGTCATGACATTTATTGGTCTTTGAATTGAATTTACGAACAGAATCAAAAGTTTCAACACTAAATTGGAAGTTCTCGATAAACTTGCAGACAATCTATTTGTGATTTCCCTAAAGGGGGGGAAGTCCATTAGCGTTAATTCACAAAATGTACAGTGCTGGCGTGTCTGATGGATAGGCGTCTTGTGCACATTGATATGGAGTATCGCGTATAAGCGATATGTTAATGGAAAGCATTCTCGCATAAATAGGGTGGATGTGCTGCAATTGCCGATCATGATGAACGCAAATGTCAATAATAATTCCCATTTATTTATGCTCTTAATCAATTCCCTTCTCGCGTGCGTATATTTCTGATAATATTTCTGATAAATTGCAATATTTGCCTTCAATATTCAATTTTAATATTAAATGCAAACACTGCATTGCAAGTCACTAGAGCAGGCACTGTAGAGGCACTTTACATATTCCACGGTTAACTATATTCATATAAAACTGAATATACATATAGCTTGATTTATAATAAATTGAATATATATATAGAACATATTTATTCATTTTTATGTTCATGCAGATATAGTTTTAATGTCTCGATATACTACAACTATGACCCCATTTCCCATTTCCATTTCCATTTATACATACACTGTAGACTTCTTAATTAGCAAAATAAATGTACAGTTACTGATGAAATTCATGAAATAGGAGAACATATGACGTAAGGATTTCTCTCAATCGGTAGGAACAAAAATTCGTATTTAGTTTATAAACCATGACAGTGGACAATAGAGGCCATAATCCAGATATCATTTGTAAGTTTTGTTTTTTTTTTAATTTGATAGTCGAGGGGCAGGGACGATTAATGGCTCCTTAATTAATACTTAAAATTGTTGGCACTTTTGTGTGCAGTTTAAACAGTCTCCCCATTAGCATCACTCACGTAATTGGGCGATGATGACTGATGTCTAAGATAACGTTAGGGCTAATGTAGTAGAGCTCTGCACTAGAGTTTAGCGCTGCACTGCCATTTCTTGAAAATGCACAACCCATGTCTAATCTGTAGTAATAAAAAAAAAAAAGAGAAAACTTAGAAAGCTATACTCGGCTGCGTCACCGAGTCACGCATGCCCATCACAATTAAAATCTTTAACGGCCCATGGTTTTGTTCATGCTTATGAAAAGGTGAATGAAACAGAACCACCACTTTGAACCTTTTAGTTCACTAAAAGATATTGTTAGGAAATATTTAATTCGCTGCCTTGTGGCGTTCACCACAATTAATGTAGAATTAATATAACTAAGTTGTATTCAATCCTTCAAACCCTTTTTTACTTGATACACATGTGGACGAAGTTTAAAAAAAATAATTATTCGTCATATCGTGACGTCCACCACCATTAGGTTAGAATTAACGCATTTCGTGTGTCGTATTCTACTCTCCAAATCATTTTATCTGATACCCAGATCACTGGTATGATTGAGAGAATATTAAACTGCTACGTCGTGATTTATTTATCTTGTCGTCTTCTACTCTCCAAGTCCTTTGATTTGATACCCAGATTGTTGGTATTATTCAGAAAGAAATAAAGCCGCCACACCGTAGCCTACCAACACATTTATTGTAGAATTAATTAATGCATTTTTGGCCAGATAATATATTTTCATTTGAGCGATGTAGAAGTGATAACCAGGAGATGCCATGTCTGATGAGTACGATGGGTACAGTAGAACTTCCCATTCGTCCTGCAACAATGTACCCTGACCAAGTTGTCTAAAAAAAGATGGCATTTTCAGTCGATTCGTGTCCCCACTTTTAGGGCACTGAACCCAAAACCGACAATTGCGATATGATGGAGTAGCGTCACCATAAGCTTCTGAGCGTGTTTGGTGGGCTTCGGCAGTAGGTTTCTTCAAATACACAACAAGAGTAATGAATTTGGAAGAAGAATTTTGAGCGCTCCATGGTTAGTGTCGGCGTACGCTGAATAAATCAATAATTTTAAATGGAAAATTCCTCTTTTATGTAGAGCAAGTCCAAAGCCATCGAATCCATTTCCCATTTTTATATCATTTTTCCCTGTACAAAATATTTTCCAAAATATTTCCAAACACCTAATAGTTTCATAGTTGATCTGAAACTTCATAAAAGTATTTCGCAAATCATTTAAAAGCTAAGTGGAAAGAAAAGCTTCCAATAGACTTTTATTCGCCTATGCCTTCTATTTACAGAATATGGAAATGTAGGAATTTTAAATATCAGTTAAAGTAATGAGGGATGGAGTACAAAGATTCTCTTTCCTATTTCACACTAATCACTTACTCATAATCCAGAAAGAGGAAAATCTTAACAAAAAGTAAAAAAAAAGAAAGAAAAACTAATTTGTAATGTGACTAAGTATTTATAGAATGAGAAGAGTTTCTCATTCCATTATTTATTCTTAAATTGTTTAAATGAATAGCATATCCTACGCATAGAGACGCATAAATAAAGAGGCGTAATTGTTCCCTAAAATAGCAAGCATATGGAAAATGGCATAATAATGGCAAATAAATAGTTAATCAAATTATAATTCTAGAAATAATTTTTCATAGTTTTTTGTTTTTCTTCCATCACACATACATACATGTATTTACTAATGCAAAATTTTGTTGTCTTATTGTTGTTAGTAGCTACGCGTCAATCTCTCTCTCTCTCTGCTAACACTTTAAAGCTGAATGAACTTTCCGCACTTTTTACTTGAAGTTGAAATGTTTGTGCACGTACATTTTACCCTGTTTCACCACAATAACATGACGGGAAACTTTAAAGTTATTAAACCAATAATTAAATATAAACCAATAGAGACAAACAGCACGTTCATGAGTGTTATGGAAAAATAGCAGCTTTTGTGTCGCCATTTTAATAGCGCGCTGTGTGTGTGTTGTTGTGGTTCTTATTACATTATTCTATTGCAGTCACTATAGGTTAGATATATTCTAGTTTTCAGCTTCCTTTCTCATTTAATTAAATTTATTATATACACCATTGGGCATTAGTGCATGTGGGTGTATATTGATTTTATCATTCCGTATGTGTAATAATCAGAAATATCAGACGATGGATGCACTGACATCGATTGGTCTGTCCATCTGTCTGCACTGCAGTTATTCGCCAAAATTTGGAATAGCCATTATATTCAATGACGACTTTAGGCTCTAATGGTAGGATCTAATGGTAAAGAATCGAAGAGACAAAATTCTGAAAATCTTCAAATTTCTTTGATATGAAATATTTTAATAGTAAAGGTCAGTTAGACAAATCTGTTTCATATACGCTTTAATAAAATGGGCGAAGTACGTAAGCTTCCACGTTGAAGAATAGTTTAGATGCCATTGCTTATTCCTATCTTCTTCTTATTCTTTCTTCCTACTTCGTCCTCCTCCTCCTCCTCCTTCCTTCCTACTTCCTCTGACGTCTGTACGTACCCCTACAGTGATCTGTAATCGTTTTGTATCTCGCCCATGTATCTCACATTGCTTTCGCTATTTGAAAAAAGGATTTATTGAGATCAATGATATACACGACGTTTAATTATGTTCTTAGCTTAGAAGAAAAGGACTAAAGACACTATATGGAGATACGCCACACCGTTAAATGCCCTACACCACTTCACTTAGTACAGTTTTTCGATGTAACCCTTTTTGCAATAAGGTGTTAAGTAGTCGAACAAATTGTCCAATCGCAATCAGTTGTAATAACGTTCATATTTCGTCCAAAACACGTCAGTGTACCAAATTTCATTAAAATTTCTCTAAAAAATTGCGCCCTTTAGGTCGAACAAAAGAAAAAAGGACAGACGAACGGACAGACAGATGAGCTTAGATGGAAGCGAGAAGTGATTGCGAACGCGGTCGGCACAGTAAAAGGTAGGCCTAGTTCAAGCTCTTCTGGGCGTTGCATACATCCGCACAAACTTAATAAACTAAAACTTCTGCCTGAGGTGGCGCAGGATTTAAAAGTATGTGTATGTTTTATTCCTGCTTGAAAGGAGCATCGTACTCGCATTAAAAGGCGTCATCGTTCTCTTACACATGAAATTCAGCTGAAATAAATATTGATGAGTTGACGGCAGAAGAGTCTGAGGGGGAGCCATGTGTTAACGAATCAATTTGTTTTCATATAAAATTGCGACCCAAATAAATTTTTCCCTCAGATCAATAGATGACGCTTCGAAATTGTTAAAAAACCAGCTTACAATTGCTAAACAACTTTTCAAAAGCAAAAATTAACACTGCACCGGGAGTTTATAACCTGCGACAGCTATCGATTTAAAATTTATTCTCCAAAGATATTTAGAAGATCTAAAGATCGATCTGTTACACCGTAATGTACTCAGATTACATACAGTGTCCCTGTGTGTGTTATTTTCCTCTATCTGAAAATGTATTTCGGTCTTTTATATTAAAATACACTAGTGGGGAATTAACGCCATTATCGCGGAGTGATTACATGCCGACGTCCGACGTTATTTATAAAAATGAAAGAAATCATTAAACTCTCAATATAATCCACGTTTTCCGTTTGTTTAAATAGAAAAATGTTTTAAGCCGAATTCACGAGACGTAGGTCAGTAAACTGTAATGACCTTGTTTTTCTTTTATCGACATGATATTCTTTTATGTTCCACATTACAAACACACACACACTTGTGGTATAGTTTATATTAATTTGGTGCGGGCTCCGAAAGAGCTTAAGATAGATCCCCCTTTTACTAAGCCTGTCCATTGGCTCATACATAATACAATAGAAAAGCGACAAAGAAGGCAACCTGGCTGAACTTAGGCTAGGTCTTCCTTTTTTTAATGCAAGCGCATATATAAGGATTTTGAGGAAACGTAAATCGTTGTTTGATAAAAAAACTTAATTGTTAATGTTTTGTAATGAATAGTTAGGTGCGGTATTAATTTCTTATCAAAATTAAATGGACCAAATTTGAACCGCGTGGGCCTATATCTCGCGAAGTCCACTCTGGTCTGGTTTCTGCCGTTTGTATATTAAATTAAATTAATTAAATTAAAGGAACGCTCGAAATTGTTTTTATACTAAAAGTATTTAAACATAAAGAATTTCTAATCTTTTTCTGGATCAAGGGATCTCTTTATTTTATGCTGCCGAGACAGAATTCTGCTGCATATTGATCAATAAAATGGAATTTATTTTCATTTCACTTTAAAGCTTATGCTGAATTGAACACCGTTTTTAGGTATGACTGATAAGAAGACATTAACGATAACATTTCGATTATTTCGGTTGCTTAATTATTGAAGACATATTTGTGAGTAGACTCGATCCAAGAATTTCATTAATGTTATTGTGGCGAAGTGATCCTAGTTTGTGGCAAGTTTTCGTTACATTTCTCTATATATTTTCTCGCATATTTTTGTTTTTTTAAACGAAATATCGAGAGTAATATATCCTCATGTTTAGTAGAATATATATAAAAATAGATTTTCAAAATCGCTTATTTTCGTCATTATTATACTCTCTAACGAAGGGCAGATGTTTATTAATTTTCTCCAAAAGTTTGCGGCATCCATAAGGAAGTTTCAGAGACCCTATAAGTTGTGTGCATTTCTTGCTTAGTATCACGGCTGTGGCGAATATTGTCTTTGTCACGAAAACGAAGATATTGACGTAAAATTATGCAGCAACAGTTTAAAATTCTTGCACGCAGTTTAGTATTGGAAATAGGCCAAATCGGTCAAAGGCCCTATCCACAGATCACTATAAAGTGAAAACATCTCTGTTTTTGGAAAAAAAAATTTCTAGATTTTTTTTGCTCATCACTCATATCTTACAAACAATTTGCCGTATATTTTATGGGCGGTCCTGCAGTATCTGAACAAAAATCAAAGCAACTCGCTTGCATCCACCCAAAGTTGTAGGGTATCGAAATTTCATTTTATAATATAAACTTCTTGCTTGCCTTTCATATTCAATGCTGAAGATTTTCTTTTTTATTTACTTACAATTAATTAAATTTATTCAAATTATTCGGTGACCTATGTCTTATTCGAGGTTTTTCGTCTTATCCTTTTCCCACATATATGATGCGTTTGTAAGAGTGCAATGTTGTCGTTTGCTTCGTATGCGTTTATGTCGGTCGTGCGGTTTGAATTCATTTATTTAAACTTTTCAACTTTTCGTTTTATTTCTTATTTTGTTTACCATTTACTAACGATACAATATGTCGGTAGAGTCTCTGCACTGGGACTATTTTACAATTTTTTATAAGCATGAGGACAAGTTGTTGTAGCTATTGTAGGCGAAACTTGCAGAAAAACTCAACACGCAGTTGTCCGGTGCCGAAAAATGCAGAAGTGGAGTAAATGAAAAACGTATTGCGGTTGCATTGGCGATTACCCAAACTTACTAATTGCATGTAAGTCCCTAATGTGAACTCTAGGCGGGTAGTGGGTTTTGAAGGCAGTAAGGCTAAGGATCTTTACTTGTGCAATGTGAAGACAGAATATATTTTATGTTTGTGCAGAACATCTTTCTGCGTTGTTTAAGGACATTTTGTAAAAATTGGAGTCATTTCAAGTAAATCTTCAATGGTGGATGAATAGATATTTTCATCAATGCAAACAAAATCCTTAGCATGCGTCCATGTCTCCATTCGGATTATTTACTTAAATTTAATTTGGAAAAGCCAAAGACAACTTGTACAGCAATCTTTTTTTGTTATTATTTTGTTAAAAACTTTTAAGAGCACCCTCGTATCTTTATTCCTATCGTGGCCACAAACACATACACATATGTTATTTGTTAATAGTCGATGTTTGCATATGTCTATAAATCCATCTGTATCTCAGAAATTTTATTGCTTTGTCCTTGTTCAACGTAACGCATAAGTTCTTTTTAAATATTTCTTTTTCTTCTAGAATTGAAACTAATTTACTAAGAGTTTTATTGCATTCGTTACATACTTATTTATATAAAAGATTAATAGAAGAAACAGATTCTCCAAATAGGAGAGGATACCGCAGAGAAACCTTAAAAAAAGGAAGTTATAAAACGCGGTTATCAGAGCATAAATTGAGTTTTCGTTCCAAATGTTTCTTTGGAGAAAATGTTAACATAACTAATAGTATCATCAAAAATGTTAATGAGTGGTTTGCTTTAAGTTCTTTGCCTGCCTTGATGATGATGATGATGATGATGATGATGAAATTCTCGCTTATAAAATTATGAAAATTATTTTAAATGAAACACTGCCAGCAGATAGGTTTGGAATGCAGCTTTTTTTTTAATTTTACGATTCCATGGCCACACATTCCTCGACCATCCAACCGAGGGGTAGACCTTTCTCTGCTTGACATACAAAGCGCGAAATTGGTTCAACGTCATTATCAGCTAAAGGAGAGGGTTCAGCTGATTGCCAATAAGGGCATGGCGATGGAGAATAAAATCACAGAGTATTCAAAGGTTTAATTACTTTGGATTTTGCTATAGAAACGTTCACACCCACGTCTATCAAGATATGAATAAACGTAAGAACCATTTTTGGGACGTTAGAATGGATATTTTTATTACTGCTATATGACTTTCATATGGTGAAAGGTAGACAGTTTGGTATCAAAAAACAAGCGAACTGCTGAAGCAAACGTGTGGCAGCTGGCTGAGTGGATTGTCATTTCTGCCCTAAAATCTTAGGTGAATGATGGCTTTGAAGGCGTCACATTTTGTTTATATAATTGATCGTTAGATAGCCACCAGTGGAGAAGATATGCTATACTAAATTGATGCTTCCGTTTGTAACATTGAGAGTCTCATTGCATTGGAAATCTCATAATGCGACATATTCTTCTTCACAATAAAATTTGAACTTGACTTAGCCATGCCCCTCTGCTCGTTCACTCATCCGGTTGAATAGAACAAATCAGCCACTCCCACAAAATATATTATAAAGTAAGGAAATTTAGTTTTTTCTCTTTTTTTTTAAGTCTTTGTTAGCATAACGTTGTTGATGGATGGAAAAGTTTCGATCAGAACTGAACTTTCTTAATTGTCTTATATGTGCACAATTGTTTACAATTCTTTACATTTTTATAATTCTTTTGCTGTTTTTTTTTTTTTTCTTATTTCATGGGGTAACTTATAACTAGACAAAGACGCAAAGCTGCGATTTTTAGCAAAAACCCAAATTCCAAAAATGTGGACTATGTTGGCGGGTGGACTATTCTCGTTTGGAATTAGGTTTGCATGTCTGTGTAGCTCTGTGTAGCACTTCCAGCTTAATTAAAAAAAAAAAAGACTTCTGGAACGGATAGGAAAAAGAGATACGGTGATCTAAAGTACCAGACGAATCATTAGCATAGATGGGATGCTCATGGCACCGAATTCACGGTTTTGTATTTTGTGAATTACTCTTAGCATGATGATGGTGCGATGCAGAAAATGTGCATCGATTCGTGGATAGACTAAAAAGTTGACTTTTCCTTTCATTACGAAAGTAGAGGAAAGCCAGAAAAATATTCAAGTTGGCACCTAAAGGGGGACAACACTTCTCTCACTTCACTTGAACTCAAATCTTCAGTATAAATTGATTGAATACTTTACTTTCTTTCTAATACACATACATATCTAGTTACGACATCGGGAATGGCGAAACTAGTACATCCATCCCTTCGCCTCTACAATTATCTATTTTTGCTGTTGATAAACGTTTTAATTATCAAATTATTAGTTTGGGGAAAAGAAATATCGGTTCGAATGAAAAAAAAAAAAAAATGGCATAAAGAAAATGACAAAAGATCTTTCAAGACTTTTTCCTGATCCGCTTGAGTAGCTGAGTAGACAAAGGAGCTCGACTAGCAACTCAGTGATCATAAATTCAAATCTCAAGTGCGGTAGAGCTTTCAATTAAGCCGATGGCCTTACATGCTCTACTCAGTACTCTAAGAATTTAATATCAGAATTATTTCTCTATAACTATAACAATAATAATAACAATAACAATAACAATAATAATATTTTTTCCTGAAAATTTTGTTGTTATTAACTGGAACGCAAGATGAATACGCTCGCTGTTTAGCGTTTTTATTTGTAACCATAAATTCAAGGGCCAATTATTATAGTCACTTAAAACCGATTTTTATTTATGCAACAACAATTTTTGAATCCCGGCTCTATGTCCGATAAATCCAAACCCTCTTATCGAAGTGAAGAAGAAGATATGAGAAATTTAGCATAGCGTTCGTCGTTCTACTTTTAATACCCAGGAAATCTTCGTCCTAATCTCTTAACGTACAAGCTTTCAGTTCAATTTCGAAAATGGACGTGCATCAATCGCACACACATTACTAGAAATGTGAGATTGGAAATAGCTTTGCAAACAGTTTAAAAATTGCAAAGTAATGCAAGTTTTCTTTAAATATTTCTCGACTGTAGCGGTTTGAATTAAAGTCATTTAAATGCTTTTGAGGAAAATATGTGCAAACCTGAGCAATTTTCTTATGGTTACCGGATATGATGGCTGTCCAAACTCCTTTCCCCATTGAGTTTCTTATGCGTCTTATATTGTTCATGCATATGTGTCGTCCTCTCTTATGGTAACATTAACCATAAAATGAGCAAAAAAATCCTTATTTAGTTTAATGAAAATTCCACTATTGTATGCTATAAAATGAAAAACGGAAAATTTGCATTTAGCCGTAAAAGTTTGCAAAAAAAAACAAAAGAATATGTATGTATAAGGAGGAGAAAAATTAAATGGAATTTCATTCTACCGCACTAAGGCCGATTATACGTAAGCACATAACTTGGAAATTCATACACAATACTAAACTAAATTCTTATATATATATTCTGATATGTATATAGGGTGTATATAGGGCCTTTCAACAAGACCTGTTATTTTAAACTGCTACGAAAATCGTACATTCGATAAAATATAAGTTGGCCTGAAAACTACTTAGTTTGAGAAGAAAATAAAATTACCACAGAAGAGAAGGATTTTTCTGATGCCCTATGCAGCTAGCGATTGACGGAAAGAAGGACAATACTTGACAGGAAACTCAAGAGAGAGATAAATGGGTTAAGAAAAATATCGCACTGAAATCAGTTAATGGTGAACCGATTTCGAAAGAGTGTTTACTGAAAGCCACAAATATTGACTCGTGACATTTGAATGAAAAAATCTACCAAGTGCGTGTGAAGCCTTCACTTTCTGTAGATAATATTTTTGTAAATATACGATGCGTGTTTAAGTTCCCAATCCGCTGGTAGGAATTTAATCCTAGAACTATTTGGGTAAACACCACATTTTACGTAACAGTATTAACTACGCAATAGCAGAGAGATTTGTCTCACGATCTTTCTGGCAAGTGCCATTTTTCTCTTGAAAATAAATGTCGTTCATAGCAAAAAAGCTTCGCCAATATCCATTACTCCAGGCGCTCTAACGTTCGAATCATTAGCATGTACGGTCCGGAAAAAATAGACGCGTCAAACTACTACAGAGTAGAGTTGAGTGGAGTTTTTTTCGATTATTTCTCTTCGGTTTGCGGAACTGCAGATACGACTATTTTGCTTCTGTTCCCTATTCAGTCGGATGGAAATTAATGTCATCCCTCTAGTCAGAACAATTTAGTTTCAGCGAAAGTATCCAAAAGCCTCCGACTTTCTATATCTCGAATGTTGACGCAATGATAGCAAGAGTTGGGAAATATTGTGGAATTCATGTGGAATGCCTCACTGTATTGTTGGTAGACCCCACCTATATATGTACATGCAATATGTGCTTACTTACTTACCATATAACTCTTTTAGTATTAGAAAAAAACTTTTAACACATAAGACTTATTTTTCGAATTTTATAGTAAAACTTTATATATATGTATGCATATATTAATTTATATACAGTAGCTTAATACAATCTACATACATTATTAAAAACTGGGATTACTCTTACTATATAAGATAATGTTTATGGGTTAAGAGTGAGAAAATATATAAGTGTTTAAGAAATAAAAATTCAATTCAATTTCAATTCAATAGAAACAAAAAATGCACTAACACGAGTGTACATACAGCGAAAACACATCACTAAGAGTTTCGAAAAATTAAAGGTACTTAGTTTTTGTACTTGTGTTTGTACCTTTAAATAATAATTTGTCAGTTACAATGAGTTTTTTTACTTCTTGTCTTAAAATGTCTTCAAATGTTACGAAATATGTAAAAACGTGAAGAAATTTCCCAAGAGGTTGGGAATGCGATTATAATGCAAAACACGAAAACCACAGAAAATAACGAATGATCGAAAGCCTTACAAAGCGGGCAAATCGAAACATTATTAGAATTATGAGAAATGAACTCAAAAGTACGTTTTGAAAAACGTAATTTTGAAAAACGTAATTTTTAGCGACGAGCCAAAGCTTAATATATTCGGATACAATGGCACACAAAGAGTAAGGAGGAAACCTAATACAGCCATGGCCAAGCAAAATTTTTTATCAAGTGTTTAAAGCTGTATACCATGGCGGGGGTCTGTCATAATTTGGGGATTCATGTCTATGAACGATTTTCGTTGTGCATAACCTTTTTTTGTATTATTTTCTGGAATTGAAGCATATTTTCTGTTTATGACTTTATTTTAAGTGAAAAAAAAGGTTGAATTATTATTTAATACAAGTTTTCGTTGATTGTTTGATCCTCAACACATAAATGCATTTTTTAATAGGATAAACTGTACGTAGACTTTAGTGTGCTACATATATATATATATATATATATATATATATATATATACATAAGTGCTAAAAGTAAATATTTCTCGAACATAATGTGAACGTTTCCCGAGTAATTATCTCGAAAGATTAATATATAAGAGGGAAAAGTTAACTTTAACTTGGAAATGAAAGCAATGGAAGTGCAATGAAAGCTTACGCAGAGCATACGTATAAGAAATGCGATTGCTTTTCACTTTGCTGTTATAATTTTTCGTGACATAAGGGCAATAGCAGACAAAAGGAATAGCACCTGGTCTACATTTAGGGCGGAACATGAAAAAGGTGCAACTTTTCTCACATGTGACATGACAAAGTGATGGGACAAAATGTACAAAAAGAGTGAAAGTATTCCGCAATAAAGTATTCACTACGTTAATGCACTTTAGATTTTACGCAATTTTTAGATTTTCCAAACATGGGATTTAATGAGTTACTTAGTTATTCTAGAAACTGAAAATTGCATAACACAACGATTGCTTAATGCGTTGGATTAAATTGCTTTTCGCATGCAACGATTGCAGTGGAAAATGTTAGTGCATCGCTACTCTATCGAGAACAATTTTTGCATAGCAATTATTGCGTTCATCAAATCCACTATCTGTGGTCAGGATGGAGGAGGTTAATGAAATAGGCTCTTTAGTAAATGCATGTAACGAGTGTTCATATGCAAATTTTGCCATTCTTTTGAAATGTGTTTAAACAATTCTTTAATGTATACTTGAAGCTCTGCACTTAACGGAATTGTTACAAATTTGTTTGGTGCTCGAAATTTAACAACGGAAATAAAGTCAGGAGAAGAAGCATCTCTAAGAAAATCGCGCTGTCGAAGTTAAATTGTGCGATCATTTTTCGCCTGCATTCTTTAGATCATGTGGCAATGCTTAGCCTTTCATTCCGAAAGTTCACAGTGCCTTGGGCGCCCCATTCTGTGTATATATATATATATATATATATATATGTTTTCCTATGTCATCGTAGGCATAACGCTCTATCTTTGCCTTTTGTGTCCTCTGTATCATCGTAATGTCATCATAGTCACGTCTCTCTATCTGATCCTTTTGTTCGTGAGATCCAAGTTATCGTCGGTAACATCGTCGGATATTTATTCTTTTGTTCTTAAGCTGTTCTGGATTTCGTAACCACGTCGCCATATTTATTGTTTTACTCTCGCCAGATCCCAGCTGGCAAGGTCGAAGTCCATACTTTCTCATGTCTTAGTCGTCATCATAGTCATCTCGCTTTTCTTCCTTATGTCATCTTAACTCTCTAACTATTACTTCGAAATATCAATTTTGTTATAAAGTCTGTGAAAACTATGATTAGTGACTACGTGACACTGCTTTCCTTTTTCAACATTCAATATATTGAGTTTTTTGAGTAGCAAACCAATTTGAAGATAACTTTTGAGTAGAAAAAAATTCGAGGTATAGATCTTTTCATCTGCTCGTCTTTTCGATATTTTCATACGGCTTAATAAACACAAAAATGAAAATAGAGAAGAAGCCTTACAAACAATCCTGGTATGCATTTTGTTCACCACTTTTTTGCTATTAAAGCAAATTTAAAGAAAAGCTTGTGTTTTTTTTCGTTTGTGTCGTCAAAGCTCAAAACTTTTTTTTTGCTTATCACAAATGTAAAGAAACAAAATGGTGGGTTGGGAAGTGAAAATGTTAAAATTCAAAAAATATATATTTTCTGGCTATATATTGAATGCGAAAGGTAGTAGAAAGAGCAGGAAAAATAAAAAATAAAAAAGAAAAACAACACACACACACACACAGAAACCAGAAAACCTAATTGCACAGAATAGTTGCTACTTTAGCATTTAGCTTTTGTGCTGTTTGGTTCCCTTCTATATTCATCCATAAACGATATGATGACGTATATTAAGTTTATCTCTTCCATTTGCGTTTTGTGTTTAGAATTTAAGGATTTTGAAACGACTTAATCCTGCAGTGCATTTTTCGTTACTGTTGTTTATGCTAGTAATAGAGTGTCTGCGACCGGTCGGAAAATGCTAATTCACTCGACCTTACCTTAGATTTAAAAGAAAATTATATACAAAATATTCAAAGTGATGAATACACGACCCATAGGATAAATTAATCTGAAAAATTCTAAATAAGTGATGGGAGGTGATGTAAGTGCCACGCCTTCTTTGCTTCTAAGAAATTATAATGAAAAAACTTTTCTAATTATTTGAAATACTTATCCGTATATGTAATGTAATAATACTATGGCGTCTAGGACGTCTAGGGATATGTAGCGCAAGGGTATAGTGTATTGGCGTAAAAAGTTCGAAATATTACTCGAAAAAACAAAGTGAATATGAAATTTCGTTTGAATATTTAATGCTGTCATCTAAAATTTTAGTACGAGAACGAATCTAATTAAGCCATTTTCTTGCTCACACCTAGAGAAAACTAAATGATGATACGAATGTGATGAGAACGAGTGTAATTTTAATGATGATACGAATGTGATGAGAACGAGTGTAAATTCATTTCATTTTCATGCTTATACTTGGGAGAAAATTAAATGAACAGATGCAAGATAAGTTGTAAGGTGAAGCTCGTTCTTTATTAGCTATATACGATTGAGAGCCAAACCAGCGAAAAAGCGAATGCAATTTTCTTATTAACTGCGCCCTTGCTTCACCTGACAACTAACTAATATTTCTCGTAAGGCAAATTTAGTTTTCTTAGTAGCTTTGCATTGGTACTTGAGCTAGTAGTCCTAAAGATAAATCATTTTGCTTATTAGCTTTACATTTGTTTGATAGCTTGGATGGCTAACCACTAATCTTGCTAAGGTGCGTTTGATCAAGTTTTGCTTTTAGCCAGATCCGCTACAAAGAGAGAAACAGTTTTTTTTTTTCTTTTTCGTATTCTTTTCAACTAAACAATTATTTTTCTTATTAGCATTATATTTATTTTCGTAAATTTATTTTCTTATAAGAGTGGAAAAATCAAGTCAAAAATTGTTTTTTTATATGTGCTTGGAATGTTGGGTATTTGAGAGACGACTCATGCGATTTGGTTAAAAAAAGCGAGCGGTTATTCCAAACATTTTTCAAATTTTCCAATTCAATTTATAAATATTTGTATGCATGCAATGGTGTGAGTGCGTTTGCATTTACGTCTCCGCATGTATTTATTTGAAAACTAAAAATAGTAACACTACATGTATACTGGAGCCCTTGACTATGGCATTTAAAATATTAGTTGTTGTCGGTATAATGTTGCACTTAATAAAAAATTTTTATATACTCTCATATATACGTCAGTCCTTCACGCTTCTTATATGCACATATATATATATGCATATATAACATATATATATATATAGGGAAAAATATATTTTTCTTTTTTTTTATATAATTTTTGACATATGGTTCACTACAAGCACTTTATCAGCAAACTTTTCAAGCGTTTCGCTACCACTTTTTCTTGTTCATTATTTTCATATATTATGAGACTTTTCTTGTCACAAACCAATAAAACATGTTCTTGGTATAGCAACATGTAATAAAATTCTCCTTAGAATCAATCATAGCAGTAAATATAGAGACGTATACGGCTTGGTGGTAGTGGTAGGAGGAGGGGGGAGGGGAAGGGGGGGGGGGATATGAAGAGAATCTTCGATGTTCATCAAACGAAAATATTTAACAAAATTAATTTTCAAATGTATGCAAATATGAACACGAATATATGAATAAAAGCGAGAGTGCAAATGAAAGCATATTTTTAGTTCAGTACATCCTTCCACTCTTCTACGTTTGATTTTTATTGGTCCAAGAATATGATGTGCTTTAATTTTTCATGTCGAGTTTTATGATTTCCAAAAAACTAATAGGGGAGCGAAGGATGGACGAATACATCTTAGCACAAAAAGTAATCAACAAAAAATACCGACTGAAATTGAAACCTTCCTTGCCTATAATATTGTAACGTAAACCGTCTTTTGTGATTTTTCTGATATTTATTCCCTTTCTTTAGGTTTCGAGTCATCAATGTGGGATTTTTATAAGACTACATTTATTGGTCTGTCTTGCTTATTGCAATGCAAGTTTGAATTATACGATATAGTCAGTGCTCCGATTTTGTGAAGAATGATTTCGACGAGAGCAAAAGCATGCTTGCAGTTCAATGTCAGCATAGCTTTCACACAACTCTATAAAAGTTCAAGTGAAAAGATTCTTTATCTAGTAATGTTTTCTTTTAAACATACAAAAACGAATGAATATTAGATGTCTATCCGTCTTATCAAGAGTCATATACCAAACAGGATGTGATAAATCTCGTATAGTTTTCCTTTATAATTATTCGTGAAGTAATGTTTTCCGCGTTTTCTGCAGACGAATAATTTCTAGATTATCCTTGGGTTCAGCAGCAACAGGCCGTGTCTCACTTTTCCAAATTCTGTTTTTACGAATATTCAAAACGAACAACGACTAAGATAAACTGAAGGTAATAAGGCGGCCAGCATCTAAATCACCGCTCGTTAAACTATATCATGGCACGGCATTATCTTGGGAGCAACCTGGGGCTACAACCAAGCCTTTCGTAAAGCAAGATTTATGGACCACACTTTAGCACTTTTAGGTTTATTAGCACCCTTGATTATCTACTATATACTCGAAGCGTCCTAGAAAAAATATCTAGGAATTGCAACGCATTAGATCCGGTGTAAAAATTTTTTGAAATATC
The DNA here is from genome assembly GCA_000688735.1 of Glossina austeni. NCBI lineage: Eukaryota > Metazoa > Arthropoda > Insecta > Diptera > Glossinidae > Glossina > Glossina austeni. Next base: position 305,102 of record KK502468.1, on the reverse strand, counting down.
AACTCTGCAAAACGAATTCAGATCGACTAGAAATTGTTGTCATTGTCAAATAATGCCATAGAAATATTCTAGTTTGACGGCAGCATTATTGGATATTAAGACCTATTGGAAAGAAAAATTGCGGTACCATTGACACCTTTTTGATTAGAGTTTCTGAAAGTTGTCTCGTTGCCTAAACCTAAATGATATATGATCACTTAAACTCAATATCGGCTTTTTTAAGTTGTATGAAAACAGTTATGCTTAATACCTGCTTCCAATCTTAACACGTGACT